>JABFEO010000009.1:296044-400084 GCA_019649515.1 Hanseniaspora mollemarum | reverse complement strand
TCACTACATCAAACGCAAAACAAAGCTCTGGAATTTTGTCGACCAAGGTTGTACCAACAGCGTCTGTTTCAGCAAGTAACAGTTTTTCTACTGAATTGAGCACTAGTAGCCTTAAATCTTCTAACTATATTTCATCAGTGGAAAACAAAGGTGTGGAGCTAAATAAGTTAGTTTCCGCTAAAAACCTATTGGCCGTAGTGCTATTGTTTTTCATGTAATTGTCTATGATACCTTTTTAAAACACATTAGGGAAATTTTTTTTACAATGCATGCAGTCTATTATATAGCAAATTATCAAGATGTATTATTTTTGTTAAAAACTACTATTCTAATTTTATAAATTGTGTTTTCATAATTAAAATTGATAAACAAAATTAAGTATAAACATATTTTTAAAAATTTTATTATTTAGATCTTTTTTAATTAATAAAAAATCGTGTTTCAGGGAAGATAATCCATAGTTTTGTTACAAAAATATAATTATTGCTGGTGTCAACATTGATTGTTAATCCATCTTGAGGGGTAACGGAGGATGCCATACATCAATGGATGTGTGCTAGTCAATTAAAAGCAAGTCACATAGTCATAAGGAACTAAAAAAAAAGCTGAAAAGGCTGAAAAGGCTCAAATTATTCATTTTATTTGTAGTTTAACTCGCTTTTCAATACCTTTTGCTTAATTTCTGATTTCCGCCATTAGAAACCTAATTTTCGGAAAATTAAAACATCACATGATCATTATGGGCGTGTGGCGTAGTTGGTAGCGCGCTCCCTTAGCATGGGAGAGGTCTTGGGTTCGACTCCCAACTCGTCCATTTTTTTTTAAATTGTGAAATTTAACTGGTTGCCGTTTTTTGTTGGCGTTTTGAATATAATCAACAAAACAAATCGTGATATACAACCTACATTAATCAATAAGAAACTTTTCAGGTCAAAAGAAATTATAATATAATCAATAATTAAGGTGCAAAATATTTAATTATAATAAAATTTTATATTTACAATCCACTCCAGTATTTTTCAGCTGTGACAATAAATTTTTCATTCATATTAGCTTGATCTGATGAAGAACCAACATACACTCCAAAAACACCTGCTTCCAGATGCCATTTATTTCTGTATTCGTTAAAGTAGGATGCAGAATCCTTTAAAGACATTACAACTACTACTTCTTTTCTTTCTCCTGCCTTCAAATAAATTTTTGAAAATTTTTTTAGCTCTTTGATCACTCTTGGGACAGCAGATTTGGATTCCCTAGAAATATATATTTGAACAACTTCTTGACCGGCCGAAGATCCAGTGTTCTTTACAGAGAGTTTAACCTTAATTGAATCTTCCTCTTCAGAAATAGTAAGCTTTAAGGAAGAAAACTCGAAGGTAGTATACGATAAACCAAAGCCAAAAGGAAAGCAAACTTCCTGCTTTTTTTTTTCGTAATATTTGTAACCAACCCAGATATCCTCACCGTATATTACCCTACCCATATGTGATTGATAATTCATGAAAGCTGGATTATCTTCATTTTTAACTGGCCATGTAACAGACAACTTACCAGAAGGATTGGCTTTACCAAAGATTATATCTGCAATAGCGTTACCCAATTCATTACCACCATAATAGACTTGCAAAATGGATCGTGCCTCTTGAATCCACGGCATTTCTACGGGACATCCGGATTGGTTTACTATAATTGTATTAGGATTAGCTTTTAAGACAGCATACACCAATTTATTAGTTTCTTTTGGTAATACCATACTATTTCTGTCATAACCCTCGGATTCAATCTCACCATGTAAGCCAACAACTAAAACAACCTTATCGTGCTCTGAGGCAAGTTTACATGCTTTGATTATTTCTTGATCAGGATCAGAAACTTTGATGACTCCAACTTGTAGTCCACCACTACCAATAGTATCAGCAACTAAAGAAAAAGCAGCTGATTGATATACTACTTTGATCAAATAACTTTTACCACCTTCTAGATAAACTGATCCTGTTTTTTCAACTGTTCCAAAACAAAAAAATGAAGTTCCTTTCTCTTGTTTATCCTTTTGGTTTACTATCAAGTTATCATCAACATACAACAATGCTGTTCCCAGAACTTGACAACCAAATTCGTATTTGCCAGATTCCTTTGGTGTAAAAAAGCCTTCAAAAGTGGCATGAAATCTCTTTTCTGAATCCAACTTCTCATGATCAAAATCAAACATTGGAAAAAATGACTTCTCTACAACTTGTTGAAAAAATGGAACTTCTCCATCAGTACCCAATTGTTTGCTAATATAAGCCTTAAATACAACACCTTTAACATTTGGTTTCATATTATTTGTACACTGCTCAAATAAATTGTTCAACGAAACATAATTTTCACATCCTTTACTATAAGGTAACTCTCTCCCAACGGCATTAACAAGTCCTTGGTAGGGAGTAATGGTATAATATGAAGCAATGGAAGCAGATCCACCACCAAAGGCATATGATGATTTTGAATTAGGACCAATTACTACAATATCATCTGATGTGCTGATTGGTAATAGATGATTTTCATTTCTTAGCAGTACAATTGATTCGGTTGCTAATTTTCTTAGAAGTTTCGCAGTTTTGTTGGTGTTGTTTTTGTCATCTTCAGTTGTTGCAAAATTAGTAGAGCCGTTAATGTCTACAAAATATTTAATTAGTTTTAAAATTTTTTCAACTCTAACATTAATATCATGCACAGTAAAAATACTTCCATCCATGGCCTCAGCTTTGGAAAATAACAAATGCTTAATCAATTCGGTCGATCGAAATCTTGGAGGACCTGGAAATTCAATGTCCTCTCCATTTTTAATGCCTTCAACAATGTGAGAAGTTCCATACCAATCGGAGATGACTAGTGCTCTAGAATTCCATTCTTTCAATAGAATTTCATCTAAAAGTTGCTTATTTGCGGAACAATGGAAGCCATTAACTTTGTTGTATGCTGTCATGAATACTAATGGATTGGAATACTTCACTGCCAATCTGAATGGCTCTAAATATACTTCTCTTAAAGCTCTTTGAGAGACTCGTACATCATATGCAAATCTGTCATCCTCCATGTCATTACAAACGTAATGCTTCATAGTAGCCCCAATTCCGTTATTTTGAATACCATTAACAATAGCCGCAGCAACAGTACCACTCAAGTGCGGATCTTCTGAGTAGGATTCAAAACCTCTGCCACCCAATGGTCCTCTTTGAATATTTGCAGTAGGACCTAATATAATTTGAGTTGATTTATGCTTAGCTTCCAATGCCATTAAAACCCCCGCTTCGTAAAGCAATTCCTCATTAAAAGTAGATGCTAAAGCAGTACCATTTGGAAAACATGCTGATTTTACAGCATCCCACAATATGAATTTAGTACCTCTTACCCCATTTGGTCCATCTGATACCCTAAGAGATGGAATGTCTAATCTTTTAATTGGGGTGGTATGCCAAAAATCATGTCCAGATAATAAAGATATTTTTTCATCAAGGGTTAACTGTAGTAATAATTTTTCAACATCAAATTCTGTCATAATAAAACCTGTAAATATTTTCCTTTGGTAAAAAAACGTATAATTTTCTATATGTATATCTTTTTTTAATCAAAAATTTTTAGGTCGTATAGCACTATATTAATATACTTTAAAATAATGAAAAATGCTAACTTACTAATCGCTCTTCTTTTTTGAATAATTATTCAAGATATGTGACTTCTGAAAATGCATTTTTATTTTTTTATACCAGATGAAAAACGAGGCCACATCAAAAGACTGTGTCCTTGGTTGCTATACTTCAATGTACTGAAATTATATATGCTTGACAGAATGTATTCTACTCTTTGAAGCTGACCATTTTACATGAACAATGCTGCAAAGAAGATATGCAACAGGAAATATGCTACGACCATATCACGTGATTAATTTGTTTGAGATGCACCAGACACTTGTTTTTTTTAAAGTAAAACAAAGTTATTATTGTTAGATGAACTCATGCTACTATTATTTATGATTATAACACCTCTTCTATTAATGCTATTTTTGTAGTTATATTTTTGATGCGTTATCAGCACAAAGGTCATGCATATTATCTTTTCATTAAAATCACTTAAAAAAGCATTATTATGGATTCGAAACTTTTGAGATGGCGAAAATGCTGGTGGCTGATTATAGTTTTGCAGTTTCAGTATTCCCATATACTCCTCTAGAGTTGTTACAACCCATTTATTCGATCTATCAGAGTCATCAAATTCACAAAGAATAGATTTGTCTTTTCCAACAAGTTTGTAGTTATTGTTTAAAAACATTCCGTCAATGAGAACACCGCCAAAGTTATTATTATAAACCCACTTAGCATCTTTGAAAAAATCATTTCCCACTTTGACAAAATCTTCAAAGGTGAAATATGTCATTTTAATGTTATCGTTTCTGAACCTTAAGGTATAGAGCCTTTCTTGAGTATATGATAAAAAGAACTTTTTGTTTTTAATTTCTGAAAAAACAATTTTGTAAATTGAAACAGCATGATGAGAATTTTCACAAACAAGCTTATACTCTCTATCTTTTAAATATTGATCCATACAAATCTGCCTGGTTGTATCTTTTTCATTATTTGGCACAATTATGTACTTGTATATCACTAAGTTATTATGCTCTTTGCTCATTATAAAACTAGCGTCTTGCTTTAATTGACATTGAAACAAAGGAACTCCAATGAACTGCCCATTTGATTTCAATTTCAACGATTCTTGCTTGGTAAGTTTATGATTATTTCTTTTGAACAAATTCATTGACTCAACAGATTCGAAAGCATAAATTGATCTATTGAATAGAGATGTTAAATTTGTATAGAAGGGAATTGCGCAGGTTGTAAAATCATTGTCAGGAGGAAAAAAACTATTCATAGATAAAAAAAAACTAGAAGATTTAATTGAAAACCAAAATAAAATAACAAAGAACAATCTATTCCTACGAATGTCCGTTAATCTGTTCTATCTTGGGGTTGGCTTGGGTTTCTAGATCTCTTACTTTACACAAGAGCGAACTGAGATTCTGAGCCAGGATTAATTACGGGGAAGGAAAAAAAGGTTTGATCAATTGAGATGATCCTCTTATAGCCGACTTTGGCCAAAATACAACAAGTAAAAACCTTAACTGAGAAGAGCAATAAAATTGCAGTACTATTTGGGAGCAGCAAAAATTTGCTGGGTTTTTAAGCTATAGAGTACAGTTAAAATTGGAAGAATAATTGAGTTTCTTTTATAAAAAGCAGCTTTAAACCAAGAATATGTGATATATCACAGCAAAGGAACATCGCCTTAGTGTTCTTATAATGTTGTTTGCTGTGTAGCAGAGATAAAGATTTATGGGAGCCCATAGAAAATTTATTCTTTTTAATTTAGACAAAATAACATAGAACATTAGTGATTCATGAAATTGTAATTCTTTACGAGTATTACCATATTATGTTTGGTTTCGAGGAGGAGCAATTTTCATTCAACCTGCAGCTATCAGTCGCAGATGTATGTTCTGACCAGCAACTGGTTATGCTATATAGAATTTACTCACCTTGTTAGCTCAGTTGGTAGAGCGTTTGACTCTTAATCAAAATGTCAAGGGTTCGACCCCCTTATGAGGTAAAAATTTTATTTTTTGCTTGCCTACAAAAAAAATTGCTTTTTTTTTCTTTTACTGAAAAGTTTCTGGTATGCTTCCTCTGAAAATCCAGTAACTGAGAAGAGATGATCAAGATATTGCATTGCTACTCTCACCCAAAATCGCAATAGAGTAGAGTAGAATACTACATAATACAATCCAAGCAACACTAAATTTTTGAACTTCAACTACCCATAAAATTTTGCTTCTAATATAACTCGTTTTTCCAAAGCAATGGGTCTACTGAAGAGCAACAAGAGAACCACCATTACAGGTAAGAACCTGAATAACAAGGTCACAACAACTATAAACATAAAACCACGAAATACAAAAAAAATTATAAACAGGTATCATTTTCTAATTAAATGCAGAGCTTACATTTTTCAACTACTGAAAATAGACCTTGATAAAACCGACGATGAACTAGAGATCAATGAGTTCGTGCAGAGATTCTTGAAATCCCGGTTGAAGGGGATGAAAAGCAAAAATCCGGTTTTGGACTGCGACAAAGAGCTATTGCAGTTGAAGAAATCGTACAAAATGAACGACACATCAAAGGAGCTGGAGCTTCTTCTCATTCTAAAGTACATCACAACTGAGATCATCGACAACGGAGGCTTGCAGAAATACCAGCAGGCGTCGATAATGGGCCAGCAGTCGGATAGAGGAGGAGACTCGTCCAAGAAGCTGATGGAGTGGATTTTGAAGCTCAACGACAATGGCAGGATTTTCTCGAATATGAGCACACTGGAGATCGGCTGTTTGCGTGCTGATAACATACTCACCAAAAACAAATACAGGAAGTTCATCAGGGAGATTGAGAAAATAGACCTCAACAGCAATCACCCGGACATAAAGAAACAGGACTTTCTCCTCAGACCCCTGCCCAAAGACGACAGCGAAAGATTCAACCTAATATCCTGCTCGCTGGTGGTTAACTTTGTTCCTGACGAATCCAAACGAGGCGAAATGCTGCTCAGGCTCAAGCACTTCTGTTTGCCCAAGGGACTAGTTTTCTTGGTGTTGCCCTTGTCCTGTGTGGAAAACAGCAGATTCATGACATCCGAGCTTCTTGTCACGGACATCATGGGCAAGGGTCTCAATTTCAAGCTCTTGAAAGAACACAAGTCAACAAAGATCGTCTACTATCTGTTTCAAAATTCAGACTCCGGAAAAGTCAACCACAAGCTGCTCGCCGCCAGCCGTAGTCTTATCCACCCTTCTTTCAAAAAGAACCATAAAATGAACAACTTCTCAATAACCTTTCCCCAGAATTAGGCGAGGGTTTTTCACCCGAAATGTTCGGCAAGCACAGCTCCGCAAAAAGAGTGACCAAATTGCTGCGCACATGATCATATGCGGTTTTCGCAACTTCCATCACTTCCGTGTGGCTGATCTTGCAAAAAAGAATGACTTTTCCCTAACAACATTTAAGCTGTGGAAATCAATTAGCGACATTTTGCTGAAAAATTAAACAGCAATATATTTCTATATAAATCAAACTTAACAAACAGGATTATTGGCTCAGAAGAAATGTGAGAAAAAAGGCTTTTGACAGAAAAACCATCGAATTCTTATTTGAACATATCAAACAAATGTTAAGCTCACAAGCTATTAGAAACTCTTCTGCTTCTGTTTTGAAGCAACAAACTAGACTGTTCTCCCAGAACAGCAATCTCCTTCAAGCCAAGTCTTTGAAGGAGACTTTCAAGGAAATTTACCCAGCCAAAGCAGCAGCCATCAAGGCTTTCAAGAAGGAATACGGTGATGTTGTCATTGACCAAGTTAAGTTATCTCAAGCTTACGGAGGTATGAGAGGAATCAAGTCCCTTGTTTGGGAAGGTTCTGTTTTAGACCCTGTTGAAGGTATCAGATTCAGAGGATTAACCATCCCAGAAGTCACACAACAACTTCCAAAGTTTGGTGCTGACTCTCCTTGTCCAGAAGCTTTGCTGTGGCTTCTATTAACAGGGGAAAAACCAACTTTGGAAGAAACCCAACTTTTGTCCAAGGAATTGGCCAAGAGAAGCGAATTACCAAAACATACCATTGAATTGCTGGATTCTTTGCCAAAGGACTTGCACCCAATGGCCCAATTTTCCATTGCTGTTGTTTCCTTGGAAAGCGACTCCAAGTTCTCAAAGGCCTATGCTGCCGGTGTCAACAAGGGTGAATACTGGGACCATGCTTACGAAGATTGTCTAGATTTGCTAGGAAAGCTTCCAGCTATCGGTGCTAGAATCTATTCCAACGTTTTCCACGATGGTAAGTTGAACAACTTGAAGATTGATCAATCTGCTGATTACGGTAAGAACCTTGCTCATATGTTAGGATTTGAAAAGAATGAGGAATTTAATGAATTAATGAGATTATATTTGACCATTCACTCTGACCACGAAGGTGGTAATGTGTCTGCTCACACCACCCATTTAGTTGGATCTGCTTTGTCTTCTCCATACTTGTCATTTGCTGCTGGTTTGAACGGTTTAGCTGGTCCTTTGCATGGTAGAGCCAACCAAGAAGTTTTAGAATGGTTGTTTAAGTTCAGAGAAGCTGTAAAGGGTGATTACTCCAAGGAATCAATTGAAAAATACTTGTGGGACACCTTGAACGCTGGAAGAGTTGTTCCTGGTTACGGTCATGCCGTCTTAAGAAAGACTGATCCAAGATACATGGCTCAAAGAGAATTTGCTTTGAAACATTTCCCAGACTACGACTTATTCAAGTTAGTTTCTGCCATCTACCAAGTTGCTCCTGAAGTCTTAACCAAGCAAGGAAAAACTAAAAACCCATGGCCAAATGTAGACTCCCACTCAGGTGTTCTATTGCAATATTACGGTTTGACTGAAGCTCCTTTCTACACTGTTTTGTTTGGTATTGCCAGAGCCTTTGGTGTTTTGCCTCAATTGATTCTAGATAGAGCTTATGGTATGGCTATCGAAAGACCTAAATCTTTCTCCACTAAAAAGTTTAAAGAATTGGTTTCTAAACTTCAAAAGTGATGATGACTTATTTATTTATTTATTTATTTATTCTGCTTCATATATTCAAACTCAATGGAAATTATTTAAAGTTTTATGACAAAGAAAAGTAGTCCATTGTTCAGCTGAAAGAAAACAACTATAAAAAAATTTCACGTGATTAAAACACACGTGACACACTTGTTTGGTCATGTGCTGTTTTTCTCGCCGCAATTACTTCTTCCAACAGCGGATCAAAAAAAAGTGTGCATGAAAAGGCATCAACAAATTTGGAATGGTCGTTTGAAAAGAGAGATCTGGGGAGAACCAGTCGATATCTTCAGCATTTAGCTATCGTTTATGTTAGAAAATGAATATAACACCCCATCAAAGAATGGATCTAACGATTCTTTGGAAGATGGCTTATTGTCGTTGAAACTCTCAAACAAGAAAGCTTCGGTGACAGAGACGAAGCCAAGAACAAGAACTAATAGCAAAACAGATGTAGTTGGGAGAAAACAGAGTCTTTCGCCAAAAAAGTCAATGAGATTCAATATAGCTACTAATGCAATTAGTAGGGACTTTGATGAAGTTCCAGAAAGAGAAAACGAAGCACTGAAATCCGATGATGCCTCAAATGTTTCAGCTCATGCTGACAAACCACAGGATTATTGTTCTCCATCTAAGGAAGGAAATAAATTGGTTTTTAAACAGCCAGGCAGCAATGACATGGAGAATCTGTTTTTGGAGCTAGCAAAAAGACAGCGGTTGGTTTCGGAATTGCAATTACAGCTTACAGAAGCAGAGAAAAAGCTGAAAGAATGGGAGCAATACTGCCAAAGTGTAATGAACGGATCAGGCAACAATAATTTGAAAACAAAGAAGTCAGGTGGTGAAAGCAAGGCCGAACTAAATATTAACATGGGAGAACCTAGCTCAAGTGATGTATTCAACAGATGGACTTCGAAACTTAAAGCGACGACGGATGAGCTTCTGGCGCTCGCTCATACAAGTACAGCAGAATCTACTACAAGGGAAGGAGCGGGCGAAGGGTCACGGAAACAAGAAGAAAACAAGCACACTCCTGTACAGCCAGCAGCCGGCTTTTTACAAGCAAGTTTTGGAAAATTCACTGATATTCTTCAGGAATTTTATGAGGATGAGGATGATGAAAAAGACTCCCAAAAGGCTAACGAGAAAGCTGACGAAGAAGAAAAAGAAGGTGGAGCAGACCACAAAACATCCCACGTAGATGCTGGGAGTGGAAATTTGTTTGACAAATTGAAGAATAAGCTTTCTGAATTTGCAGTATATAACGAAGAGGAAGAAAGGGAGTTTGACAAATCAAGACATAGAACTACGAGAAGAGATTCGATGAACATCGAGCTCCTTGATCACTCAGGAGTTTCAATGTATGGAATCAGTTCATTTGATGCTTCAGTGTCGGGAAGAGAGCAGAAGTGAGAGGATAAGCTGTAGCAGAAGCTGCGACCCTGCGCAAGACAAGGCAGGGCAGGCAAAAGGTGTCACGCGCATATGTCACGTGGGAAATACATTAGGCGAGTACACTTACCCGGAGACTCTATAGGACTTAAAACTCTTTTTTTCTGCACTTGTCAGAAAAAACTTACAACCATAAGAGCAACAGGCGCAGGATTGACAGAAATCCCCTAAGATCGAAAACGAAGAGGAAGAAGAAAGCTCCCCCATCCAGCGCTGAAACCTTTAGCTTTATCCGTTTTAGTTCATTAAATATATTAATATATAGGTGTGTTTGCATAAATTGAATGTCCTTATCAAAATCATCAAACGCTAAAGCAACAGTGATCAAAAACTTTGACAAAGTTTTGTTCCACGACTCTGAACATTTCAAAGGTTTCTTGAATGATATAACCACAAAAGACTCGTTTTTTGGAGGCTTGTTGGACAAGGAATATGGAGAGATTGCTGATGCATCTCTGAGAGATGAAATCAAGTATAACTTTATCAACTTTATCAATAGCAACAAAAGCCAGATAGATTTCAACAAAGCACTCTCCTCCATTGAACCATTACTGTTTTTGTGTGATGACAACTTGAAGCTGCAGGAGCTGGGATTGAAGCTCTTAGTTAAATTGTTGGCAGCATCTAAACTGAACTTTGGGATTCCCGAAAACTTCATTCCAAAAGCTGAACAAATTGTTTCCTCCATTGATTCTGAAAATGACAACTTATCTTTAGTTGCCGTTTACTTCAAAGTATACAACTATACACTCAAAAAATCTTCCTACAGTGAAGATGTAGAAGAATTTTTAACCTCAAAGTATTTTCCTCTATTAAAGAGTATCGGATCAGCTGAAACTTTTCCAACCACTGTTGTCAGACAAATGTACGTTCTTATTAGATCTGGCGAACAACTGGTCACAATCAATCCAAAATATAAGGCCATCTTTGTCAAGTATGATAACTTATTCTTGGACTTTTTGTTTAGTAAGATTATTTTTAACAAGGAATACGCTTTGGCAACTCCATCTGCCACAGCATTCACCTCATCTATCTTTTCCAATGGCTCTACCAAGAAAGCTCTGAGTGCTCTACCACCTACCAATAGTCTATCAGTACAATTGCAATATTATACTTTAGTTCTGGTTTGGGTTTTGACTTTTGACAGAAAATTTGTTTTAGCTTTCACTTCCAAATACCAAACGTATGCTTTGAAGTTGATAAGCTTGGTCAATGCTTCTTCTAAATTGAAAGTCACCAGAATTGGGTTGGCCATTTTGCAACAGTTGATTACATTGCAACCATCTTTTTTGAACAAAGTTATTCTGTATGACAACAGCGATGTGATTTTAAACAATTTAAGCAATAGAAATTTGCAAGATGAAGAACTAAATGACAGCTTGAAATATATTTTAGATGCTTTCAATGATAGAAAAAACAAACTTAACAACATTCAAACTTATAAACTAGAGTTGAACAGCAAGAAATTATCATGGTCCACCAACCACATCAACTTGAAGTTCTGGGAAGACAACATCTTGCAATTTAAAACCAATAACTACGAATTAGTACATAAACTTATTGAATTATTACCAGCAAGAGTTGGTGAACAAGACGGTAGCTTCTCTCCTAATTTGGCCTCTCACCATGAGCATAGTCTTTTGTCTGGTGAGCAAATTACAACTGTTCAAGTAGCTTTGAATGATTTATCCAAAATTATGGAGTTGCTGCCTGATTCAATAGATATGGTTATTAGCAAAAACAAATTGAAAATTATGAGTTTTCTAAACTACCCAGATACTAAGGTTAAGTATGAGGCATTGAAATGTACTCAGGTGTTGATCAAGAGCTCATATAAGTAGAAACAAAGCAAACATGATCATAAATTTTAGAAACTCACTTATATAAATATAAATATTTATAATCACCTTGAGCTTGTGGTAGCACAATACAAAGTTTCAGAATAGACGACATTATAATGAACAAGTCAAATTAATAAAAGGCACGTGATTAGCGCTTTGATGAGGTGCCTCACTAACTGTTACCCGAACATTGCTTACAAACAGCTTCAACCTTCTTTTCTTTATTGATGGATAAGCAGCGTACAAATGTTCCGAGAATCAACAAACATAAACAATTACTAAAGACTCCCAATCAACCAGTAATAGGTATGTTTAGATCATTAAGAGGCAAAAAAAATAAAGAGAAAGAGAGTGCTTCCAAAGAGTCTGGTGGCCCTTTGGTTGAAAACTCAGCTCTCACCGAAGAAGCAAAACGAAAGCATAAAAGACTGAGTAAATTTATTCCTACACATGCCAATCCATCTGCTCTGGTGAAAGGCACAGGAAACAACTTAGGATCTATAGCATCCTCTGTCAATTCCTCTCTGAGTAAGAAATTTAATCTATATCAGATTAGTCACTACGGCCTTGAGGGTAAAATCATCAAGATGGCTTATGACGAACCCCAGTCTTTACTTGCCGTTGTGACTAACTTAAATGAGCTGGTTATATATGGAAAAAACCAAGTAGAAGCACACATTAGAGTAGATAGCCTGCAAAATGATATTAGAGATGACAGTCATGTTTACGTGACAGATTTGCAGTTTTTAAAAGGTATTTATCTTTTGGTTGTGGATTCAAAATCCTCGGTGCATGTAGTGAGTATTTTGACAAATAAAGTCCTTACCACATTTTATGCTCCAGGTAAAATAACAATCACCGAAACAGACCCTACGCTTAACTGGCTTTTAGTTGGTTTAGAGGACGGAAGCGTGAAATGCTATGATGTGGACAATGACCATTTGTCAGCATTTTCAATTGAGAACATTCAAAAGCAGCAATTTTTCAAAAGTGCTCACATTTCTCCTGTAAAATCACTGTCCTGGAATCCTAGAACTATAGGTCAAGTTTTGATATCGTATAACTATGTTACAATTCTTTACAATTTACTAGAGAGCACATATAAAATGCAATACATCTACGAACTAGAGTCTGGAGCCCCTGGAGGCGGGTTCTTTCCAAATGAGAGTAGCAAACCTAAAATAGACGATGTTAGATATCCGAAGGTTGTAAAATCTGTTTTTCACCCAAATGGGCTGCATTTGTTGACTCTGCATGATGACAACAGTTTGGTATTTTGGGATCTCAATACAGGTAAATTGATTTTGGCAAGAAATCTCTATGATATAAGAGTTAATAAGGAAGGGACTGTTTTGTCCGTTTCCTCAGATAATTCAGACTTTCCCATAGCTCCAATTATTGACGTGAAATGGATGACGGGAGAATCTTCTGAAAATACACAGCTGTTGATAATAGGAGGTGATATTGGGAGTGAAAAGCCTAACTCTTTTACAATTATTGATTTAGGAGGAACTCCTTTATATTCAGTCTCGTCATACGAGAAAATGAAGAATTATTATAACATCAGAAACAACCAAAAGATTATAAATCTCCCTCCAAACAAAAAATTTATACAGGTTTTGCCTATTCCAAGATCCTCACCGTTTTATCAAGGTAACCATAATCCAGGTATTTTACTGATATTATATGAAAGTGGAGAATTAGACACAATGCTATACCCAACTGGAAAATTAACATACAAATCATCCCTTCTGCCACAGTCTTTATCCTGGCTGAGACCATTTTCCAATCTTTCAACAGGTGTATCGGTTCCAAGTAGAACTTGGATAGGTATGATGCATTCTACATACAATAAGGATTCTCTATTGAAAGGTGGTGAAACTAGAAACACAAGAACTAGACAGCTTGATGGTTTTAGAACCGCAATTATTACAGCTCATGAAAATGGCTCGGTAAGATTGTGGGATGGTTCTCATTCTGAATTGAGTGAAACTTCTGTCTTTGACATAAATCTATCACATATCTTGAATGTAGGAAACGAGATAACCTGCAACCATGTTTCATATGCTCCATATGTTAGTGAATTGGGAATTGCTATCAAAGAAACCGGAGATGTCGTACTGTTTAAATTTGACACCAACAAATACTTTAATCAACCTTTGACTGCAGATTTTGTTAGATTCAATCTTAAGAATCATGATTCTTCACTGTTGATCGATGTTAGCAGTAGATCTCCAAAAAACATTAAAGATGGATTTATGCCACAGACCGTTATTCATGCGAATGCAGGAGAAGTATCATGCCTAAAGCACAGCAATATTGGTTTTGTTATTGTAGGGTATAGTAATGGTTCTATGCTTGTTGCTGATAAAAGAGGACCAGCAGTTATATTCTTTCATAACATTAAAGACTTGATGCTGGAATGTGGCTTCAACTACACTCCAGGAGAAATTGTTACTTCTGCTGAATTTGGAGTTTTACAATTAAGGAATGATCAATATTCTTCTATTGTTTTATCCTGTGGTACAAGCAGCGGTAACCTCCTCCAGTTTAGAATTGTTCCTGGAGTATCAGGCAGATATACTGTTGATGTAGTGCAATTTATCTCATTATTAAAGTCATCAGTTTCTGATATTTTCTATGTTGAGGATAACGACGATTGCTCAAGATCTTTGAAGAATAATCCACAATTATTTGGAAACTTGACAAAGGGAACTGTTTTTAATGGAAAGGTAATAGCTATCAGTCACGATGGAGAAATAGCAACACTTTCCTCTATAGGTTTAAACAATAAAGTTTCTTCAAAAAGTTACAGATCTCAACAAATTTCATCTTCAAATGTTGTCACGGTAAACTATTTGAACAGCAAAAATGAAACTAGAAAAAAAACAGTATTAATCTCTTTGTTAATGAATAGAACCATTGTCATTAACAGTTGCTCAGACTTGAAAGAAATTAAAAGCATTAATTTAAAATTGAATATGACAGCTAAAAATTTGTATAATTCACAAGTGCTAGAAAATGGGGACGTTATCTTGAGAACAGGTCACACAATGGCCTACGTTTACAGTGTTGTGGAGGGTTTGCATACAAGTAGAACAATGATAAATGATAAATTATATCAAGTTGGTTTAAAAATTCCTGAAAGACCATACTACAATTCCTTGCAATGGGCCAGAGGTGAACAATATGTATATCCAAAAGATATTGATGTCATATTAGGTGGCTCCAACTATGTCAAAACGTCTAAATATGAGGAAAGTAAAATTGCCAGTGCATCTTTGACTGCAAAAGGAGAAGAACCCCGTAAGATATCTGGTGGGAAATTCGATTTGGAGAATCATTCTTATGTTCCTCCAACGAGAGGAAATGCAAAGCAAGGATACTCATACATGAAAGCTATGGGAAAAGTGGTTGAAAATAGTTATGATGGCTTAGAATCAAAAGTTAATGATTATGCTTCTCAAACTGGCCAAGCTTTAAATGAATCCCTGGAAAAAGGAACAATCGAATTATCAAAAGGCTTGATCAAATCAACATTTGACTTCTAGATCACAGTAATATATAAGCAATGACAGCAAAAGATAAAATCACTTTTTTTTTAAAAAGAGTAAATAAAAGATGATTTCAAACAAAAGCAATCATCTTCTTTTGTGAGCCAAGCTCTTTTAAGTGTGCATTGATGAGCTTACCGTATACAATACTGTCAGTGATATGTACCTATATAGGATATGCTCAGTGATTTGCTTGAAAAGCAGAAGCAAAAAATGGCCGGGTAACACGGTGTTACATGATCATCAGTCATTTTTCCTTTAAAATGAGAAGAGCGATGTTTCTCAGAGATCTCTTTCACTTATCAAACGAATCTCTACTGAAATAAAACCAAAGAGAAAGAATTTTGCGATTCTTTTTGCTAATACAAACTGAGAAATGATTCTTCAAATACCTTCTTCAATTAGACAAAAATCTGATGACTTTTTGATAGATTATGGCGTAACTTTAAAGAAGGATGTTGAAGTTAATTTGCAAACTTGCTTAGAGATGAAGCAGCTGACACATGTTTTGAAACAACTGAGACATTTGTCTGATGATACTTTAGATACTAATTTAAATAATAGTAGCTTACCTGAAGTTCAGTACAGATTAAAACAGTGCAACAATGTTGTGTTAAATGACTTGTTTCCTGCCTGGTACACAAGAGACAGAATACTTGGCGAATGTAAAAGTCAACTAGAAGGTTACAAAACTCATCTAGACGAAAATAAACCAACGGAATTAGTAAATTCCTACGTTCCAGAAACTGAGGCTGAAAGGAATTTAGATCCATATGCCAAAAGGGATCTAATAAAAAAGAATACTTTGAGTTATGCTGATTACAATAGTGCCAGCAAATGGCTTGAGCAGCAAAACGGAGTGGAGAAAATCATTAAAGAGAGATCAATTGGCGTTTTAAAGAATAACTGCAATGAGAATGTGAAATACATGACAGAGTTTGAATTGTTTTGCAAAAAAAACTTTTGAACATTGGCCAATTGTCAATAGATGCACATATATATATACAAATATTAAGTCTTGTAAATAAAAAAAAGGATACTATCTATTTTTATATGGTTTAAATGCCTTGTATCAATTTAGTGATTTCATCCAAACCACCATTGACTTCTTTCATTTCATCCAGCTTTGTCTTAACCAAGTCTATAAACCCTTCAGCCGCAACTAATTCACCATCATCATCAGCATATTCTGGGCCTAATTTCTTGATTCTTAACTTTCCTTCTTGCAAAAATTCTTCTTTCCCTAAAATAACAGCAATCTTAGCACCAGATTTTTCAGCAGCATCAAATTGTTTTCTTGGGTTAACTTTACCTTTATACATGTGTTCAGCATCAAGACCGTTATCCCACAGCTTTTTTAAAATTTTCAATCTTTCACCGGCTAGACCAGTCCAATCAGCACCACCACCAAATGCCATAACAAAGACTTGGGTAGAAGTGGAGGAAATCTTATCTATGTTGGATCTGCTCTTAATAATAGAGAAAATTCTTTCAACACCAAAGGACACACCTACACATGGAATCTGGGGAGCATTTTTCTTTCCAGTAGCCTCAGAAAACATAGAAACTAAGTTATCATATCTACCACCAGCAGCTATGGAACCAACACCAACAAATGCAGATGCGTCATCATCAGCGTTGTTTTTCTTGGATTTTTTGGACTTCTTTAAAGTAGCTTCCTTCTTTTCTTTTGCATCCTTTGGAGGAGCAGAAGCGGCAGTAACAGCTTCGTAGATCAAACCTGTATAGTAGTCCAAACCTCTAGCTAGCGATAGATCAAAAGAAATAAAATGATCAATTTCCATAGCTTTAACGTATTCTTGCAGCAGTTTCATGTCACTTAAACCTTCCAAGGCACTTGCATTAGATAAAACACCTTCATCCTTTTCTAGCAAAGCAATAACCTCATCTAGAGAACCTTTCAACTTAACGTATGTACCAATAGTTTCAACGACTTCTTCAGTCTGTCCCTTTTCAACCATCATTTCTTTCTTAACATCTTCCCATGAAGCTTTGTCCAGTTTGTCTACAGCAGAAGATACTTTTCTGATATCTTCCTCATTAACACCTGCAATTTGGAAAATACCATCCAAGATCTTTCTGTGGTTTATTTTGATCTTGAAGTCATTGATGCCTAAACTAGTCAAACCATCGACTAATACACTCATGGCTTCAGAATCTGGAAGCATGGAGTCAAAGTTACCAGCAATATCAAAATCACATTGATAAAATTCTCTCATTCTTCCTTTGGTCATGGCAGGCTGATCTCTTCTGTAGACCTTTGCAATATGATATCTTTTGATCTTATCCAAGTTGTTCATAGCGACAAATCTGGCAAATGGCACTGTTAAGTCATATCTTAAAGAACACAATTCACCACCTTGATCCTTCAAATCATAGATTAATTTAGAATCTTCACCATATTTCCCTTGAAGAATTTCCCTCAATTCGAATACTGGTGTATCAATAGTTATAGCACCGTGCTTTTGAAAAATCTTTGTCAAGGTTTGGAAGATGTGCTGTCTGATGATCATATCCTTGTCAGCCCAGTCCTTGGTTCCCTTTGGTGTTTTCAAAGATAAAGCTATTTTTTCTTGTTTGATTCCTTCACTCATTGTTAAAGTGCTGTTAGTAATAAATCTGTTTTGATGTAATGTTTGGGATATAATGTTTCTCTTGGTAATTCTACTTGAAAGGCTCAAAAGCATAAACTAAAAATCAGAAAAAAACAGCTGAATAAAGTTAAAATGAGAAATAGAACTAATATTTAGAAAACAACGCAGATTTTATGGGTTTTGCTGCTTTTGCTCAAAGCTTATCTTAATAACATTAAACTGAACAAAAGCAGCAAAACCTCGCTCGATGAGACTTATTGTAGCTGAAAATTTTTTTGCTAGTTGGCCGGAAAAACGTTTTGCGGAGGATTTAAAAGCAGAAAAAAAAAATTAAGTCATGTGATCCCATGTGAGCAAAACACACAATGCAGATCTCAAGCAGCACTCACGTGCAAAGCTATAAATGAAATTTCATAAATATTTATCACGTGAAACATTACGCTGCCATGTGGGCAGCGCTTCCGTATTAGACCACCCCCCTTTTGTCTGTTCAACTGACAACGGGTATAAAAAAATGCCTTGTTCATTGTTGCCTTCTTATGCTACAATAAGGCCAGTAAAAAGTAGTTGTTACTAGCCCATTATGTTGCTAGAAACAGCCATTCAGAAGCTTTACTTAGACGAAAAAAAAACAGTATTCAACTGGGTTTTGGAGCAGCTGAGGTAAAACGAAAGCAACTGGCTGATAATTTTTGCATATTAATTGCAGAATTTAAAAAGCCACGTGATCAAAACTGTTTGCTTTTTTTTAAATGATCTCTGTTTCCAATATCACAGCGATAACGGAGCAAATAGCAAGTCATCCATTTTCAAGAAGAAATAAGCATATTCACAATACATACAATGCGGTATTAATGTAAAACAGGCCACACTATGCAATCAGAAGAGGGCAATCATGAAAAATATTAATTTATTAATTAGCCCTTATATTGATTTTAGCAATTCCCACTTCTTCAACGAACTTCCTATTAGGGAAATCCTAATGTGTTCCCTAACATACATGTAAAATAGAACAAAGTCTGATCAAAGAAAAAAAACATAAAAATACAAATTCATCATAGAATAGTCAATATTCCAAAGTGTTTAATGGCTATATAACATCCCCTTTGAACACATTTCTAATATAAATAATTGCAATTTGAAGATAAACTAATGTCGTGGTACTTGCAGAAATAACAAACTAAGAGCAAAAGTCACCAGCTGGCTATTCCTTATTACTACATTTTTGTTCTACTGTTTTTGGCTTGTTTAATTTCTTCATTGCTGAGTCAAATAAATAAAAGAATGTTTCTCAATCCTGTTTTTTATAAATGGCGTAATTTATTCTTCAGTTTCTTCTCTTTCAAATTCCTTTTCCATGTCTAGACCTTCGACTGGACCACAGATAGTTTCTACCATGATACCGGTAACCAAGTATGGATCAATGTTGGAAGCAGGTCTTCTGTCTTCAAAGTAACCATATCCTTCAATACCAACGGATCTTGGAATTCTGATGGAACAACCTCTGTTAGCAACACCAGATGAGAAGGTGTGCATGTCAGCAGTTTCATGTCTACCGGTTAATCTTTGTTCGTTGTCCTTACCGTATAACTTAATGTGAGCATCATGTCTCTTTGATAGCTTTTCAATAGCGTCTTCAATATCCTTCATTCCACCTGGGATTCTCATAGACTTGGTGGAGACGTTGGTGTGACAACCGGCACCGTTCCAGTCACCCTTCAATGGCTTTGGATGTAATGAGACCAAGACACCAAATTCTTCAGCAACTCTGTCCAATAAGTATCTGGCCATCCATAGTTCATCACCCATGGCAATACCTTCACATGGACCAACTTGGAATTCCCATTGAGAAGGCATGACTTCAGCATTGATACCGGAAATTGTGATTCCAGCATATAAACAGGCCTTGTAATGAGCTTCAATGATGTTTCTGGCATAAACCTTACCAGCACCGACACCACAGTAGTATGGGCCTTGAGGAGCTGGGAAACCACCCTTTGGCCAGCCGTAGATGTAGCCATCAACTGGGTCCAATAAAGTGTATTCTTGTTCCAAACCGAACCAAATTTCTTCGCTTTTGAACTTTTCCATTAACTTGGCAGCAGCGGTTCTGTGATTGAACTTGTTTGGAGTTCCGTCGTTGGTTAAACACTCAGTTAAAACCAAAATGTTGTCGGAACCTGGTCTGAATGGATCTGGATAGTAGGCAACTGGTTGCAACAAAACATCAGAGTTGTTACCTGGTGCTTGACCAGTGGAGGATCCATCAAAGTTCCATTGTGGCAATTGTTCAAGAGAAGTGATCTTCTTGCTCAAAGTTCTACCTTTAGATCTCATGGCTCCGGTAGAGTCAATCCAGATGTATTCAGCAATGACTGAACCGTTTTGAGGCAAGTTGATGTACTTGTTCAAAAGAGCTGTGTTTTCAACGTTTAATGCTAAGGACATATTGTGTGTTTGGGTTATAGAGAAGATTATAATAAATAATTTTTCTTGGTTTCCTTTCTATATCAAATTTCAAGCCAAATTTATTTACTAACAATATTTCAACCGTCGTATCTTTGTACTCAAATAATTTGTTCAGTTCCATCTCATTTATATAGTCCTTCCGGTTCATCCAAACTCCTGACAACAGAAAATCACAATGAAATTTTTTAACTTCTGAATTTTTGCCTCGATAGGAAGTTAAAATCCAGATAGCAAGTTTGTACCAGCTAATCTAAGAGAAAAAGGCTACCAGAGAGGACTCTGCAAAAATTCTAAGCAACGAGCGAAACAGGCAAAAATTGCGCATAAAAACACATTTAAGCGCAAAAAGTGTATGTCCACCAGACAATTTTGTCTTCTTCAGAAAGAAAAAAAGCGGGACAGCAGGTGGAAAAAGCATTAGGGCGGGTCATAGAATTATACGGTAGCGGGCGTTGGCAGAATAAAGAGAAAGCGAAGAAAGGCCAGAAAGAGATCGTCGTGAGGTCATTTGGGAGAAACCACTGTGGATGTAGAAGCGGAGGCTCTTCGTTTGATCACGCGCACTTCAGGTTGGTTCAGGTTCTGATGAAATATGCATCTGCTTATGCCCGTGCATGGTGCAAAAGAGATAAGGTAGACTAGACTTCCCTCTCTTATCTCCCGCGGCTAATATACATTATCCTACATTGGAAACACATACGCTACATGGGACACAAACGCTACATCTCAATATTGCAATAACAGTCCAAAGTGAACTCACAAGCAAAAATAGATAAAAACCAAACATATAAAAGAGCAGTGTTTCTTTTTTTGTTTATGATAAATATTCCTCTTATATGAATTCACCACACTCCTTTCTCTAATACTTACATGTGCATATGCATCCTGGCACGGGACAAAGATCATGTCTCTCAAACCACTCCTCAGCATGGCCAACATGCATACAGTGATTGCATGACAGGCAAAACTGAAACCATTCGTTGTACTTGAGTACTTTTCTCCGCAAGTACTCACTGTTCATATTGATCAATTCCTCCTTTTTATTGCCATAGATCACGATGGGGAGATTTGAAATTCCCAAAGGCAGCAGACAGATTGCACAGCGCGGGTATAACGCTCCACAAGATTGGCATGCAAACTTTTTGGACGCTGGATCCTGTTCATCCAGATCGTCCACAAGTGCCGTCAATTCAAAGCTTTTTCTGATTTCTTCATCTTCAGTTAGGTCTCCCTCGTAAAAGTCCTCCTCGTATATTGTGTTTTGCGGTCTGTATATTTTGTTGTGAGAGCTGCTGGAATGGGCAGACATTTCTCTCAAAGAATTCATCTGCTTCTTTGTTTTCAAATGAGTGTTTTTTTTGCATGCCATGCACTGAATATAAACTTGCCTTTGGGGGGTATCCACTGTTATGACTCCTTGAGAATTCTTTGATATTCTTGTTCTCAAAATGTCAAATTTACATTTCATAGAAAACAAGGACCATGATTTCAGTAGGTCTTTGTAAATATCTCCCCACTGATCCACCCTATCATCTTTGAAATATCTAGGAGAGCCATAAATTGACAGTGATGCTGCTGTCTGAACATCACTAGTCTTGTTCACATATTTATCCAACAAATCAAATCCCAATGGAGTGATACCTGTAAAAATTAAACCTTCCAGCTGACCTTGTGAAACAACTGTGTGCGTCATCTTGGACAGGAAAATCGTCAAGTCTTTGTCGTTCAGAAAACGCAAGGCAATCCCAAGTCTTTCTCTAATAGATATAGAGGAATCATAAATGATTTCAAACCAGTCGTTTTCAGCAATGTATGTAAAAATAGCCCTTAAATAAGGGTCCTCTAAACTCATTCCCATTTTCCTGCACTGATCTTTCCAAGAAGTGGAACTGCTATTCGCATTCGAGTAGCCTGCCACTGCAGTTGCAATTAATTGCAATCTCTCCTTTCTACTTGAACTTAAAATTTCAACAC
This sequence comes from Hanseniaspora mollemarum, assembly GCA_019649515.1. Taxonomy (NCBI): domain Eukaryota; kingdom Fungi; phylum Ascomycota; class Saccharomycetes; order Saccharomycodales; family Saccharomycodaceae; genus Hanseniaspora; species Hanseniaspora mollemarum. The sequence goes on along the minus strand of JABFEO010000009.1, from coordinate 377,509 downwards.
ATTTGGGAATGTCACCGAAAAACACGGCCCATGCAGCAGCTCTTTCATACTGACCCAGCTTCATTATAACCTTGTACTTAACTTCAATATCTTCATCTGAAAGATCCCATCCTGAAATGATCAGGCACAATTTTCTTTGTATAGACTTCTGGTAGGCGTTTCTTCTTTCATTAGTCATTAGTCGGCTTTGAAGCGGATATCCAAAACCAGAAAGTTGTTGTTGCTTTTTTATTATGACTTCCATTTCTTTTAAGATCTCGTCATTTGAAAATGAATGAACGTTCCTTTTTTCTCTTAGGCTTTCATCTTCCAAAAAGTTCCAAACCCCATAACATCCTTCAAACCCTATATCCAAAGAGCTTGTTGATGTTATATGGCTGGTGGCTTGATGCTTAGCGATTACCAACCACCTCCAAGTATTTCTAATCTCTGTTAGTTTTTGTTGAGATATTTGGTTATACAGTGTCTTTTTATCCAATTTAACGCTATCTAGAAGCTTGACTGTTGTTATCGGATCAAGTCCATATTGGAGTAATGCTCTTTCTCTCATCACAAGAGAAATATCATTTTCCAAAAGATCATCAGGGTCAATTATATTCTTATTATCAATGATGGATTTATCTAGTTCCTCCTCATTTACAAATTCATCTCTGTACGCTTCATCTTCTACAATGCTATCAGCATCATCTAAATCTGCAAGGTTCAATTTATCTAGGTGCATAATTTTACTCTTTTTTATCTGTAAGATGTCCATCTCAACTTTGTCATAATCACAACTGATTAAATCATTCCCGCTACTAAATCTAACTTTTTCTACACTTGAACCAACAGACGATCTGTATAAGGTACCTGAAGTTCTCATGCACAAAAACGTGGTTTTATTGTTTATTCTAGGGATATAATCAAAGGTTACCACTTTGTCAAAAGGAAGATCAAACGTGTTAACAGAAGATACAAAGAGGGAGTTGTATGTTGAAGAATTTAGATCCTTTGAAGGCATATATCCCATCTTCCATCTCTTGATAATGGCTGAATTGTTCAAGGTTGAAAACTCTTCTTGCTTAAGCGTAGACCATCTAAATGACAAGTGATTAAATTTCTTTTCTACTGGATTACTGCCACCAGGTTGAAAATCTTTTTTAAATGGTGATATCAAATTAGATGCGGAATTTTTTGAGAATGTAGCCTTTTTGTTAAACATCAAAAGGGGTGAAATATCTTTATTATGCTTGTTATTGTAGGTTATTTTTCTTCTATCCCATATAAACGATGTTCCAGTTTCAGAGTAGGTAGCAAAAATATTACTGTTAAATGGATTTACCTTAATCTCATTTCCTACAGTGGTTGGCACTTGAAAAATGGGTTTAGGTGATCTCAAATCTATTTCCCTCAACCATTTGTTACTACTGATCAACAAATCATTACTTTCTATAAACTCGGAAGATAAAACGGATTCATTCACAAAATACTCAAAGCTGTTGTTAACATAAGAATCAGTATTGTGGGTACCGCCGTTGTTGCTGCTTTGGTAATTGATATCCCAGATCTGTAATGATGGGCTGGTTTTGTGAGAATCTAAACCCATTGCAATCAGGTTTTGGTAATTTCCTTGACCAAAACTTAAAGTATTGACAGGCCTGGAATGCTTACTTCTAACAACAAGCCTGTCATTTTTGTTTTCGGGGCTGTTAGTGCTATAAAAGTTGTCCAAATCGTCAATATCCAATTGCGTTTTGTCATTTTTCTGCATGCAATTAAACACTTTAACTAGCCCGTCCCTTTCTCCGATACCACATTGAAAATCATTGGAAATTGAGTAGTCCATGCATGTGATAACGCCAAAATCTTTTAATGTATTCAAAGTAGTTAAAGAAGAGTCATCATTGTCATCAGCTTCTAGAATAACTTTGTAAACTCCAAACTCATCCCTTGTTGGGTTCGTAGAGATATAATACATGAAATCATCAGAAGCAGCTGACCAACCAAGTACTTGCTTAATAACGGCCATTAGGAAGAAATATTATTCAATTAACACACTTGTTAATGGGTTCTATGCTATTTTGTTTGGAAGTAGTCCTAGTTTTAGCTTCTGAACCTTGGCTAACTAACAAAAAACAAATCCGCTTGTAGAAAAAGCAAGCTTTAGTCATGTGATTTACAAAATACAAAGGTCATGTGACGTTCACGTTTTCTTCGTTATATAGTTTCTTATATAGACCATCTTAGTTCTTGTTCAGACTTAAAAGAACTTCGTTGTCATCACAATTCATGGCAAATTTGTTTATAATGTCCCAACTATTGCTGTCTTCATCTATAACAACTTCATAGTCTGATGGGTTGTAGCCTGATTGAGACAGTTTTTCCTTTAAAAAGTGTCTTATAATCTGTAAATAGAATGGAATCACAGTCAAGTTGGAACCTATTCTTACAATGATTTTATTTATATTGCTTTGGGAATGCGCATCAGTGTTATTCACAATTCTATAGGAATAGGATTTTTCCTTCTTTGGATATTCTTGATGCAGAAAATTAACAAAGGCCGAACTATTATCATTTGATGTTTCAACATGTGGTTCTTTTTCTTCACTCCCTGGTTTGTTGCTATCATCTTTATTATTAAATAATTGAATTTTCAAATGAAGGCTACTCTCAATAGCTTCGTTTATCAAATTTCTTACTGAAATGGCAGATTCAAAGCCATCATACAAATATTCTTTTTTAGTTTTTTCCAAATCCTCCAAATCGATCTTCAAGGAGTTGTATTGGTCCTTAAAATACAAAAAGGGTTTATCTTCAGAGTTATAGTATTTCTTTATTGTTTCCAAGTTTTCTAGCCCATTTTCCAATGAAAAGAAGTTAAGCATAAAGCCTCTACATCTAGTTAGCCAGGAATAGCTGTCTTGCCATTGCTTTGTACTAGATTCTTTAGATACAGAGGAAGAAATACCTCTTTGAATCAACTGGTAGTTCAAATAACTCCCAGACATGGCACTTTTTTGCTTGTAAAGTTCCACACCATTATTATAGATGTTTGCAGAACTGAATGATTCTTGTAAATTGAAAACCATGTTTGTCTTTTCAATACTGGAATTAGTGCTATAGTACATCGAGGTTACAAGATCTGTGTCAAGTTGGTATATTGGAAATCTCAGCCCCAAGTTGAAAGCCAATCTTCTAAATCTGTTTGCAAAGGAAAATAAGTTATCTTTCTGAATACCATGCTGAAACACCAAAACAGATTGTGTCAAGACTGTGCTGTTCACTTTCCACTCATCAAGCTTCAAGACTTTAGTAAAAATATAATCTATAAACTGTTCGAAAATGTCATCCTCCACAATCACTTCAAAATCATTATTCAATATCTGATAGGTCTCATAAGACTGTGTCTTTGTATCTAGTAACAGAGTGTCAATAAATCCAAATACGAGCTTTTGCTTTTCGTCACTCTTAAACGTGTAAATTAAAGGAACTGTGTTAATAAATTGCTTGTCTCCGTTAACAATAAACCCTATATTCAGTTCATTGGGCAACAAGCTAATAACAATTTTGGAACTGGCAAGAGACATTATTGCAGATGTGGTTTAAATATGTGTTTTATTGGCTGGTTTTCAGCAACTTGTTTGTTTTTTTCAGCGCTTGTTCTTATTCTTGGCAAGGACTAAATCCGACACAAATTGTGGTCTGCTTGCAAAAAAAACCCCCCAATAGCACGGGACCAGGAATATAGACCTATATCCGACGTTTAATCAACTCACCAAGGAGGAGAAAGTCCAATAAAGAAGGCAGAGAACAGTAGAAATAAGTGGTGAACAAAAGGAGTTATTACATTTTGATTCCGGAAAACTAAAATTATTTTTTAAAAGATTACACTGTTTTGCTTTAGGACTGCTCTTGACTTTTTTTTACTCAGATGTTGGCCTTTAGGGTAAGTGCTTTTAGTTAGTTGCAAGTTAGCAAACACTAAGGCTATGTAAAAAAGCCAGTTCGACTCATGATTGCTTGGAACGGCAGAAAAAAAAAGATAAATGGCTTTTTTAGGACTTCATTAACATATCAACACGGTAGCTGTGCCTTGAGCCATAATGTTTCTTTGGGGAAAAAGCTCTGGATCATCATGAAAACATCTTGTATGATCACGTGTCATTTGCTTCTTTTCTTTAATCTGGAGCATGTGTCCATCACCAAAAAGACACCCTCTATTTTTCCAGGCAGCCATGTTTTTAATGTCTTATTTGGGTATTAGTAAGATGTGTTGCCACTGCTTTAATCCCAAAGCTTTTTTGTCTGTTCTTTGTTGCATGCCCCTCCTCTCAATTCTTCGGTTACAATCTTGTTCTTAGCCAACCAAATTCGTTAAAATTTATTTACCCGAACACGTCCTGGAGATTTAAAATTTTCACTTTATTAGAAGGAAAACAAGGATACCTGAAAATTTTACTCCTGGATGAAGATCTCTTCTAAACAGCGCAGGGTAAGACATGCTATAAAGGCTTCAAAGCAAGCCAAACCAAAAGAGATTTTATACGTTTGTACAATATTTATTTGGCGGAATGCTTTTTTCTAGACCAATTTTGCAGGAAGCTCAAGCAGCCTCAATTAATGCTAATCGAACACAATACAACATTTTGGGCAAGCAAAAAGATATATGCCAAGTGGTATTGAAACCATGTGTACCAATATACGTTAAGCGAGACAACTTGATTCTTCTTCAAGCAAATAATAGTCTAAAGGGGAAAACAGATTCAGCGGAAGCTGGAAATGTTTCTCTTTCCACGAAATGGCTCTTCCCATTTGCTTCATTTAGATACAGCCCATTAAGATTTTTCTTTGATCCTCCAATATACCATAGACTAGTGACAGATTCTACTGATAAAACCACTTGTTTAATAGGCTCCAATAATGGAACATCTCTGTGCCATGTCAACCTGAACGGCTCGAAAGATTGGTATTTGAAACCTTCAATCAGCAATAGAATCGTTTCAATGGAAGAAACGTCAACTCTACATATTAATCCATCGGTGAAATTTTCGAAAATTGGAATGAAGTTCATTAAAGCTGATGGGAGAGGTTCTTTGGCCATTCAAAATGACGTCGCAAGCTCAGGTAGTAGCAATGGTGGGATCTATTCGATTGTATTGGAAGAAAATGAAAACTGCATTATAAAGAGAGATAATTTGTTGGGTATTTCCGGAGACTCGTTTTTGGAATTAAGTGAAAACCTTGTAAACTTTGAGTTTAAAGAAACTGTGGCTAATAAAAAAAGTGATGAAGCAGTACCAGCCAAAAATCCAAGCAGATTTAGCAAGCTGTTAAATGCAATTGGCTTCAAAAGAGAGAGTGCTAAAACCCCAGTTCTAAAGAACTATAAAGAATCCGGTGTAATAGTAGTTGAAGACGAAGCTGCCAAACCCTCACCTAAAGTTGCAGAGGTTCCTGACTTTTCCTTGTCTCTTTTCTTCAAAATGACTTATAATGGGTTAAAAATTGTTTACCAAAAGATGCACTACCTATTATACCAAATATCCACTGGGAATCTAGGATTTGCTTTGCTAAATGTTTTTGGCACAAACAGTAACCACTCCCCCTTTAGCAGAATGTTCCAAAACAAGTTTGTCAAAGTTTCAGGTCCGAGAACCTTATTGGTGCAAAGCAACCCCAGCAACTATGCATCCAGCAGCCCGAAAAAGGAACTACACAACGTCTCTGTCAACGACAGCACCAAAAAGAACGACGATGTAGATTTGACCAAAATATTGAATTTTAACAACAGCGGCTACAACGACACAGCTTCAAATATCAAACAACTGCAAAAGCTCAACGACTCAAAATATGACAGCATGAAATATTTGAGTCAGGCTTATGTTGATGTCAAGAACGGCAAAGTAGTATTTGAAAGTGTTGAAAAGTTTTGAGACACACTCCTGAAAACAACTGAATATTCTAGTAATGATAAAAACACATACATATACCAATATATAACCAATCCATGCGGACAACAACCATTCACATGAAACCATAGGCGCGGCATTGGTCTCCTTGCATGGCGGGAGCAAGTCACGTGACAATTATGCTGGCTGCTTCTTACCTGTTGCCTCTCTGTTTGTCACGTGCCAAACATATCTCTCTTCAGTCCTGCCTGCCCCCCGCTGGGGTTATTTTTGGTACAACCGTCTCCTTACCTGTTTGGCTAAGTAAAAATTTTCCCTTCAAAAAGTCTCTAGGCAGATCGAGGCGTTTCAGATCAACAAACAAAAAAACCCACTATTATATTTTTAGTCTTGGGAAATCTTCTCTAAAGACCTTCATTATTAGCAAGGAAAGGTAGAGAAAGAAGAACCCAAAAAAAGCCGTTTAGTACATTACTCTTCTTGTGCTGAAACCTATCAAGTTTTTTTAGGGAAACTTCAAATATGAGTGACAAAAGTGTTCAGGAACAGGATATTATAAAGAAGATCGACAGAGAGAGAAAGATAATCCAAGGAGCACAGCAGTTGAGATCCAAGACTTCTAATTCTTTAGTTATTCAGAAATGTGTTGAAAATATAAGAGAGGCACAGCAAAATATTGAGTATTTAGAAGATTCTTTAAAAAAGCTGACCTTGAAAGGCAACCAGCAAGAAGTAAGCAATGAAAACCAGCAAAAAAAAGGTGACCAAATAATGGATCCATTTTTTACACAGTCATCCCCAACTGGCAAAAAGAATTATGGAAACAGCTATGACAATACCAGCACTGCTGACAGACTTGATAGAGACACGATTAAACAGTCCAATGCCAAAGCAAACACATTTGCGCAGGAACCAAAGTATACGAGACTTGAATTGATGAAATATGACTGTCCTTCCCTGGGACAAAAGATTCAAGTCATGCTACAGCAGTTGGAATTCAAGCTTCAAGTTGAGACGCAGTACTTTGCTGCTAACGAAAAACTTACGAAACTTTATCAAATCGACGGTGATCAAAGAACGAGCACTGTTGCAGAAACAGGAGTTCAAGATTCCAAATTCAGAGTGCAATTATTGAAAAAGGCTTCAAAAAAGTATGAATCGCTAAATGTCTTGCCTAAACTGGACCAAATTCCTTTAAACGATGAGGCCAATGACGAAAACATATCTCAATTCAACAGAAAACAGTTGACAGGAACATTTACATTGAAAATAAGTGCTATAAGAGGCGTTGATCATGTTGCTTCTCCAACTTTTTCAAAGAAACCTGAAACTTTTATCACTGTGAAAATTGATGATGTTGAGAGAGCAAGAACCAAACCTTCAAGATATGATTCCTGGAACGATGAATTTGAAATTTATGTTGATCAAGGACATGAAGTAGAAATTACTGTTTATGATCGAATCAATGATCAACTCACACCTGTTGGTATAACCTGGTTGCTGCTAGCTGACATTGTTGAGGATATTAGAAAGAAAAAGCAATTTAAGCAAGCTCAAAACGGTTGGGCTATAGCTGAGGATGTTATAGGAAGTAATAACGGTAAAAATAGTGAAGCCTACAACGCCAACACATCAGCTTCCACTGTTTACAGTAGCCAAACAGACTTGTCATCTATCGACACTCAAAAAGCTTCCTCAGATGCGCATGAGTTTGGCGACACAACAAATCAAGCATGGCTGTCTCTTGAGCCAACAGGTCAAATTCTTTTGTCTTATGGTTTTAATAAACAACAAACATCTAAAAAGAGATTTGTTGGCGGCTTAGATAGACACGGTGCTATAATTAAGAGACAGGAAAGCATTTTCGAACAACATGGGCATCATTTTGTTCAAAAGAATTTTTACAACATTATGTGTTGCGCTTACTGTGGTGACTTTCTGAGATATACCGGGTTTCAGTGCTTGGATTGTAAGTTTTTATGTCACAAGAAATGTTACAAGCAAGTGGTTACTAAATGTATCGCTAAATCAAGTTCGGAAGCTGATTTGGATGAACAGCAATTGAATCATAGAATTCCTCATAGATTTGAGGCTGTCTCAAATAAAGGTACTAAATGGTGTTGCCATTGTGGTTATATTTTGCCTTGGGGTAGAAAGAATGTCAAGAAGTGTTCGGAATGTGGTATAATGTGCCATCAACAGTGCTCTCATTTAGTTCCAGATTTCTGTGGAATGGATATGGAGACTGCAAACAAAATTTTAACTACTATAAAAAACACTAAGGTCACAAAGACTAAACAAAAGATAGTGTCTTCATCAGGACATGCAATTTCAACAGCAGAAAAGATCAGTCAAAATTATAGATCTCAAAATCCAGGTACACCATCTTCCGGAACAGATATGAACATGAATCCTTCATTTTCATCAGGTGAAACCTATGTTTCTGATAGTCCAGTTAACGGTAGTAACAATACTAGGCTGAAACCAATAAGCGCATTAAGAGCTCCTTCGATTAAAAGACCACCTCCTTCAATGCCACCTATTAATCAGCTTTTGGGAAATGATTTGCCTTTTACTTCTCAAACTCCAAGAGCTGCACAAAGACCTTCAATTCAACAGCAAATTACAATTCCTGACACTGCAGACAGAAGCTATGAACTATTTGATGACCCCGTTGTTAAAAGGTTTGCCGACGAAGGTCATAAAGTTGACATGCACAACAACATGTCTGTATTGGAACCTTTAAATAAACAATCTCCTGGTAATATGAATCAAAATAGAAGCACGCATAACTCAATGTCTCCAGTTAAAGAACAAACACCTGAAATGAACTTTTTTAAAAAGGACACAAACTCACCTGATGGAAACAATATTACTAAAGATCACACCACTTTGTTAGAAGACAAATTAAGTGTCGTTGAAGAATTATCAACAACTCCATATGAATCTCCTAGACAACAAGTAAAGAAAGCAGGAAAAAAGAAAAAAATATCTTTAGATGACTTTTTGTTGTTAAAGGTTTTGGGTAAAGGTAATTTTGGTAAAGTTTTGCTGGCACAAAGTAAAAACACAGATCATTTGTGTGCTATCAAAGTACTTAAGAAAGATCAGTTATTGAAAAATAATGATATGGAAAGTGTTAAGGCTGAAAAGAAAGTGCTTTTATTGGCAACTCAAGCGAAGCACCCTTTCTTAACTAATTTGTACTGTTCTTTCCAAACAGAAAACAGAATTTATTTTGCAATGGAATTTATTGGTGGTGGTGATTTGATGTGGCATGTTCAAAATCATAGACTATCAGTCAAAAAAGCCAAGTTTTTTGCTGCTGAAGTCTTACTAGCATTAAAGTATTTCCACGATCATGGAGTTGTTTATAGAGATTTGAAATTAGAAAACATATTATTAACACCAGAAGGGCACATAAAACTAGCAGATTACGGTCTATGTAAGGATGAAATGTGGTATGGCTGTAAAACATCAACTTTTTGTGGTACTCCTGAATTTATTGCTCCTGAAATCTTGAAGGAACAGCAATATACTAAATCTGTTGATTGGTGGGCATTTGGTGTATTATTGTACCAGATGTTATTGTGTCAATCTCCTTTTAGTGGTGAAGATGAAGACGAAGTATTCAATGCTATCTTGTCTGACGAACCATTGTATCCAATTGATATGGCTGGTGATATAGTTCAAATATTCCAAGGCTTGTTGACAAAGGATCCTGAAAACAGACTAGGTGCCGGCCCAGATGACGCTTTGGAAATTATGAGAGAACCCTTCTTTAAAAACATTAACTTTGATGATATTTTGAATTTAAGAGTAAGACCTCCATTTATACCACAGTTGAATGGTCCTGGTGACACGCAATACTTTGAAGAAGAATACACTACTGCTCCTCCTACGTTGACTCCTGTTAACTCTATATTGAACAGCAGCATGCAAGAACAATTTAGAGGATTTTCATATATGCCTGAAGATTCTCAACTCTAATACATAATTATGAAAGACTGCAATATATATTGCTTATTTTCTTTGTTTAAACTATTTTGATCATTAATTTCACTATTATACATACAAAAGTTTTTTTTATCATATGTTAAACTCATATTTTTAATAGGATAGGGGCTGGTTAATGATGACATATTATGGAGGATTTATAATAAAAGCTGCAAGCTAGATGCTATTGTAAAGACTCTTAGCAATTCATTCTAAACAGTAAGATTTGCACTTTAAATAAATCACAGTTTTATTTAAGTTTTAAAAACAGAAAATAAATCCTTCATCATTTTTTTTAGAAAAATAGATTAATTATGATTACAGCTTTACTTGGGTTGTAACTGAATCAGATTTAATGTATAATACAGCATATAATTATTTTGTTAAAAGAGATATCTGTACGTATTTTTATTTTCGGAAATAAAATGCGTTTTATTAATTAAACTATAAAAAATATAAAAAAATATATATGTTGCGTAGAAAATTCTCTATAAGAAAACAAGAAACCTAGAATTTTTATTAATTGTTCTCTTAGTTTAATTAAGCTTCTTTTATAAGTATGCTACTATAAATGTTAATTTTTGCAAAGCATTCGAAAATAATAAAAGAGATGTCATTAGCAACCAATAGATTTGAATTTGCTTTATATATATGAAGATGAAACTTTACCATTGTATTTTTAAAACAATTGCAATTTTTTCTTTTTCGTTGGCTCAAATTGAGTTGAGCAAAGAAAGAAAAGTTAATGTAGTTGAATCCTTTATTGTTGAAAGTGAGAGCAATTTAAGTGCTGCAAATGAAGAAATTGAAAAACTCGTTGCTGTGGACTTTTCTAATGATGTTAGTACTTTTGATAGCAACAACAGCTTAGAAAACAGTATTTCATATTCAAAAAAAAAAAAAGATGTTACTGCTTTGTTCTCTTTACCAAAAATAATTAAAGTATCCAAAAGAAGCATGGATATAGCTTTAGAAACGATTTTTCAAAAGTATCCAGCCTTGAAAGAAAAAGTTGATTCAGAAAATATTCACTTGAACGAAGACATTTTTCTTTCTATTAATGAAATAGGATTGTTTTGATACATTGCTTCTTTTAACTGGGTTTATATTTAACAGAAATTTAGGTTATAACAACAATAAATAGCTTCAACTGAATAAAAAAACAAAACGGAAGAAAAGAGTCTTACGGGTTGACCTTTTAACAGAGGTCAAATATATAAAAAATGTTTTTGTAAAAAAAACATACATGTATTTATCTTTTTATTGTATAAATTATTCATATAATACATCCAAAAAAGTTTCAATTACTTTCCCAGCCACACCTGCAGTTATTGTGCTGCCTGCAATTCCATAGAGAGCAGCAGTGTCTCCATCATTCTTTTTCTTCAAAGAGTTACTATCATCAGCCAACCTCTGCTCATAATAATAAGTGAGTGCTTCAATCAAGCATTTTTCAAATCTCATTATATTTTCCTTAGTACAGCTCAATCTGGTAATTGCATAATGCAAGGCAGATGGTTTTTGTAATGGTGACAAATGATAACCAAATTTTTTAGCAAGCAGATCACCTAAGAAGTAACAGCTCTCATTAGAATCTTTGAAGGTGAAAGCAATAACACATATCTTTGGATCACCTAATATTTTTAATGGTGACTCAATAATAGTGCCATTTTCCAGTTTGATTACTATCTGTTTTTCAATAAACTTTTTTAACTCTAGAACCGAATCACTAATTTCAATTCCAAATTTGTTGTATCCATTCTTTCCCATATATAACATGGTAAAAGCAGCTACAGCTACAAGAGAGCCTGGTCTTGAACCTGCTAAAGTTGGTGATCCATAAAGACCGCCATTCCAATTAGTTTGGGTATAATATTGATATTTTCTATAGTTCTTGTTTCTGCTCAGCAATACAGATACACCTTTAGCAGAATAACCATATTTGTGTAAATCTGTAGACAATGACCAACAATTTAACTTAGAGAAGGAAGGTTTGATTGATTCGTCTCGCAAAAAAGGGTTCAAGTAGGAGCCCAGACAACAATCAACATGCCATGGAATGCCCTGCTTCTCAGATAATAAATTAAACATTGAAAATGGATCTGTGGTACCGTAAGGAAAGTTTGGAGCCGATGATACAAGAAGACACACAGTACCTTTGTGTTTGTTTACTAATTGTTGTAGCACATTTGCATCAGAAACATAATCCTTAGTCAATGGTAATAAGACACATTCCATATTAAAATAAGCACCAGCTTTATAAAAAGCAGCATGAGCACTTTCAGGCATAATAATCTTTAATTTTTTATTTTTCAACTGGGGATTCATATGATACCAGTAATTTCTAGCGCAAAGGCATGCTAGGAGAATAGATTCAGTACCACCAGAGGTAGTCACTCCACATAAGTCGCTGATATTATAACCGTCAGTTTCGGCTGCTGAAGAATATAATCGCATAGACTGTTTTACTAGAAAAGCATCTAAATAACGCAATACTGGAAAACAGTCTGGATGTAACTGATTACCTAAAATGAACTTTTTAAAAACAATAGATTGTAAGTTTATTAGTTCTGTGTCATTGTGATAAACGCCTCCACTTAATTTACCCATGAGTGCTTCCTCTTGCGAGTATGGAGTAAAAGCACTTTTCAATTCTAACAGATTCTTATTATCATTTTTTAAATTCAATATTTCATTCAAGTTTTGCAATAAAATTTCGGCAGGCATACCTTCTTCAGGCAAAGCATCGTCAGGAAATAATTTCTTCAACAGTAGAAGTTGAGAGGGCGGGTTTATGTCATCTAGAAGTTTTTGCTTCATCGTTTTCAACTCAGTAACAATTTCTTCTGAATCCTTTTTCTTCAGCGGTATAACGTATGAAATAATAAAATCTGATATGCTCTGTTTTAAATCACTTTGATTAGAAACTGATTTAACAACAATAAAAACTTTACTTAAAATTAAGTTACAGAGAAGCAGATCTTTAAAGGTAAACTTATATCCCTTTATAGATAGATTACTTTCATTTTGATACTTCTGGTAGTTATAGCAAACATAAAAGGTACTTGTAAATACAAAAACCATGAATTGCACACTATTCAAAATATAGCGAATAACATTTTTAATAATCAGTTTCAAATCGGCTATTCCTTGTTTTTGAATGAAATTCAATTCGTTTGATGCTTTTGATTTTTCAGACATTTTCAACGACTTTGAAGCAAATTTGAAGGAATGTTTTACGATAATTCTATTAATTAATAAAAAATTACTTGGTTTATTCAGGTGACAATTATATATTATTAGTTGAATAAACGTTCTCGGTAACTGTGAGAATCCATCTACCGAAGATATGCTCTTTAGTTAAAGGGAAATCACTTTGTCACAGCATATAATCACGTGTCTAAAATAAATAGCATTTATTTGTTCAAGAATTAGCACTTAAACTTGTACCTGTGTTTAACAGGTAATATCATTAATTGATTTTATTTATATTTTAATGTTATAGAGGGGTATTTTAGTTATTTATTATTTTAAGAAATACCAAAAAATAAGTGCAATAAAAGCGCATACAATTAGAATGTCATAACAAACGAAACTAATAAAACAATCAAACTCTTGGCAGCAGACAAAGTAGCAAGACCTACAGCATTATTTTGAGCTGGGGTTACAGAGTAAGAAGGTTGGATATTAGTTGAAATTAAGGTATTCAGGTTACTGCTTGTCGTTTGGGAAACCACTTCAGATGAAGCTGTTTCATATTGACTTCCAGACAATCCAATGGTAGATGTGTAAGAGATAGGATAACACGACTTAGTTCCACAGGATGTAATTGTTATAACAGTGACTTGTTGAATGCTTTCTGTAATCTCTTGACTTTGAACATAATTTGAAGTAGTAGAACTTTTAGAAGACAAAGCAGAGGTTGTGCTCAAAGATGTTGATGCAGATACAGATGCTGAACTGTCAGCACTACCCGTAGATGGGACAATTTCTGATGGAGATGCAGATGATGAACTGTCAAATGAGCTAACAGAAGATTGATCAATTGTTGAGGCAACAGATGATGGCAAAGACGAAGTAGTCAAGGTACTGGTGCTTGAAACAATTGAACTAGATGTGGTCGACGAAGTGTTTGCATAGACAGGTCCTTGAGTAGAAGTTAAATTGGAAGCAGCACTGGACGTTGATGAAACAATAGATGTTGATGAGGTACTTGATGTTGTGGTATTGCTTGATGAGGTACTTGATGTTGTTGTGGTATTTGAATTGTTTTGAGACGAAGGAACACCAACAAAATAAGTCTTCAAAATAGTTGGAACATCATCATTGTAGCTAGTACCTTCAGCTTCGTAATAAGTAGTAGTCATCTGATAAGAACCAGTAGTATAGATGGTTACATACTCAGTTGATTCAGGTACATTCAATATAACAATATATGAAACATATGGGTCACCAGACGCAGGGGTGACAGTAGTAACAATTGTTTCTGCACCGCTTGTTAAAGAACCTTCGTTGTAATGAGTTTCTGTTGTAGAGTATGTCATGTATGGAGCTCCAATGTAGTAAATTGTTTCAACAGTAAGAGTTCCATCAGCACCGATGTTGCTGGTGAATGAAGTAGAATAAGTTGTGATGGAGGAAAAGTTTCCTTGAGTTTGAACGCTTGTAGTTGCATGTCCTTCAGGAACATATACAACAGCAACTCCTGAAACATATGGTGTACCCACTTCTCCAGGTGGTGATATAGTAGAATAGCCAGATGATACAACATATGTCGAGTTTCCATTATAAAAACTGGTTGAGACTGTGCTATATGTAGAGTAAGGAGTGTAAACATAATAATATGTCTCAACTAATGGAGGAGTACCGGCAGGCATGTAATCAGTGAAAACTCTGATGTAGAAGGTGTATGGAGTGGAGTAAGGTCCCGGATAATGGAATGTTTTTGAGGTATGATCAAATGGTGCATCCTCAATTATAATATTAGAAACATATGGTGTGCCGATATCAGGAGTGATAGTTGTGACAGAGGTTGAGGCACTTGTAGTCACCGCATCAGCGTCATAAGTGGTGGTAATTGTTGAAAAAGTAGAGTATGGAACTTTGACATCAACTTGGGCTACTAAAATGCTGGAGCTAACTGTTGAGTATTCAGTTGAGTAAGCAAGTGAGGTGCTTCCCTCGTATGCTGAATAGGAAGTTGTAGTTTGCAATACATATGGATCTATTTCTTCAGAAACAAATTCAGCTACTATAGCGGTTTCAGTGAATGCTTCTGCAAATGGATTCTCAGCAATCGTAGTTGTGACTGTAGAAGAGGATACAAATGTAGTGTAGGAGGTCTCAGCAATAGTATCAAAAATAGTTTGCTGCTTAGGATAGCAAATATTGTCGGGATTTAAATCATAAGAACTAAAGGCCAAACCACTCCAATCGGAAGTTCCTACTCCTAAAGGAGAGGTGTAACCAAAATTGTATATTGAACGCTGCACTATATTAACGTAGACAATTTTTATTGGGTAAGCATATCCAGCTACCAAATTCATTTGATATTGAAGGTTTTGACCTAAAGAGGTGTTGTAAAGCTGAGGCTTGGCATTCAAGAGGCCTTTAGTTTCATCAGGGGTTTCACAACAGCCAAATGGAGAAAATCCATTACCAATACTAATATAGGCGCCGTCATCAACGTAGTTAAGGTTGAAAGTATAGAGACCTGAAATATTTGGAATTAAATAACCATTTAAAGAAACTAAGTAGTTTGAGATTGGAACATATGGATGTGAATAGTCTTCGTATCTTAAGCTGGTCTGGAAATCCCAAGATTCTTGATTGGTTGGTAAAAGATTAACATAAGACAGCTCAGTAGCAATGACTCCTGTAGCAACAGTAGCAGGTTCAGTTAAAGAGTGTCCATCGCCAGCAGTAATCACGTTTGGATTTGAGGCATAGCCGCCTTGCATGAAACTTGTGTCCAATTCAATATTATTATTGTGGTGGTAAAGGTTGTCAGCCCAAGGATAGTAATACACGTTACCGATTAATCCGTTTCGCATTTTTGTAGTGTCAACAATACAAGCAGCTGGTTCGGTGGACGTAGGGATGTCAGTGTTATAGGTCGGACTAGCAACGATGGTAGCTTGTGAACTTGTGAATAAAGCTCCGAAACATAGGAAAAAAACTAAAGACAGTTTTGCCATCTTCTTACGAAAACTCTGAGGTGGTTGGTTAGTTGTCTATTAAGAAGTTCACTGAATCAGTGATTAAGAAAAACTGTTTAGCAAGGCGAAACTGACCCTGCTTAAATACATTTTGTTCAACAAAAACCCAACGCCAAAGATGCAAAAACCAAAACAAACTCTTCATATTTTCAGACCTAATCAAAAATATCGGCCTCATAAGCATACTGTTCAATGCAAGTTTACACAATATACAAGGAAACAAGGAAATAAAAAATCCTTAGAGCCTTAACAATAACTACAAATATGTACGACGAGAAGTGAAATTACAAAAGAATCTGCTGTTTTTAAAGCTATTTTTATAGCTACCACACTCAACGTTTCTGATCATATATTTTCTCACTTTCTTGCTTTATTATTCCTGTCGTTCCCACACCGACAGAATACAATATAGAGTCGTCAGGACCCTTTCTCCTCAAGCCTTTTTTTTAATTCTTTCTTTTCTTAAGCATCATATTTCGTATGGTGGTGGCGAATGAGAATCCAACGTTTTCTTATCTTATTCTTGAGGGACTCTTGAGGAATGTTGTTTTTTGACCATCTCTTTTGTTGCTATTGTAGTTTGAAGTTCTAGAATTATAATCCAGGTGATCCATTTTTTCCGTCGCTAAAATTCTATTATTCTTTTGGGAGCCGTTATTTTTTTTTTTTTCAGCCTCCGCTTTTATTATGAGGGCTCCTATTTTAACTCTTTTTTAAAGACACATGACCACCATTGCGCGTTGGGAATGAGGGGTTGTTCAGGCAAGAGGAGCAGAGAAAGAGGTGGATGGATGGGCATTTGGGGTTGGCAAAGAGGGCTAGCCGCAATGAACAATAACATTTTACATGAGCAATGCACATAAACAGTGTTAAAAAGTGCACTTAGACTTTTGGGAGGGGGCTAGGAACACTGCCCACTCACGTTTCTGCTGCCATTTCCACTGGACGCTGCGGTTAGTTCCGCTACTTACCCGGACTCTCAATAGCTTGCCCAGCAAGCGAGCACGCCAAACTGAGCTGAGCTTGCTTTTGAAATATGTCCACGTGGAAGTGTAACATAGGTAATTTTGTTCATAATACCATCCTCTTGCGCCATTAGAAAAAGCAGCATTCCAGCAAATTGGACCACGACTTTAATTGCGTTTGACCAAGGATCCTTAGAAGTGTTATCATTTGCTTTATTTTTTGTTTAACAGTCAGTTTTCTCGAAGCAAAACAACAGTGTATCAACTGCAATTGCTATTATTAACGGTATAAGCTCTTTTCTTGAACATACATGGGCATTGCAAACTAAGAAAGGTAAACTTCTGACAGCTCTCATATAGATAATTCTTGCATCACTTACGAGCTTGATCTGAAGACCGCAAAATGGGTTTAACAGGACTGTTTCATCACCAAAACGGTGTCAGCAATCACAATAAAAACGACCCAAGAAATGTTTTCTCACATGGTGCCAAAACCACCAATCCTTCTGATATCCCCATAGAGTATACTGAGGCTAACACCATTCACGACGATGCTAACAAGAAGATGCTGAGAAAGGAGAAAAAGCTGCACCAGCTGTTGACTGATTACTTGCTTGATAAAGGTATACTTCTTCCAAAAAACATCGACGGAAAAAGCAATAGAATTAACGGGATCAGTGACCCGAATTTGCCCGTAGAAATACTTTTAGCTTCTCAAAACGAAAATATTTTCATCAACACTTTAGAGAACGATCCTCAGAATCCTCACCAAGGTGACAATGAATTTGACAACGACAATGGTCACGATACACCTGACAGCGACGATTCTTTCACTACTCACAAGCTGGCCATCATTGTTAAACTGAATGATAAGGTTCCCATCAAGCAAATAAATTTAAAGATCTTGGGTGACGTTTTGATGTATTGGTATGCCAACGACAGCAAGGAGTTCTACAAAATTGCCAATAAAGATTGGAAACTGAATCTGGACATGTGCAACACTTTCATAGATTCTGATACCATGCTTGTAGATGAAAATATGCAGGCAGAGACTACATCATTCAATGCTGAACAGGGGTTTGAATATAAAAACTTCACTGAAGAAGAGATATTAAAAACTGAGTACCTACCTTTGGGAACATCAAGAAAAAACCTTTTTGTCAACGAGATTGTAAGAAACAGTGCTGCAAGTAAAAAGAAAGGCGAAACACAGTTTGCAAAGTTCTATGATCCAGGTTACTACATTTTTTTCATGCCAATAGCCTTTCATAACAGTCTAACTGAGATTGTGTTCGTTCCCTCTGCTAGAGTCAAATATCTGCTACAAATATCGGTTATGTTGAGTAAAACCCTGTGGAAAAAACAGCAACAGCAGCAGCAAAAGAAGAGCTTTGACGAGTTGTCTTCAACTGTTGGGTCTGATAGTGATTCTATTTTGTCTTCCTCAGGCAATTCGTCAAACCACAAGCCACACTCTTTTATGAACAGACTTTCTTCCAGCATCATGAGCACCGGCGATTACAGTCACCATAGCCACACTCTGTCCCCTGCTAATCAGTCATTGCATAGCAACGTTCAAACCACAAATTTGGCAATGCAGAGAAACATGAATAATTTGTCTACAAACAATGTCATTGGCCAATCCGCTGGAAACTCTGCTTTTGAGACAAATGGTATTGTATATGGTGAATCACTATTAAGCATAATAAGAACTGCTCCACCAAGAGAGTTATCTACCGCAAACAAACCGATCTATATTAATAGAGTTTGGAATGACTCTTTAGCGTATGAAATATCTCTTCCTGAAAAGTATGTTCCATTAGAGAGTGAGATGCCAATAAAAATGAAATTCACTCCATTGGACAAAACATTGAAGATTAAGAGAATTCGCGTGGGTGTTGTTGAAAAGATTTTTATCAAAGACAAACTAATGAAGACAACATTTAACCAAATGGAACCCCTCCTGAATGATGTTAACAATCCATATTATGAAGACTTTATTAAAAGTAGAAAGAAATTTAGATGCTTGTCTGTTTTGGAAGTGAAACCAAACAGACAAACAGGATATCCATCTATGAAGGAAGTTGTCATCACAAACTGCTCTAACGATAATATCTTCCAATATAGAGCTAATCAAATAGACTCTATTGTAATTAATAGTAAGATCAAGTTTCCAAAGTTTATTCCTTTTGCTACTTCAAATTTAACGAAACAGCAGTTCAACCAGTTGCCTCCTCCTTATGGTGTTGATAAATATGAGCTTATAAATGAAGAGGTGGGTGATTCTACTGGTGACGGAAGTTGTGTTCAAAACGAAACAGAACAACCTATTGAAAGTTATATTGCTGAATCAAATACTTTTAGAGAAGTGCACAAGGATTTTATTAAATCTTCTTCAAATATTCCAATCAATTTTGTCAACATACATCGTAGACCATTGAGAGGGTTATATGCTTCAAGCACAAGTTTCAACAGAATTCAAGTCAAACATAAGTTGGAGTTAGTTTTGAGAATATCCCAACAAATCGATTCGATCTCAAAGGAGTACAAGCATTTTGAAGTTGTCATTGATACCCCTATTGTTCTTCTATCAGACCTGTGTGTTTCTGATTCCATGGAATTGCCAACCTACAACAACGCGATGGTCGATGAAATAGCAAGAAGTAACCTGGACGACAAAGTCATGCCTCCACCAACTTTTGAATATGCATTGAGTGTGCCTAATTCTCCTCCACCAATATCGACTATGAATGAGATGCTTTCAACCTTGAACCTGTCAAGTAACCGTGACATTTCCACTTTGAATATAAGTAGTAATGATAGCAGCAGCAGTGATGATGAGTATGATCATTCTGGTCGTAGATTTGATCATCTGGATTTATCGACTCCTGAGGACAGTTTCCTACCTTCTTATCAGGATACAGTTAGATTACTAAAAGATTGAATGGCTTAATCAAGCAACAATCCTAAATACTGGAAGTGATACATAAGAGGGTTTTTTTTGTTTATGAAATCAATTATATAATAAAAGTGTTACTTATATTCTCAATGCTCCTCTGGCAGAACTTATGGTTAAAGAGCTTAGCCAACCTAGAGCTCCCCTTCCAAATGGGAAATAGCTGATCACATAATATATCAATGAGACACTTTCCACTAAGATAGCAAGCACTGATAGAAAAGAGTTTTGCATAAAGACAGAACAATAAATAACGACGATAAAACTTAAAAAAAAAGCCCCTGTAAAAGCCATTCTCTCTTTTGAAAAAAGATGCTTAACATATGTATATGGTCCTCTAACAACTCCAAAAGATGTTATAAATAAAAAGGATCCCATTGACCAAAGCAAAGCAAATTTTCGAGGCTTTAGCGATAAAACAGGAAGCAATAGAATGCAAACTGTGAAACAAAAACATGAGGCTAAAAACATAATAAAAAACAAAGAATACTTTTCCCAAAGGGATAAGGATGTGTACCATCCTGGCTCACTATTTGTAGAAACAGTATCTTGGTTGTAAAGCGGGAGGGATCCCCATAAGTCATTAAACCTGCCCCCTATGGTGCTTGTATTAGCAGTTGGAACTTCGCCAGGAGTATTGTTCTTCTGTTGTTGCCATTTGTTATATGAGTCTCTTAAACTTGATTGTTCCATGGTATATTTCGAGTGGAAAATGTACTGTTTTATTGGTAATTTGGTGTTCTATCTGCTTTGTGATGGTGTTGATATTCAGCAAAGGAGTGGCTTTAAAGAGCGCTTAAAATGGTGATCGGGTGAATAAAAAAGTCACATGCACGTGACAGTCTCTTACTACACGTGACAACTCATTAAACGCATGCGAGCCCTAGCTTATTCTGAGTTGCTTTGGTGTATGGCTTTCTGTGGGCAAAGCAAAGGTTTGCAGGCACATAGATGCACTTGAAAATTCAGTCTGTTTGCTTATATATATTTTTTATGTTGTAGTACACTCCAGCCTTGCTAGTGGGTGGCCGCGGCTGAGAAAATCATCAACAGTCACGTGCAAACAAGCTTTAACCCAGTTTCTCTGATGCCCAGTCCCATGGCAATTGCCTCAAACTGTTTACCCATCGCTGAAACCTAAGTGCCAATTTGAGCAAGCCAAGCAGCACCTCATTCCAATGTCAGTTTATCACAACGGAACATGATTAATCAAAAAGCTGATACTTTCCCCATTGTGCAATCTTCTGATAGCTTCGGCCAAGGTACCACTTATGTCAATAATGTCAATACAGTCTTTGTATTTCTGCTTCTTTTCCTCAGAGACAGGGTTTGTGTTTGTGAAAACAAGCTTTTTCAATTCACTGTTTTTGACCTTCTCTAAAGCGTTATTAGAAAGAATAGCATGAGTCACCATTGCTATGGTCTGTTTTGCACCGTTTTGCTTCAATATCTCGGCAGCTTTGCATAAAGTGCCACATGTGTCAGCCATATCATCAATCAGAATACAATTTTTGCCCTCAACATCACCAACCAAAACCATTCTTGAAACCTCATTGGCAACAGCCCTTTCTTTATGCAGCAAAGCAAACTGCAAATCCAGTTTGTCAGCCAATGAAGCCACTCTTTTGGCCCCACCAGCATCAGGTGACACAAGAATCAGGTCCTTCTGATTGACATCGTAATGGTCTTTGATATATTTTAGTGTAGATGGTTCAGCGTATAGGTTATCAACAGGAATGGAGAAAAACCCTTGAATTTGAGAGGCATGCAGATCCATTGTGATTAGATGGTCACATCC
The DNA here is from genome assembly GCA_019649515.1 of Hanseniaspora mollemarum. Lineage (NCBI taxonomy): Eukaryota > Fungi > Ascomycota > Saccharomycetes > Saccharomycodales > Saccharomycodaceae > Hanseniaspora > Hanseniaspora mollemarum. The sequence continues at coordinate 355,688 of JABFEO010000009.1, read as the reverse complement.
AGCTGTTGTCAAAAGATTGGCAACCAGCTTTGCTGTGATTGGAGATCTCGACTTGTCTTTTCTGTCCTGTCTGGCATAGAAAAAATTTGGAATCACACAGGTCACTTTCCTTACGGAAGCTGTTTTGCAGCAATGAATCAGAATCATCAGCTCCATTAAATAGTCGTTAATAGTCAGATTTTCGTGGTCAATCCCTGTTTGAATAATGTAGACATCCTCATCTCTGATATTGTCAGCAATGGCCACGCAAGTTTCTCTATTTGAGTAGTTATGAACAAAAACATTTGATTTATCTAGTCCCAGTTTCTTTATAATGCTGGCTGTTAGTTCGGGATGAGAGTTACCAGCTAAAACTTTAATGCTGTTTGAAGACATCTAAAATAAAGACAAGGAAGTCCTTAATAGGTTAAATTGATAGAAGGATTTTGGTTTGGTTTAGATATACCTTCTCCCGGTAGACCTTCCCAATCTCTGTTTCCTCTCCAGCAAAGTAACCTTCAAATGAGCAACAAAAACAGTGTCTGAATTCGGAAGTAAAGATCATGTGATTAAAAAAGAAATGTTCCATGTGCACAAACTTGTTAACTCCGCAAGAGGGTCTTTTCTCTCGCCATATACGGAGGCCCTTCTATCAAAGAAGACGCAAGTACGGCAACGAGTACAGACCTTAAATTTCACTTCTGGAAGTGACATTGAGAGGGTGAAGGACCCAAAGAGCAAAAGGAAATCGGTCAAACTGAGCTTTGAAATTCTCATAGTGAAATGTCACATTTAAAGCCAGAAAAAGGTTATCTAAGCACGGATCCCAAGCCTCTGGCCCAGGCGGAATATGGCTTGAAAAGACAGCCTAGACCATTGAGAATGGTCAAGTTTATTCCTACAAAGAGGCTCCAATACAATGTTGCCATAAAGCAATTTGATTTCTCATACGATCATAAGATCAGCAAGAAATTAAAGCGCAACGAAGTAATTATTCAAGTCTCTTCAGTTGGACTGAATGGTCTTGATTGGAAGATCAAAAATGGGTTTGACTACGCTTATGATAACAGCATTGTTGATTTTAACTCTGAAACATGTTTAGGTATTGAATTTGCTGGTGAAATTATTGAAATTTCTGACAAAATAGACAAGGATTTAACTTTTCAAGTTGGAAGAGAAGTAATGGGTGTCTATTATGATGTCCATAATGGAGCGATGGAGTCGTGCATCAAAGTAAACTTAAAAAAGCATTTGGTCCTAGCTAAACCCTTGGAAATGTCTTACTTACAAGCATCAGGATGTATATTTAATTTATTGACCGTTTTGCAAATCTTCAGAAACATTTTGTATAAAGAATTAGACGCTTTTAGATCTAACACGGGTAACATTTTGATTATTGGCGGTTCTACCAACACTTCTATTATGCTATTGAAATATTTGAACAAGTTAGTTAATGTAAAAAACGTTACTATTATAGCCTCCTTTGATGGCTGCGCGATGTTGAAGGAGATTTTTCATCAATGGGAGGAAAACAACTGGAACTTTATCAACTATTATGACAATGACCACAAGAGTGAACTTTTGGATATTGTAAAAACTTTTGGCAAATGCAAATATGCTTTTGATTTCATAGGGGGAGAAGAGTACCTGTCATGTTCTAATGATTTGGTAAAGGCCAATGGCTATTTTATAACAACCGTAGGTTCAGTCGAGTCGAACTATTACACCGACATTTATCCAGAAAGCTACTATGGAAGTTCAGTTGACAGCTTAAAAAGTTGGTCTTCCAGTTTCTGGAAGTTTTCCTATTACAAGTTTCAATTCAATTTTGCTTATGATGTAGATTTGTTGATGGAAGCTGAAGAATTGCTGCAAAATCAAGAGCCCAATGATGAATCAAGAAACTTGACTTGCCACATCGGCAAAGTGTATGACTGGAAAAATTTCAAAGCAGCTTTCGATCAACTGAAATCTCAAAAGAGCAAAGGTAAAATAATTTTAGAGATTGAAACGTTTTAGTGTTTCTTTCCCTCATAAATATATTAGTTTCAAAGACTAGAAGCACTTCCAAAGCCTATATAATAGAAAGAACAAAAACTAGTCCTTATATATGTATTTTTGAGCTAACACAGCAAATAAAGTAGCTAAAAGAAGACCTCCAAAAAAAAGCACTTTTTGATTGCTATTTTCATTCTGCTGCGGTGTTTTATCCGTGGAGGACTGTTTGATTCTTATTGAATCTTCCGAATCTGCCTCTATCACTTTTGCATCTTCATCTCCTTCGCTCCTAAGATTTAAATCCGTGTGTTCACTTTCAGCAGAAGAAGTTTTGTCATCTTTTGAGGCTTTTTCACTGCTTTTTAAGGTAGAAATCTTAGCTTTCTTGCTGTTTTCTTCCCTGGCCAATTTTTGAGTTTCATATTCTGAGATCTTGTCTCCAAAGACCTTTTTAAATATTAGGTTTTTGCTATTCCATTCCATCGATCTTTTAGCATAGATTTTTTTTGTTTCGTCAGACGTCGTGACACAGCCGGTGGACCGTTCATCAGAGTTCATAAATGACAGTAGAGCCATGGGAATAGTTCTTGTGGCTGTCCAGGCAGGATTCCAGGATTCCGGGTGAAAGTCTGACATAGATAGACAGATTCTCGTATTTTCTACAAACCTGCCATTGGGTGTGATCATCATTATGGATGGTGGTGCAAATGGATAGTTGTCCTTAACCTTTATGCATCCAAAATACGATCCGCCCTCGTAAAGTGTGTCTGGAGATCCACTTAGCAAATAATAGATATTAAGCATGTTATCTTCATCAAATCTAACTTCAATTAAGGTGTCTGGATTTTTTTGTACATCTTTGTATTCTTTAGCCAATCTTTTGACCGCAATTGATTTGGACATTTCGCTGTATTGGTGGTGTGCTGTTTCTGTTTTCTATGCTGGGGTTTGGATTATAGCAAATCTCAGTGACATTTCTCTATATCATGTGTTAAATTACTAAATTTTGTAATAATGAATTTTCTGTCTAGAAAATTTTTTTGCTGACGATTAGTAGTGGCTCAACAACGGCTGAAAAATAAGGCCGACATATGTGTGTCACGTGCGATGCTCTTGGTCGCCTTTCCTTCTCAGTGTTCATGAACGGAAGCTTTATGTGGCCTAGTCCAGAACTCCTGCTGAGCAACTTCTAAACCCCTGTTCAAATAGTTTCTTAAATCCAAGGGTTTGTATTAAAATTACTTTTCCCTTCGTCAATTACAAGAGCACTCAGCGACCGTTCATCTTTAGGGATCAGGTTAGACAAAAGAAAAGACCTTTTGATGGTATTTGCGTTCTCAGTTCTTAGAAATCATTAATATGAACCCTGTTTGGTTTGTATAAATTAAATAGTCATGCCAAAAAATTATTAATATGGCAATGAATTTGAAACAAGTTCCGCGGTGTTTATGTTACATTGTAATTTAATTTCTTGCTTACAAGAGAAACCTTGTTTAAGCTGGTAAAGGAATATCCATTTTTTCGTAAATGTCTATAATATCTTGCAGGTCTCCAATGCACAGTATTTGCAATGAACAACTTGGACAAGTAGCAATATTGGAAATTTCATCTGCCGAAAGCTCTCCATCAGCTTTTTCTAAATCATCCAATGCAAAGTATAGGTCATCGATGTATATTTCAAATCTATCACCGCATGGGCAGGGATAATGAAAGGTTTTGGTTTCTTGATCAAAGTTCAGATCGTCAATTTCAATTTCATCGTAAAAAGTTGACATTTTATACAGGTTTTGTTCCACTCTTTGATTATTGGTCAGTTGATATCTGGCTGTTTTCGGCCCTGTATAATCATTGTCTAAAATTTAGGTGTAGCAGTTTTACTACTTGGAAAAAAAAAGAAACTTTTTATAACGGAAAAGTAAGTATAGATTTTTGTTACATTTATTTAATTTGAAAATTCCCCTTTCGAATAATTTTTTTTTATATTTTATTGCTCTAGCTTGAAAAATAATCTAAACCAAAAAAAAAAATGCTTTTCTGGTGTTTCCTGAAAAAAAAAACTTTTTTTTTTTAAATTAAGTCATTTTTACATTTTTTGTTTACTCCGTGAAGCACATGTATGAGCCAAAAAAAATATTCAAAGATACTTACTCTGGTATGAATAACTTAGTAGCTAAAATATGTTACAAATTAAGAGTATCAACATAATATGGATATAACCACGACCAACTCAACAATAAAATGTATGTACTATAAGGTGACTATTTACATAGTTTGATGAATAATATTGATAATAAGGTAATTTGGATTTACTAGCTGAGATTGTAGCGAAATTTAAAGGGAAGAGAAGATATTTTAAGATGTGATAGGACAGTAATAGCAATGTGGCTCACAACCATTGTGAGACGGATAGTTGATTGTTGTAATAATGGAGTAATTTTATAGATGTATAGGCAACAGCAAGATGTAGATTTATGTGTGCTTAAAATATGCTGATCATTTTGAAAAGTACATATTTTTAAGAGGATGAATAGTAACATGTCCAGTAATAAAGATAAAGCTAACGTCATAACCTGTTGAAAACAAGCGCTAGAATTTAGTGCATCTCTTTTAAATCCATACGGAATATCGATATTCAAAAATCTAAAGGAAAGAAATTGAACTTTTTTTACTAACAAGTTATTTTATTATATTATATTAATATTAAAGAACAGAATTCAAAATGGGTATTTCTCGTGACTCCAGACACAAAAGATCCAACACTGGTGCTAAAAGAGCTCAGTTCAGAAAGAAAAGAAAATTTGAATTAGGTAGACAAGCTGCCAACACCAAAATTGGTCCAAAGAGAATTCACTCTGTCAGAGCTAGAGGTGGTAGCCAAAAGTTCAGAGCTTTAAGAATTGAAACCGGTAACTTTTCTTGGGCTTCCGAAGGTGTTGCTAAGAAGACCAGAATTGCTACTGTCGTCTACCATCCATCTAACAATGAATTAGTCAGAACTAACACTTTAACTAAGGCTGCTATTGTCCAAATTGATGCTACTCCATTCAAGCAATGGTACGAAGCTCACTACGGTCAAACTTTAGGTAAGAACAAAAAGAAAGCTGAAGAAGAAGTTTCTACTAAATCTAGATCTGTTGAAAAGAAGATTGCTGCTAGAGCTGCTGATTCCAAGGTTGAATCCGCTGTTGAACATCAATTCAACTCCGGTAAGTTATACGCCGCTATCTCTTCTAGACCAGGTCAATCCGGTAGATGTGATGGTTACATCTTGGAAGGTGAAGAATTAGCCTTCTACTTAAAGAGATTAACTGCTAAGAAATAAATCCGTTAATAATATAGATTGATATATACTATATAAATTTGAATTGATGAGATTTACATTATCAAAAATTCATTTTTTTTTATAAACAGAAAAAATAATTTAAGACAACCAAAAAAATGAATTATTCAGAGTTTGTATCCTTCAAACAAGAAGCTGAAAATTTTCTCATAACTAAGGCATCTCAATTAGTGCCATCTATTCCAAAAAGTAGAGGTGTTTGCTACATTTTTTGAAAAATAATGAAACGCTAAAGATTTTTTAATCATTAAGTTATTCCTATAAAAGAACTAATTTTGTACGTTTTTTAAATAGATCGAGTTGTTGAAAGTAACTTTGTCCGTTATTTTTTTTCAAAAATTAATTAATTTATATCTCTACAGTCTGTTCTTTAACTATTGGCGTAGTTTAACTATGTATATGTTCATGACTCTTTATTACACATTTCTTTTTGTGTTAATATAACGGCTTGCCGTTGAATTACGTATTAATCAGGTGATATTCTAATGTAAGTTTTTCTTTCACATATACAAATTTATAAGCATTGAATTCTCGCTATACGATTCTCCCAGAAAGCATAAATGTTTTTCTTTTCCTGCATAATTTAATGATACTTTGAATTCTTGTTTCTTAGTGTTTAAGGTATATAAAGTATTCTTTCGTAAGCAGAAAATAGAGCAAGTTGTAACTGTAAATTTTGACAATCTAATAAATTAAAATGGTCTGGGTGTGGCCAGTGATTTATTATAACCTTATTGTGCTGCTTTCTGTATACCTTTTATGAGGTGATTTGTTACTTTAAGTTTATATTTCGAAATTGACCATATTAAACAAGGAATCTGTAGGAAACCCTCTTTGCTTGTTCAGTGTATAGTATTAAGAACTTCTCGTTCTTTTTATTTATATCAATTATTCTTGAAGTTCCAAATAAAAAGAAACAGGCAAACACATAGTTTAAAGTCCCCTAATTTGCCTTTCCAAAAAGTTTTTATACCTCTTTCAGCATTGATCAATATATGGGTTGGAATAAATGGGCAGTTTTGGCACCTATTCAGACTCAACTCTAAAATGATTGCAATTAAAACTTTTTTTAATTCATATTTTGATTTTCAACATAGACTCAGCCATAAAATAAAAGTTCTGCTTTTTGTGGTATTATAATGTTTAGAGAAGCAGGGACAGTTATATGTAAGGACTAGTAGTAGTCGTTTTACTGTAATCATCCAATTGCTCCGGCTTTGACAATCATTCACCTCATTGCTTAGCTTTATAAAAATGATATAACAACTTCAAAAACTACTATTTTGTGTGTGTTTTCTGCCTGAGTGAGGTTTTTTTCGTTTTTTGTTGTAGATCCACTGAGATGTTAAAACTTTACAAGATGTTTTTATCTTTAACTGTATCAATAAACATAGTCCTTCTACTTGAAGCATACGCGTATGTATGATAAAACCAATGTTCAAATTATTTTATAGTACTAGGTTTTTTAATTTATCTTGATCAACGGTAAAGCAAAATTGTTGTTATAAATCAATGCTCAAACGAAAAAAAATTCTTTACTGAATTGACGTTTTGCCAACAATGGTATGCAGCAGAATATACTAGAGAAGCGAAGTTTTTAAAAAAAAATTGTTTAAAAAAAACCCCCCTCGGTTCTTTAACTAAATATTGAAAATATTAATTTGTTAAAGCATATAATTGAAAGTTTAAAATTTTCTTGAGCTGATTGTTGGCATGAGAAGTTACAGTGCTTCATTTTAACAAATGTTATATGTTTTGTTTTTTTTTAAACTAATGTTTGTTTCTGTTAAAACAAAAGAAAAAAACTTGTAGTTTTGGACAAGAAACACACAGGGTTCAAAAATATATGTTTACAAGAATGATGACACCGATATATACATCAAAAAAAATTTTTAAGCAAATTAAATACTTCTTCATTTATTTGCATTTTTTTTACTAAATATTATGGAAAATAGCAAAAAAAAACATCTTCTGTTAATGAGTTATATTTGCTAAATCTCTGCTATGCAAACTAGGCTTTTTCCATTTTAATTTCAAGTTGTTCAGTTAAAAAAATTTTTGCATAAATACATGTATTTCAGCGCTAATAATTGACATATTTACTGAATGTGATTTGAGATAACGCTATTATTATGAAACAAAGCAGCATCCAAGAATTTTTTTAAACTCTTCTCTGAGTATTTCACCTTTATTTTGCTTTTGAGTTGCTGTTTCAGGTTGAAATAAATCATAAAGTGTCTTAATTGTTTTAAATTTGAAGTAAGTATATAGGTAATGAAGTTTAACCCTTATTCTTTTTTCAAAAAAACACTCATTTGAATGATGAAAGCGATGTTGTGAACAATAAAAAGCAAGCAAACGAGCATTTATCTGAATCGTTTCAGTTTTAAAATGCAAAAAAAAACCAATTGTGAATGCAGCATTTTTTTCAGCAAAAACAAATTTCTCTGATTTTGAAACCAAATAATGTCCCAAACATTTCTTTTTATTTTTCTCTGAAGAGCCTTTTTTGTTGTCTCATTTTTTTTTCCCCCATTATTGAAGTTTTTTCGGATGGAACAATACATCCTGCAGAATGCATAAAGAACCTGAAACAATTCGGCTATTTGAAAAAACTGCACCTCTCTTCATTATTCTAAGGACTATCAGCTTTTTATAGTTAGACAATTCTTATTTCTAGGAATATTGAATTGACCGGTATTTTTAAATTTGGATGGTTTTAGCTGGCAAAGGCTTTTTGTCTTCATATATAAATAGATCTCTATATATATATTTATAAAAATGAAAGTATTTGTTTTAATTGAATGCAATAGAGGAGATAGAAACATAAATATTTACCTGACCACACAATCAAAACGAGAGATAAGAGACTTCTGGGATTGCCATCCAAAGACCATTTCCTTTGTTTTCCTTCAATTACTCACAAAAATGCAGCAAAAACAAATAAAAGCCAATACAAAAAATTTGTCGGCAAAACACCAAAGCACTTTAGAATCATATACACATGTTTGGCCAACAAAACAACGAATTAAAAATAGAGAAAACAGGCTGTTGCATATAGTGGAAGCTTGCGTCAAGCATAAAACTCTACTTGCAAAGAAAAATAATGAAAAAACTTTTTGGGAAAGGATTGCAAGCTATTTAGATGAGAAATTTCATTTTAAAAAGAATCCTCTTCAACTACGAAAAAAATTTATAAACTTTTTGTATTCAAAGCAGACTTTATCGAAGGCTTTAAACAAATTACTAGGTCTATGTTTGCTTTTGTTTGCTGTTAATCGTACCGGTGAAATTTGTTTGAAAAGTGTGAATAACAGTGAGGAAGCTAAATGTGAAAATTCAGATGCAGATCTTTGTAGCCCAATTGAAACAAAAAATTCTCAAGCTGAAAGTAAAATTTATTACTCACCCCCTCGTTTTGAAACACTTTTTTACCACAATATTCAATTTTCTTGGGATCCTGAACCTCTCAAAATTACTGAAAAGAAAAAAGCAGATGTTGAAAGGTTTATCACTAATCACGAACCTTCATTAGCTGCTCAGTGTCATCAAAAAAAAAAAAGCATTATATCAAATACAAAACCATTGGAATTTCCTGAGTGGTACTATCTGTCGCATATCAGCTGCAACCAATACACGCATTTCTTTCAATATTTAACATTGAGAAATTGTATTGATGATGCAGTGAAGAGGAAAAACCAAGCCCTGCACAACGCTACTGTACTTTAACAAAACTAAACATACAGCAGGATTTATATTCAAAACTAATAAATTTAGCATATCCACATTACCTATTTAATACCACACTTTTCTACTATCTAAAACTTCTTTCGTAATCAACTCTAGCTACCTATTTTCTATTTAAAATGATTATAACACATTGACAGCTTTGGTTAAATTATTAATAGGTTTAATATCATAGTCCACATAAATCAATGTAGGTATTTCTGTTTCAAAAAAATTCTTTAAGTCAGGTATTCAAAAACGAACAATATTTTTTCTGTCTGTCATGCACTCGTCAGAACAGGTCTGAAATTTTACTCATCATGTAAAGAAACTGAAATAGAAATGCCAATACTCAAATTGATATTAATTAATGTGGATTTGATAAAAAAAGAAACTGAAAAATCAGGTCCAATACAGACTAATAACTCCAAGCAAATTTAGGTATCTTCATGTTAATGAAAAAGAACTTTTTAGGTCTTGGTATTTCTCATATATAAGCCTACTTATAAGCTTGTGCTTGTTGTTGTTCAAATCACATTTTATATTTCTTTATATACAAAAGAACTGAAAAAAAAAAAATTCATGTATTTTTCAATAACTGAAAAAGGAAATTAAACAGAAATAGATAAAAAGGGAAATTGCGTGCTTGAGAATATAAAAAAGAAACGTTTTTTTCCTATCATAACCTTAAGCTGCGCTCTTCAATTAGAATACATACTAATTAAGGAAAACCAAGGGGTTACTATATCGTTTGTATGTGTATTATGGAGGAACTTAGTTTACCTGACACAATTCTTTTTATCGATCCTCTCCCCAAATCATTAACAAGTGCAATTATTTCAATAGATAATTCAATATATATTGAGAAAAACACCAAATCACAAGTACATGGGATCATCAACTACCCATTAGATAAATTCAATTTGTTAACCATTCAACACAATAACAACGAATATTTAATATTTGGCAACTACGGATATATTTTCAAGAATATAAAATATGCTAAATTGAGTTTCAATTTGGAAACTGAAGCATATTGTATGGAGGAATTGAAAGACTTAGCTCGTATAGCATTTAGATTCAAGGAGCAGATCTTGCAAATGGTAGATTATAAGAACGATTTGCAAAGAGATAAAATACATGATTGGTTTATTCTTACACGCTATCTTAACGTAGTTCCCATTGCTACCTTAAAAGAATCGATCTTAACAAAAAGTAGCCACTGCGATGCAATATACGTTGACACACATATGGTTTCAGAACAAGATATGGAAATAATCCAAAAACATTCTGGAAGCAAAGGAATTGGAACATCAGATGTATCGTTAAACTTAACCCCAATTAACTTTAAATCGAAAGATGCAATAAGAAAAGGACATGAAATGGAAGATTTCCTTGACTCAACTAATTACTTGAAATCAATAATTCAGCATCACAAGAACTCTAACGAAATGCCGATTAATATAATGCAAGAGCTTCAATTATCCTTTATTTTAGGTTTTTCTTTAGCCAACTACAGTGGTTTTATGCAATGGCATAGATTGTTGGAGTTATTGTTTAAATGCAGCGATAAGGTTGAATTGATTGAATGTCTTCAATTTTTCAATGCAGGGCCGGAAAACAATTTGAATTACAAACGAAATTATCTTTTAGAATTCTATGAACTTGTTTTTAAACAGTGGAATCTTTTGGATTGGGAATACAAGCAACATTTTATTAATATTGAGAAATGGAAGTATTTTCTTAAAAAAATCGAATATAGTGTAGTCAATTTGGAAGTAGATGATGATGCTATGGAGTCAATGGTTTTCAAAGTTAAAGAACAGATGCGTGCCCTGGAGCAAGAGTCAAATCAGGATCCGTTTGGGGAAGAAAATAACATAACTTCCGTTAACGAGATCGAGAGCGAAAGCGATAGACAGAGTAATGGAGATTTAAATTTAAATGAAGCAGATGTTGACGAAAATCTATATGTTGATATTTATGGCTCTTCAGAAGATGAATTTGCTCCAGCAACAGTATCAAGAATAACCTATAAGAAACACAGCATGTTCAACTATTAAAGCACGTGATTATAGTATTTTTGCTTTGGTTTTACCCGAACGCTTAATTTTTAGAGGAATCTCAATATAAAAAAATTTTCTTTGATGTTTTCGCTGTGCGCCAAAACTCATCGAGCAGAAGAAAATTTCACTTCATCCAGTTCAAGTGAGTCATTTTCTGAATAGTGGTTTAGTAATCTTTTGCAATAAAACACTACATTAAACCCAACAAAGCTACTATTCTATATTATATTTATTTATTGTAAATGTCAGAAGAAAGATTTTCATTCCCAAAAGAGGAAGAAAAAATCTTAAAGCGTTGGAACGACATCGACGCTTTCCAAACTTGTTTGAAATTAACAAAAAATAAGCCCGAATTTTCTTTCTTTGATGGGCCACCATTTGCCACGGGTACCCCTCATTATGGTCATATTTTAGCATCAACCATAAAGGATATTGTTCCTAGATATGCTACCATGAACGGTTACCATGTTGAGAGAAGATTTGGTTGGGATACTCATGGTTTGCCAATTGAACACATTATTGACAAGAAATTGAAAATCACTTGTAAGGAAGATGTTTTTGCATATGGTTTGGACAACTACAACAATGAATGTAGAAACATTGTTATGACCTATGCAGATGAATGGAGAAAGACTATTGGTAGAGTTGGAAGATGGATCGATTTTGACAATGATTATAAAACCATGTATCCCTCTTTTATGGAATCCTGTTGGTGGGCTTTCAAGGAATTGCACCAAAAAGGACAAGTTTACAGAGGATACAAGGTTATGCCTTACTCGACTGGATGTACTACCCCATTAAGTAATTTTGAGGCTCAACAAAATTATAAGGATGTGTATGATCCAGCTTTGACCGTTGCTTTTGAATCTTTAGACCAAGAAAACACCTACTTTGTTGCTTGGACAACTACCCCATGGACTTTACCATCCAATTTGGCTTTGTGTGTTCACCCAGATTTTGAATACGTTAAAATTTTTGATGAAAAGAAGGGTAAGAACTTTATTTTGTTAGAATCGTTGTTGAAGACCTTATACAAAAAACCAGCTGCTGAAAAGTTGACTACTGTTGCTAAATTTAAAGGTTCTGAAATGGTTGGCTTAAAATATAAGCCATTGTTTCCTTACTTCACTAAATCTTTCGGTGAATCTGGTTTCAAAATCATCAGTGATACCTATGTTTCTAATGATTCTGGTACTGGTATTGTTCACAACGCACCAGCTTTTGGTGAAGAAGATTACACAGCTTGTTTGAATAATGGGGTCATCACTGAAGATGACGTTGTTCCAAATCCTGTTGATGATGCTGGTAGATTCACAGATGAAGTTGAGCAATTCAAAGGGCAATATGTTAAAGATGCTGATAAAGCAATTATCAAACACTTAACCGAAACAGGAAACTTGTTAGTCGCCTCTCAAATTAAGCATAGTTATCCATTCTGTTGGAGATCTGATACTCCATTGATTTACAGAACCGTTCCTGCTTGGTTTATAAGAGTTAAGCCTATTGTTGGTAAGATGTTGGCTTCTGTTGAAAAATCCAACTGGGTTCCAAATAACATCAAAGAAAAGAGATTTTCTAATTGGATTGCCAATGCTAGAGATTGGAATGTTTCTAGAAACAGATATTGGGGTACTCCAATTCCATTATGGGCTTCTGAAGACTACGAAGAAATTGTCTGTATCGGTTCCATAGAAGAATTAAAAGAATTATCTGGCACTAAGGAAGAGATTACTGATTTACACAGAGATAAGATTGATCACATTACTATTCCATCTAAGCAAGGTAAAGGTGTTTTGAGAAGAATTGAGGAAGTCTTTGATTGTTGGTTTGAATCTGGCTCAATGCCATATGCATCCCAACATTATCCATTTGAAAACACTGAGAATTTCGATAACAGAGTACCTGCTAACTTTATTTCTGAAGGTTTAGATCAAACCAGAGGTTGGTTCTATACTTTGTCAGTTTTGGGTACGCACTTGTTTGGAGAAGTTCCATACAAAAACGTAATTGTGTCTGGTATCGTCTTGGCTTCTGATGGTAGAAAGATGTCGAAATCCTTACAGAATTACCCAGATCCAAACATTATTTTGAATGCATATGGTGCTGATGCTTTAAGATTATACTTAATTAACTCTCCAGTTTTGAAGGCTGAATCTTTGAAGTTTAAGGAAGAAGGTGTAAAGGAAGTTATCTCCAAGGTTCTGTTACCATGGTGGAATTCTTTCAAATTCTTAGAAGGTCAGATTTCATTGTTGAAGAAGTCTGAAAACATTGATTTCAAGTTTGATCCATCTTTGGTTTCTGACAATGTCATGGACAGATGGTTGATGGCAAGTATGCAATCCTTAGTTGCTAATATTCACGAAGAGATGAAAGCTTACAAGTTGTTTAATGTAGTTCCAAAACTATTGGAGTTTATTGATCAGCTAACCAATTGGTATATTAGATTCAATAGAAGAAGATTGAAAGGTGAAAATGGTATTGAAGACTGTAAAAAGGCTTTGAACACATTATTTGAAGCCTTGTTTAGTTTTGTCAGAGCAATGGCTCCATTTACTCCATTCTTGTCTGATAACATTTATCTAAAATTGAAAGAATTTATTAGTGATGATGTTTTATCTGAATTTGGTGAAGACTTCAGATGTGTTCATTTCTTGTCTTATCCACAAGTTAGAGAAGAGCTATTTGATGAAAAGATTGAATTAGCTGTTTCAAGAATGCAAACTGTTATCGAATTGGGTAGAAACATTAGAGAAAAGAAATCTATTTCTTTGAAAACACCATTAAAAACTTTGGTAATCTTACACGACGATGAAAACTACTTAAAAGATGTTGAAAGTTTGAAGACTTACATTCAAGAAGAATTGAATGTGAGGGATATTATAATAACTAGCGATGAGGAAAAATACAAAGTTGAATACAAAGCCTTTGCTGATTGGCCAACTTTAGGTAAAAAGTTGAAGAAAGATATGAAGAAGGTTAAAGAAGGTTTACCAAAATTGACATCTGATGAAGTTAAATCTTACAAAGCTACCGGTGAAATTGAAGTTTCAGGTATTAAGTTAATTTCAGGAGATTTGACGGTCACTAGAGGTTTGCCTGCAAGTGAGCTTAACGAGGGTCAAGATGCTAGAACATCCCAAGATGTTTTAATTGTCATGGATACCAATGTTTATGATGAATTAAGAACAGAGGGTTTGGCTAGAGAAATAATAAATAGAATTCAAAAATTGAGAAAGAAGGTAGGCTTGGAAGCAACTGATGATGTTGTGGTTCAATATCAAGTCTTGGAAGACACAATCGATTTTGAAAAGGTTGTTGCTGCACATTACTCAATGATCTCCAAAACTGTCAGATCTGACCTTGAGAAATTAGATGAATCAAAGTCTAATGCAATTGCTGATGAAGAACAAAGTATCAACGATACCATTTTCAAGCTAAAGATTTTCAATATCAGCGAATAAGCTGTGGCATCTCGAAGTTGTGTTTTTTTATTAAAGATTAGTGTTTAGTTAAGTTTTTTATATATGTCAGCTTATAAGACAGCATGAATTACAGATTATAAAAAACAGATATATATCATCAGGCTTTAAAATTATCTTTTTTAGATTTAAATAGTCTTGCTAGTCTTTTTGACTTCATGAATTTTCCTTCGTTGGCAATCATTTTTGATTTTTTTTCATTTTGCTCTTTTATAGCTGAATCAGAACGATCCTTACCATGAAGTGATGAAATGGTAGGTTCATTCAGTAAAAATTTATTAGCAGCACCACATGCTGTGTAGGAAGTAGTTTTTTGAATAGCTTTTTTTGACGGCATTGGGTTTGCTGATTGGTCTGTTGAATAGCTCTCCTGATGATAAAATTTAAAAGCTTCTTTCTCTGAAGCAAGTGCAACTTTCTTGCTATCTTCTAAATCTTCATGATTAGAGATTCTTTTTTCTTCATTGGAACACATTTTTTTATAGGGTAAGGCAAAGTTACTGTTGAGTGCATTTGATGCAAGCAGATCATTATTTTTTGGTGAATAAATTGATCCATTTTCATTTCCACTGGAGTTAAAAATCTTTGATAACGAAAATAAAGAACTCGATTCTCGTAAACTGCTCCTGGTATTTGTCTGAACATCTAGAAGCTCATTGTTGTTAAGCAGTCTTGTCAAATGCAAATAGTCCCCATTTTTATCATTCAATATTTTCTTGTTTTTAACAGAGTTCTCTGATGGATTTTCTGTGTCTTCAAATTCCATTTCTTGAATCAAGTTTTGCATTTTCTCATTTGCCTTGCTGTTTTTGTTGTCAGCAGCTTTAGAGTACCAATCAAAAGCAAGTTTTTTATCAACTTTACAGCCAACGCCTCGCTCATAAAAAGTTGCCAAGGTGTACTGTGCTTTTGAAAACCCTAAAAGAGCTGCTTTCTCTGCCCAGAGATATGCTTCTGTTAGATCTCTGTCTAATAACCCTTCTATACCAGATAAGTAGAAAGAACATAGCTTTAATTGTGCATGTGGATCTGGATTTTTGCATTCACTTGCTTCAGTATAGTAGTGGATACTTAACAATTTATTTGGCTTAACAGACAATCCTCCTGTTTCATATACTTGAGCTAATTTTGTTTTACTCTTTGTGTGGCCTAAAGATGCCGCTTGAATGTATAGATTTAGGCAATACTTGTAGTCTGAAATTATAATATCTAAAAATCCCTTTTCATATATTTTAGCTAGTTCATAGGGAGCCTCACAGCAAGATATGTCAGCAGTTGCTGCTGCTCTTGCTAGCCAGTTTATTCCGTTTTGCTGGGTTATGTAGTCTTGACTCACACCCATCTTTCCGTAAAAGAAGAACATTCCCATTTTTAGCATAGATCTTGTGTGATTTCTGCTCGCAGCAAATTTTAAAAACTCTATGGATTTTCTGGAATCTCTTCCAACACCTAAACCTTTTTCATAGCAATCTGCTGTACGAAATGCACTTTCTATGTGGCCGTGTTTTGCGGCTGCTTGAAAGAGAGTCAGTGCTTTTTTATGTTTTGTAAAACCTAATAAATCAGTTGAGTAAATATCTGCTAATAGGTATTGAGCATTAGGGTAACCTTTAACAGAGAGCTTTTTCAAATAGCTACAGCTTTCTCTAAAAAATTCTTTGCTTACAGATGAATCGTAAGTCTTAACTTCTAACCCTATTTTTAGAAGATACTCAACATATTCAAGCACAAGCTCCGGATCCTTTGTGTGCTCTAAGGTTTTTCGATACATTTTGATAGTTTCATATTTTCCGTGCAGAGCTTTTTCGGTTTTTGTTTCCTCATCTTTTTTATTTAAATTTTCAGGTGATGGTTTGCTCTTTGTTGTTTGGTTTAACTCTGCTTGTTTGTGCTTTCCTGCATGCTGCTTATCATTGAAACTCTTGAAGAATTCGTTGCCAATTTGGTCTAGACAATTGGTGGCCAGTTTTTTTTCTAGGTTTTTTGCATGAACAGCCTTGTCATCTGTATTTAAAATTAAATTAGGCTTTATATCATATTGTGTTTTCAAAGATTTTGGTTTCTTACAATTTGAACTTTGCTCATCAATTATATTGTTTTTATTATTAGCTTTTTCAGGACTAGGAAATCTAAAATTTCCTCCTGTAAGAAAAAGTTGTGAATTCAGCAAGTCACTGTTTTGTTTAGTTTCACTGGATTTAGTTCGTTTTATATCTGTGTTTATCTCGTCTATTAGACTAAACTCGCTTGACTGTGAATTGATGTAGCGAAGATATTTATGACTTTCCATCGATGGCTGAGTGCTTGTATCACTTCCATCTTCGCTGTCATTTGATAATGATTCCGGAATATTTGTTGAATCTAATAAGCTCAACGATTCAATTTGATTAAAGTTCACCAAATTGGTAAAGTTTTGTACTTTGGCTATGGAATTAACTTTCATACGTTCACTCATAGTAGCTTATAGATCATCTACTAATTCAACTGAAACTTCAATTTAAATGGGTTTCTAATTATAATCACAGTAAGGTATTAGCTTTAATGAAAATTTAAGAATGTTGTCTTTGGTTAACTAAACTATTAATACTCATTTTATCTTTTTTTTAACTTCATATATATACTTCAAATGAGATGATGCTACTTCACTTTTTTTGTGTGATATTTATATGAATAAATCATTTGTGCATGCTTTGTTTGGCTCTTTGTCTTAAATAGGAAATTGTGAAGTAAACAAACGATAACAAGGGTTTTGACTTTTTAAAACCTTAATAAGGTGGATAAAAAAAGCGTGATC
This sequence comes from Hanseniaspora mollemarum, assembly GCA_019649515.1. NCBI lineage: Eukaryota > Fungi > Ascomycota > Saccharomycetes > Saccharomycodales > Saccharomycodaceae > Hanseniaspora > Hanseniaspora mollemarum. The sequence goes on along the minus strand of JABFEO010000009.1, from coordinate 338,303 downwards.
AGGTATTAATTCCGGAGTAATTAAAAAGCACTTTCTGTGATATTCCCTATGCTACTGCACCATATGTAAAGCTATAAATGGGTTAGATAATGTGGATTTCTTTTCTTATTTTGGTTGGGTGGTTAATTTTTTTTTCTTAATGCATATAATACAGAGAGGGGAAACTCACTCGTCTTCTATTTTAGGATCTCCAACACCGTCTTGGTAAATTGCAAACAAGCAGTCTCCTTCAGGTAAACAAGGAGAATCAACAACTTTGCACACTCTCTGGACTCCCTTACCTTTTCTAAGAGAGAGTCTTGTTGTTGATGCATGAGCTAGAATATTCCCTCCAATTGGTTTTTTTGGGTCAGGATTATACATGTTCATAGAGCCATCAACAGATGCAGACACTTGGTTTGTTATGACTATGGCAACACCAAACTGATCAGCTATTCTTTGCAAGTTTCTCATAAACTTTGCTAAATGCAGCTGTCTAGATGATAACTCACCTCTCCCTGAAAAATCAGTTCTATATAATGCCATCACCGAATCAACAATGATGAGTCCAAAACGTGTTTGGGTCATGAGCAAAGAAGCTTCAGATAAAAGTTTTAGTTGATGATCTGAGTTATAGGCTCTAGCATAGGCAACGTTGTTCAAGGCCAATTCTGGATCAATGTCATAACGCTTGGCAATGTCAGTTAATCTCTCCGGTCTGAAAGTCCCCTCAGTGTCAATGTACAGGCACTTTCCTTCAGCCCCACCATAGTTCAACGGCAACTGGCATGTAATGGCTAAAGTGTGGCACAGTTGCGATTTACCAGTTCTAAATTCACCATAAAGTTCAGTAATAGCCCCCGTTTCAACACCTCCTCCAAGAAGAGCATCGAGATTTTGAGAGCCTGTAGTAATAGTCAGCAACTGTTCTCTTGCTTTTTTGAAATCAGAGGCTGTAGTAAATCCTAAATTAACATATTTGGAGGCCTCTTGAAGCAAATGATCCGCTTTTAGATCAGAAATCCCTTTAACCTCCAGCAAATCTTTTTTGACGGAATAAGTCACTGATTCAACGGTGTGGTATCCAGCTTCTCTTAGATTAGCTAGGTCGTTTTTGGAAATTCTGCCTCCTAGCAATTTATCCAGTTGGGTAAAGTTTGAGGGTGCTAGATACTCTTCTTCCTGCATCTGGTCATCTCTGTTGGCCTCATCCGCGTCTTCATTCAGCTGGGTAGCGGTAATCTTATCAGCTAGCGACTCGGTAGAAAGGTGGCTTTGACTGTCACCTACGTCTTCTTCGTTCTCATTATTAATAGTCATGTTCTCTCGAATGTACAGATTAATACTCACAAACAGTAACCTTTGAATGGTTCTTCCTTGTTCCACAGTAGTTGGCCATATCTATTCTTTCTCTTTGACCGACATTTGGTGAAGAAAGGGAAAAAACACCAGAGGTTGACGCGTTTGTTTGGGCTTATCACGTGCCTTTTCGGACATAGGCCTTTTTTTAAAGACCAGTTCATTTTGGCTTCGGAGATACTGTCTGGGTGGCAAAAAAAGGAGCGAGACAAGGATGCAAGAGTAAAGATATTCATGTGAAGGAAGTAGAAATGGGCCAAGCAAAGAACCAAAAGAGACGCTCTTCTGGTACCAAAACTAAGCATATTTTATAATAATGTCACAACAGGATCCAAGCACCATTAATGGTGGTATAGTAGTAGCCATGACAGGTAAGGACTGTGTTGCAATTGCGTGCGATTTAAGATTGGGATCCCAATCATTGGGAGTTGCCAACAACTTTGAAAAAATCCATCAGTACGGTAAAGTATTTATAGGATTTACAGGACTAGCCACTGATGCTTTGACTTTGTCAGCAGACTTGAAATATAAACATAATTTATACAAACTGAAGGAAAATAGGGGCATTCAGCCAGAGGTTTTTTCCAACTTGATAAGCTCTACTCTGTTTGAGAAAAGATTTGGACCATATTTTTCCACACCTGTGGTAGCAGGGATAAGTGAAAAGACAGGTGAGCCATATGTTGCAGGATTTGATTGTATTGGTTGCATTGATGCAGCAAGAGACTTCATTGTTTCTGGTACAGCTTCTGATCAGCTGTTTGGTATGTGTGAAGCTTTATACGAACCAAATTTGGATGCAGAGGACCTATTTGAAACCATTTCACAGGCTCTTTTGAACGCTGCTGATAGAGATGCTATTTCCGGTTGGGGAGGTGCTGTTTATATGATCACGAAGGATAAAGTAACAAAGACTTACTTGAAGACGAGACAGGATTAGCGAATATACATTGCATATATACAAACCAAAGCTTGTTTTTGAAAGAAATGAATCACCCAGCGGGAATGCTGGAACAACTTTTTTGCTTCTTCGTTTAGTTGGGACATAGATGTCTCGATATATAGGCCGGTAAATTTGCCTGTCTAGTGCATGTTTTCATTTTCGTTATATTTACACGATGCAAAGACAGCAGCCATCCTGATGCATGCCCCTATGGATCTTAGAGTTCTCCTTTCTGGCGCATCCTCTGCTACTTCTTTGCTTGGGTGCTTCCTCAGCTACTTCTTCACTTCTGTGCTTCCCTCTGCTGCTTCTCCAACTTCATCTTTCTCTCCTCAAGCTTTTCTTTAAGTAACGTCTTTAAATACTCTCCCTCACCGAATTCTTCTTCTCTCATTTGACGTATTTTCTTCTCTCTCAATGCATTCACTTTCTTCGAGTTATTGATATTTTCATTCACACCATCTATTCTGGCTTCGTGCAGACATCTTGACAAAGAATCCTTCTCAATATTGCATTCTCCGATAGCCTGTTTCAAAAAAGCCCTTTGGTGGCATTCATTTAATGCCTGAATCAGTTCATAACAGGAAACAAATCTCTCTCCTTCTAAGTGTGGGTGCATTTTTGGTATGATTAACGACTATGTCCGTGGTTGGTGAGTCTTCTCTTCTATCCCACTCTACTCGAACAACCGCATTACTAAGATTTTCACTGTATTTTTCGCTCCACCATTTTGCTGTTTTTCTTTGCTATAAAAGCAAAATCCGACTGAGCAAATGTACTAGTGAAGGAAAAGTTCAGTCGAGGAGAGATGGGAGGAACGTACAAAGACCCACCAAGAGCTCTGTATTCTCACACACAGATCCACAAAGGTTTATAAATTACTGTATTTGTCTCGGAAATACGCTTTATATACTGGTTTACCTCCAAGACTAATTTCGCTTCAAACGCATACTAAGTTACTTTGCAATGTGGCAACCCTGGAGAAAAAACGACAACATTCAAGAACACAAAGACCCTAATTTGGCTCCAACTGTTGTGAATGACACACAGCTGGCTGCTGAGGAAACAGGCCCTGTAAAACAGTCGAAATCACTTGCCACTCTGAGAGATGAATACAAAGAAAGAAGAAGAACAGAAATGCTGAGATTCATGGGTCTTTCCCTCTTCACACTGGTCATTGCTAGATACACATACACCAGTATTCAAGCCAGAAAATATGTGCCGAAACTCTTTGAAGGGAATCAGAAAATACCGCCTTCCTCCTATAAATCTGAATCCATGTCTGCTCTGGGGCTTGGCACAGGGTTGGCTTTAGGAAGTTTTGGTATGCTGGTGTATGGAACTTGTTGGTGCAACGATATTTTGACACCCAAGGAGTTTTCATTCAAAATCAGAAGAGCCATTTTGGGTGAACAAGGAGCCAAAGACCTTGAGCTGAAACACCAGGAATTGCTCAAAACAGAACAGCAGGACATCGATGAGTTGAAAAGGGTGTTCAGCGAAAGCTGGAGCGAAATTGATAGCAAAAAAGAAAATGAGCCGAAATAAGACTCAAGAAGTCTAGATACCACTTCATGTATATAAGTTTTTAATGTATTTCACAGTTGCAATTGGAGGCTAAGAGTTTCGGCGGCACTCTTAGTCACGTGCTATTTTATAGGTCGCCTGGCGCACATCTTTGCCTCAAACATCAGATTTAAGGAAAAGGTTTAGAGACTGTCCTTCTTCAAGGAATCTAGCATTGCAAGGTGACCAAAACCTAAATATTGTCTTATCCTAAAAATTAGCTTATTTTTAGTTGTATTGATACCATGAGTGAAAACAAGGTTGATGCAATTCCGGATAGTTCTCCTACTGGCAGTCGTACTCCCAGTAGCATTGGCAATCACTCAATATACAAAGCAGGTGATGCTAATAGTACTACGAATTCAAAGTTTCAGCTAAACGTTGTGACAAATTCCGAGTCTCCCTACAAATCTGTGGATAAATCTCCACCTGATGCCTCTATAGAAAGCAATTTGTTATCAAAGTTAGATACAAAAAATAGCATTGGGCCAACCAAAAAGAAACGAGATTCTGTTTTATTGTCAACTTCATTTGTTTCAGCAAGAAATAGGAATGGCTACACAACACCTACAGATAGAGGGAATAAAAGCAATTTGCATCTACTGAGGGGTAATAAGGGCCCTATAAACCAACAAACCTCCGATGTTTCACTCCCCGAAAGTGTTTTTTCATCTAATGAAACATTTAAGACCAAAAGGCAAAGTGGTGCTATTTCTTCTTCAGATTCTTTGAGCAGCATTAAAATGAGAACTCCTAATCTATCTGAAAACAAGCAACTTAAAAAGCCTCCTAGTGCTAATTTGTTAGACAAAAATCAGTTCAGCCCTACAGCTCCAGACACGGGAAATAAAAACTTTTCAAACCCAACATCCAAAGGCATTTTGTTTAAATCAAGAAGAGAAACTATAAATGAAAATTTGAACCCTTTAAGCTTAGAGTCTAATATTTCAGCGCCTGCTAACAAACAATATTTTCTGTCTTCTTTACAAAAGCATGGCAAAGAGCCTGTTTTTGATGTAAAAGCTGAAAGAGATCTTTTGGCTGCGGAAAAGGCCTTGATTGTCAAGATAAATAAAGTATCAAGAAATTTAAACAAGCACTATGAACAGCAAAATCATTACAAAAATCTTCTTGATGACATGGAAAAGCATATAATGATGGGAAGCTACACATCAGATCATATTAGTCAATACTCAGCAAAATTAAAAGCCAACAATAATATGCATCAAAATGCAGCTGCCATAAAGACCTTGGAGAGCGAACTGTTGTCCCTTCAAAAGAAGCTTGATGACCTGTGGATAGTTAAGTACAATTTAACTCAAAGGCAGGATTCAAATGATTCATTAAACACGCCATTATCTTTACATCATAACAAAAGTGGGATAGATCACCCGTATGGTGGAACAAGCACCACGCATAATGATGCTTTGCCTTATAGTGAAGAAACATTTTCTACGCCGCTGCAGCAAATGCCTCCAAAATTTTATAATTCAAGTGAAATGTCTCCATATGGTGATGTTAATAGCAATTTGAGTAAAATCTTATCAAACAGAAGAGTAATCTCAACCGGATCGCAATTAGATATTCTTGCAAACGACACTGTCAGTGAAGACGATACATGGGAAGTAAGTAATTGTTTGCAAAGTCTTCAAGAAAAAACCAATGATTATACTTTTATTTTAGAAAAGTCTAACAGGTTGATTGAACTTTTAAAGAAATCACCTAAACTAAAGGATGATCTAATTTCTTCTGCATACCTTCCAGCAATCCAGCAAATGGTTTTAAATGAAAACAGCAAAATTGTAGCTTCTGGATATAGAGTTTGCAGACATTTATTAATAGTATCCTCTGCTGATCCCCATGCTATTCAAAAAATATGGGAGCGAAGTAAATTTGAAATTGCTCTAATAAAAACACTGACAAGTGTATCTTTAACAGAGTCCATAGAGAGAGAGCAGGCTATTAAACTTATTAGAGCTATTATGGAGGTATCAAGAACTGTTTCTTTGAGTTTAATACAAGCAGTGATTTCAGCACTTGAAAACGCTGAAGTTTTGTTAAGTAGTAACGATGCTTCTTTGGATAACTTGGATAAAGCGGATCCTATAAGAGATACCAGTATTGAGCTTCTGCTAGAAATGTGTTATTTAGCCCCAATGAACATAGTTCAAAGTAGATGTAATAGACTATTAGAATCTTTGATAATTGGACATAATAATTACAAAGTATCAAAAATTATCATGGATACTATGCTGAATCTAATGACTTTCCACGAAACAAGAAAGCATTATTTGAATTATTTTTCTCTTCAGTTTTTATTTGAAATTCTTACTGGTACAATCGACTTTTCTGAGAGACAGATCTTTTCCACCAAACTACTTGAGAAATGTATAGTGCTTTTATCTTTATGCTTAAAATCTTTTACTGGTTTAATGATTTTTGCTAAAGATGATTTTAAGCAATTGAAGGAACTTGTAAGGTTTTTAAAAATACCCTCCTTAGTCAAGTACCTGATTGATTTGTTTTTAGATGTTTTGAACATTAAAAAAGTTGATTACCATGATGATGCAGAAAGCAAAAACAAATCATTTAAAATGAGATCTACAAATTTGAATAATGAATTAAATGTTGTAATGCAATATCAGTCCATTATTGCTAAAGTTTTAGTTGAATGTGAACTTTCCAATTATTTGAAAGTAGCCTTGAGGGATAAGAACAACAAATCAACAAATTCCTTAAAATGTAAGTACCTACTAGCTGAGTTTAGTAAAATATGTGGAAAACTATTATTTAGTGATGGAATCAACCCAGAACTCTCTTTATATCTGGCCAAGGATAATGTATTTGTAAATCACCCAGCTTCAAATGAATTATTTAAACAGGGTACTGATAACAGTTTCTTTATAAGTTTGGTAATAGATTATTCACAATATGTTAGCATGACATACAATCTGAGTCAACAAAACAAAGGACGCTATATAGAAACTGCAAAAAATGATTCATATAGACGACTGGAAATGAATATGATTAATAAGTTGGACGAAACTGCTTTTAAGCATTTGATAGATCAAACTGGTGTTTTACAGTCAAAAAATTACATACAATGGGATTGGGGTTTGATATTAGTGATATGTAAAGATCTGCTTAACATTAATAAAAGGCTGGATGACTTGAATAGAAACACAAAATTTATCAGAAGGTTGCTGGTTTTCTATAGGCCATTTAGATATCGATTTTCACTTTTAAAAATAGATAATGTTAAAAACAGTGATTTAATAATTGATGTTGGTTGTGAGTTCTTTACTTTATTAACAAGAACCAGAGTTGGAATGAAAATTTTAAATGAAGATTTAAAATTTTTTCCTCAAATTATAAATTGTTTCTACAAGTTATTTGAAGGAATAGAAGAACAAAATGTTTTGTCTAAAAGTTCATTGAAAACTACTTTATCTTCCGGCTATATTAAGATTTTGGCTACTTTGACAATTACTAAAGAGGGGGTTTCTTTACTAAATAAGTGGAACATTTTTAGTATAATCTATAAGCTTTTTCATTACAAAGGCAACGAATTTCAATGCATATTGTCCATATTCATTAGAGAATTAAAATTATGGAATTCACCACATCCATTGTTGATTTTGAAAAAAGCGCTAGTACATCATAACGCAACAATAAGAAAGCTCTCTACGGAAATGCTGGGATATCACTTAGGTTTAATTTTTAAGCCTGAATTACCATATAAAGATATTGACTTATTCTGTAAGAGTTTTAGCAACTATGATAAAAAATTACATTTAGCAGCCATAGATTCTTTGACTCAAAAACAAGAAAGTGAAATTTTGGAACTATTAGTTCAGCAATTGTATGATATATCTTCTGGGGTTGTTGCTGCCGCAGATAAAATGCTCTATACTTATGCTAGCAACGAGTATTACGATCCATCTTCTATGGCAAAACATAATTTTTCAAGAAATATAAGCCTGGTTGTGCCCTTGGTTGAACCTGTTGTTGAACAATTAATTATGATAAACTCACCCTTACTATACTTGATATTAACAGATTCTTCAGGGTTTAAAATATTAAATAACATTGGACATTTAGACAATGAAAGAAACAAATGGTTATCTTTCAAAAACTTTGAATATGTCTCTTTAATGGAGCATATGATTCTGGACGGCTTAGAATTTAAAGATGATGCAAATAATAATAAAGAGATGCCCCTTCACTTCTATAAAACTTTGGCTGCTACAGAACCAGGTCTTAGATATATTACATCTAAAAGTGACTTTATTTTGTTTAGTAACAATATTAGAGAATTTTCCATGTATGTGGAAGATGATGATGTGTATACCACTGTAAGAATCAATGAACTAAAAAGTGCTATTTGGTGTGTTGCCTTTATTGGGTCGTCTGATTTAGGCATAAATATGCTGGAATCATCACATTTGATACATGATCTGGTCAAGATATCTAAATTTGCAAAGAATGTTTCGGTAAAGTTTACCAGTTTTTTGGCTTTAGGATTAGTAGCAAGTACCAAAAACGGATGTGAAATTGTGAATGAATTAGGCTGGGATTGTTCGGTTACACCAACTGGAGAGCCAACTGGTATTTGTTTACCTCTAGATATAAACTTCTTTTTAACATTTCCAGAAGCTTTGAAAAAGAACGATTTTTGGGAAAATACAACGCAAAAAGGCAGCAATGACATATTCTTGAATGAAGTTTTCAGTAATCAGGCCACTGGAGCCAATATTCCAAAATATAAAAATGATGATCCTAATATTGAAAAACAAGACCATCAAACCATGAACGTAGCTAATACCTTTGGTTTACAAAACAATAAAAGTTTCACAGGTCTTGGAATGTTTTCCGACGGCAGCAACATTCATGCTGAAGAAACAGGCTACTCAGCAATCTCAGCTGAAGAAAAAGCTCCAGACGAAGAAGATAACAAAAGCTCTTTGATAAGTTTAGTATCCAGAGAGCCGAGTATCACGAGTAAACAAGAGAAACCCCCAACTAATGAAGGCAATAGTATGTATCCAGACACATCATCTGGAGATATGCATTCTTTAGTATCAACTTTTGATAGTTTTAGTAAAACTGATGATAATAATGAAGATGTTTCTCATGATAACAATAAGCTGATTATACCGGTGGAGAAATTTAAGACTGAGATTGTTGAAGATAATACAAGTATGAGCCAAAGCCAGCACGCTATTGCTATAAAAACCAAAGAGCCTGAAGAAGCATTTCCGGATATGACAATGGGAATAGATTTAGACAACTTGTTGTTTATGACAAAAATCATTGAAGATCCTACTTTATTAAACGATGAAGATTATGAAACTGAACTGAAACTGAAAAAGCATGAAAATATGATTCAAACTTTAAATGAATTTGGCAATAAAAAGTTTAACTGGAATCTTGGTAAGGACTTTAATAACTATAATAGAGATAATACGCTGGAAGATGGAGATTTTAGTTCTTTAAGCGAAGAATATAAGCAAAGTGATGGCCAGGATAATTATATGTTTCAAAGAATTATCCAACTTGTTTCGCAATTGAATAATCATTTTCTGTTGAACGATTCAAGAAGGGAATTAATGAAATATTATAAAGATTCTAGAATAACTTTTTATTATTCTCATCCTGATATAGTGAACAAGGTAGTCGATTTCATGGCCATTTACAAGTTTTCTTTCCTGGTTCGAAAATTCCTGTGTGATTTATTTTTAAGCAATAAAAGCATTGAAATTCTTATGAAAAAGGAATCAACCAAGATGAAATATTACGATATGTAGATTCAGAATCAAATGCAATGGCAAGTAATGAATAAACGAGATCTTTGGCACCTTTATATATAAAAGAATTGCTCATTTAAGTATAAGGCTACTATATGCTACGTCTTGGTAATCACGTGCTCTGGCTGAGAACTTAATCAGCTTCGTCACGTTATCATCAAACTTAAACCGCCCTTTTAAAGTGGCAAAAAACAAATTACTGCTTTAACGAAGTTTTGTTAAAAACTATCATCAAATTGCTAAGCAATCACCAGACACAATAGAATAGCAATAATAATACCAGTAAAATGTCAGGAAATAGTGGTTTTAAGAGTTTTTCAGATTTATTAAGAGAAAATGGAGGTAATGATGAGGATGAGGAGAGAAACACATTTGCTGGGGGAGAAACATCCGGATTAGAGATCCAAGATCCTAAGAAAGAAAGAGAACGACTCATGAAACAGCTCAGAGAGCAAGAACAGTCTAATAGCAGTGCCAATGAAAGTACCAGAGCTTTATTGCAGCAACTAATGGAGAAAGCCCAAAAAAACGGAGCTGAGCCAGCCGACGACACAGATGAAGACTTCGATGAAGGAGAGCATTTTAATGGGCAAGGACAAAGACTAGGTAGCACTTTAAGTCCTTCACCTGTTTCAGCTGAAGGAGATCAGCCACCGTCTATTGTGAAAAGTGTACCAAGCAAAGTTTCAAGAGAGATTACTTTCTGGGCTGACGGATTCACTTTGGGTCATGATTCTACAGGTAAACTATACAGGTATGATGATGAAGCCAATGCTCACTATTTGAAAGAGTTAGACCAGGGCAGAGCACCATTGTCTCTTTTAAATGTTGAGCTTGGACAACGAGTTGATGTTACTGTCAAAAAGAACACTGATCAAAAATATGTAAAACCTAAAATAGTAGGTGGGTTTGAAGGTGAAGGCGCTAGATTGGGGTCTGAGGTTCCATCAGAAATTCCTGAAATGGTTGAAGCAGAAAAGAATGTTAAACCTCCATTGAGTGAGGACGAAAGGGCCAGAAAACAGCATGTTGAAGAAGGTGAAACGAAACTTCAAATAAGATATGCCAACGGCTCAAAAGAAGTTTATAAGGTGTCCCTGAAGACCACAATCAGAGAATTATATGCTTATGTCAAGCAGGGAGGTAAGTTCAATACACCTGAAAATAAACCTTTTACTATTAATAATGTTTTTCCAATGAAACCTATCACGGAGATGGATAACACTTTGGAAGATGAAGGACTGAAGAATTCTGCAGTTGTACAAAGATGGGTGGTATAAATTATATTTTCCAAGAGCGGTCAAATCTTTTTAAATATCTATATATATGAGTGTTATGTTTTTTAAATTCTTAATAAAGTTTTAGGCCTCCAGTTATTTGATCCAAAATACTTTTTGGAGCGGGACCAATTCCAATTACAGTGATTGTTCCTGGCTCAACTTGAGTTCTTCCAGCGTCTCGAATCGGACAAGCCATAACACCTAATTCCTTCGCTTTAGACCAAAGTTCCTGTAAATGTTCTTCGTTATCTATCTGAAGAGTAATCTTAGCTTGCCCTCTTTGTAACCATTTCTCAAGTAGTTTTGGACCATTTAAAGAATTGTTCAGGGATCTAAAGCAGGCAAGAGTGGCGTGACAAGATTGAGCGATCGTCTTTCCTTTGGTCATTTTGAGATCTTTTCTTATGCAAATTGCTAGTCTGACTTCATCGTTTAAAGTAGAATATTCCTTAGCTTTAGCATTCAAAAACTCATCAACAGATTCCACATCAGATTCTTCATCTGAGGTATATTCCTCCTCATCTGTGAATGCTTTCCGGATTGTATTTGGTTTAGCTGTTTCTTTACAACATAAGCCCTTTTTTTTTTGAAAGCATGCAAACTTAGTACCCAATAAAAAGGATGTAACTGCTGTTACAGCAATTGTTGCAGCAGAATATTTATTCATTGGCTTCTTGGTATTGATCAGGTTTGAGGAAAAAGTTTTGCAAGAAGCAGTTCTGCCATTAATTAGCAAAGCATTGTCGCACGTGACTTTGTTGGGTTTAATCAATTCTTCTTGCCGTAACTTAACGAGTGAAAGCTGCTTACAGTTCGTACAATTGTTTTGGTGTTGACTTATATACTTAATACTCAAATGTTCAAATAATCTTTTACTTTTGCTCCCCTACAATTCCCTTCCAGTATTCCTCAGCTTGCAAAATCGTATCGTTGTTGCTCAACATCTTGTTCATAGTTTCAAAATATTCGTCGTGCTCATTGGAATCGAAAACAATTCCACCTCCGGCTTGTAAGTACGCAATACCATCTTTATACACCATTGTTCTCAATGCAATGCAAGTATCCATAGTCTTACCGTCATAAGCCCAGTGACCAACTGCACCTGCATAAACACCTCTCTTTTCATTCTCCAACTGATTAATGATAGTCATTGCTTTAACCTTTGGAGCACCTGAAACAGTACCAGCTGGGAATATAGATCTAAAGGCATCAAATCTAGTTTGACCATCTCTTAAAGTACCTGATACTTCAGACACGATATGTTGGACATGAGAAAACTTCTGAACAGTTAACAGCTTATCGACAGATGTGCTTCTTCCATCACACACTCTGTTTATGTCGTTTCTGGCTAAATCCACAAGCATGATATGTTCGGATCTTTCTTTTAACGATGACAATAATTCAACAGCCAATTTATCATCCTCTTCAAATGTCTTACCTCTCTTGATGGTACCAGCAATTGGATGAGTAACAACTTTTTTCTTTGAGTCCATCTTCACCAGTAGTTCTGGAGAAGCTCCAATCACCTGAAAATCAACCATATCAATGTAAAACATATATGGAGATGGATTTACGGTTCTCAACTGTTTATAAATATTAAATGGATGCACATTGGTAGGTCTTGCTATTCTTTGAGATGGAACAGCTTGAATAATATCTCCTTTTTTAATATGGTCCTTCAACTTTGTGACATGTGCCTCATAGCCTTCTTGCCCTATGTTAGAAGTAAATTGTTGGCCCATCTTTATTGGAGGTTGTGATGGTTCAAAGTCGCCTGAGTCTTCTTGAGATATAACATCCACTATGCTTTGAATCTTTGCAGAGGTTTCTTCATATTTAGCTTTCAACAAGTCATCATCCGTCAAATCGCTTGGAGACAATTTCATGTTTGCAATAATTTGAAACCTTTGAAAGACATGGTCAAATGCAATCACCTCATCAAACATCATCAATGCTGACTCTGGTAAATTCAAGGTGTTCTTTGGGATAAAACCTTCAGTTTGGGTTTTTGGTTCAAAATATTTGATGCAATCATAAGAAATATAGCCCAAACATCCTCCACTCAACTTAGGAATACCTGGAATATTTTCAGCTTGTTTATATCCATTCATTTCCTTTTCTAACAGGCACAATGGATCAACTTCTCCATACTCTCTTTGAGGTCCTGTATAAATAATTTTTCTAGGATTTACACCTATAAAAGAGTATCTATCAATTTCGTTTCCATTTTTACAAGATTCTAATAAAATAGATGGTGTTCTTTTGCAGTTATTCAAATTACTCAACTTCAGGTAGACGTGATAAGGAGTAGCGTTTTTAAAAGTAGTTGCAGGAACATAAGTAAAGATAGGATACATGTTTGTATCTTTACTGTTTTCGGTTATACATTCCTTGACAATAGCCAAAGTTGGTTGTATTTCAACAGACATTGCACTAGTAGAGTTTTGGTTCGATATGGTGCTTGCTAATGAATCTTTAGCAGATATAGAAAGCTGCGACTTGATCCAGCTCTGAACAAAAAGGCCTCGATGACTCTAACTTTACTTGCACAGCATGAAAAAATTTTCGTTCTGGGGCTTAAATCCGGAACAAATCATCGGGCAACCTACAGCACGTGACCGAGTGACTGGCTACTCCTCTTTGATAAGCAGTATATAGTTGTATCTTTCTTTAATCTTGAAACCATGGCCGCTTGTGTTGGCTCCCTATTTAATGCCTAAAACTCTGTGTTTGTAATCCTCTATGTTCAAACGATGTTCCTCACCTAAGCTCTCGAGCCCTAGTTTAAAAGACCCATCTAATTGGTTGACTATGTGAGCAAGCTCTTCTAAACTACTGGATTGATACTTGTTGAAGCTGTTTTGATCTGTTTGATTGCTCTCTTCCTCCATTTCTTCTACACAAGACAGCAAAGACATGTTTTTGTTAGATATTTTGATATTGTCTTGTATAAGATTGTCTTCTATTTTGAAGAGCTTTGAGTTTTTGCTTTTGAGATCAGTTAAAATTTGCTGCAGCTGTTCAATATCAGCATTTTCACCAACAGGTACTGCTGTTTGAATGCTTTTCATTTCATCGCCAGTATTTTTACTATTTCCCATTGTGTATGGTTTTACTTCTGCAGCTTTAAACACTGTTCCTGTTGTGATATCTTCACTACGACAGATCTAAAACTACTAGGATTGTGTTTTTTTGGCTTCGGGCTCTTTAGAATATCTCTATGAGAGTGAAAACGTGATGCTATTGAAGACACAAAATCAGTGGAAAATGACGCCTGTTTATGAAGAGAGAACCCTTTTAAAAACCAGGGTTGTTTACTTAACTGTTTAATTTGAACTGAATAAGCTGAGCCTTGTATGCGTAAAACATTATTGACTAGCTTAAAAGTAAAACATTATCTATATAGTACAATTCAAAAAAGGACTCAAATAATGACCACAGCTTCGAATTTTAAACTGATGGATATTGGGCTGAACTTAATTGATGATCAGTTTAAAGGTGAGTACAATGGAAAATCCAAGCACCCAAGCGACATTAAATGTGTGGTAAGCAGAATGCTTGAAAACGATGTCAAAAACTGCATGCTTACTACGAGTTGTATTGATGATTATTATCTGAATTTAAAATTGTGTACTGAATATTCGAATGTAATTCCCAATATAGGCTTGACACTGGGAGTACATCCCTGTTCTTCAATGGATATGATTGTTGAAGATGATCTAAAAGTCAAGGAAAAATTGGATTTGACAAAATTTGACAAGCTGAAATCTCTCTGGAAAGAGCTATTGGATACAAATTCTAAATACTTTATGGCTTTTGGGGAATTTGGATTAGACTATGATCGATTGCATTATGCTTCTAAGGAAATACAGATCAAAGTGTTTAAAAAACAGCTGGAAATTGTTTCTGATCTTACAGTTTCCTTGAAGAATAAGCCGCCAGTGCTTTTTCTACATATGAGAAGTTGCAATGAAGATTTATTAGATCTGATAGATGCGTTTCCCTTTCATAAAGATCAAATCTTTATAGTTCATTCTTTTACTGACAGTTTGGCTTTAATGAATAAAATTATATCAAGAGATAATTTTTATATTTCTTTTAATAACTGCTCATTTAGGACTCAAGAAGGGATAGAAAACATAAAGCACTGTCCTTTAAATAGACTTTTTCTAGAAACAGACTCACCGTGGTGTGGTATCAGAAAAACACATCCATCTTTTCCCATTTTGGCTAAAGCACTGGAAGAAAACAAGAACGAATTGACCTATAAGCAATTGAGCTATGAGATTTTGAAAAAGAAAAAAATAAATGCTTGGTTTGAAGCTAATGGTCTAGACAAATACGACTACTTAATTCAAGACAGACATGAACCTTGTGAACTTTGGAAAGTGTATTTGTTGGCAAGTGAAATTAAAAATTGTAGCTACGAAGAACTCGTTTCCTCTATTTGGGATAACTGTCAAAAAGTTTTCTAAAGTCAAAACTTGGTTGAATTACTTATTATATATGCTTGCTAAATTTTGCCCATTGTGACTCTTAATCATCTTAGTTTACTTTCATTACTTGTACTTTGTTCAGTAGCAGCATACTTTTTCTTTTTAGCTCATTTTATTATTATATTTATTTATTATTATTCTCTATATAAAATATTAAAATCATAAAATCTTGTCATCAGAGTAAAAGATTTGAAGTTTGTGTAGAAAGAAATAAACCATAACTGCATTTTGGGATGTTTTTTATTTTTTCATTAAAGAATTAATACTTATTTCTTATCGTTGTCTTCATCGTCGTCGATTTCTTCAATCTTAGTATCACTTTTTGGTTTCACATTCTCGTCATCATCATTAGATTCTTCCTGCGCAAATCTTGCATTAGCTCCAGCTAATCCCAACACTTTCAAAAAGTCTCCCTTGATATATGACATTCCATTTTGATCATATGTTAAGCCGTCACCTCCGAGTTGCAATATTTCACTCAAAGGAACTTGAATAGTCTTTTCATTACTTGAACGATTGTTGTTTGCTAACCCACTTTGTTTGTGAAGACCAGATCTAAATCTGTTATTAGAAGCATCTTCTGCATCCATGTCGACATCCTCATCTTCAGTTTCCTCTTCACCAGTACTGTCAAAAGTTATTTTTCCGTTCTTTCTGGTAACAAAAAACTCTTGGTTATCTTCAAATTGATAGTAGTTGAAAATTTTCTTTCTATAATTGACAAAATTTATTTCTTCTGATAGTTTTATATTCTTTGCCAAGACTCTGTTCTTCCATTGCACAAGGGATTCGCCTTCGTTTAATAAAGCAACAACCATCATTGTCATATTATCACATCCAATACCATGACCACCAGCGTCTGGGGAGCAGCAAACATCTACAATAATGGAAGAAAGTTCAGCTAAACTGAATTCTTTATCCGCAGGATATTGTTGAATAGCATAGTATATTAAATTAACACATTCTTGAGAACTTAAACAATCCCAAATACCATCACAAGCCAAAATAACAAAATCATCCGCTTCCAGGTTCAAGTCATGGGCAATAATATCTGGGTATGCCGTAACAATTTGTTCTTCAGCAGGCAACTTGTCATTTCTCTTAAATTCAAAGTCTCCAATGGCTCTACTCAAAGCCAAATTACCGTTCACTCTGCTGGACTCAACAAAACCACCTGCTTGCATGATTCTTGTCTTTTCACCGATATTTGTTGGTTTGTGATCAAAAGACAAGTTCTTGGCAACACCGCTAATACCCAAAACAGTTCTCGAATCACCAGCATTGGCACAGTATAAGATTTTATTCAAGGAATCAAGCAGCAAAGAGGTTGCCGTACAGCCAGAATGGTCCAGCTTGCTCAACTTATCTTCAAGCAACTCCTCGTCAGTCTTTAAAAAAGTTTCAATTAAACAGTCCGACAAAGAAAACTCCTTGGCATCTTTCTTTTCTTTCAAAAATTCACTGTATTTTTCAGAAACAACAGTGGCCAAGATTCTTCCAACATTTGCTCCACTGAACTTGGCTACAAAGTCTCCTCCGTGGCCATCAAACACCGAGTAAAAACCTAGTTTGGTTAGCAACTCTTTATTTTCCTCCGACAAGCTGGAAGCAACTTTTTCCGTCTCCTCGTCTCCAGTGCTAATTAGTCCTTTCAGCAAATCAGGTAGGGTGATGTGTTCATCTTCCATTGAGGTTCTCCAACCTTGCATGGAACAGATTCCGAATCCGGAAAAAGATCCTAATTCTTCTTCTTTATCCTTTCTGATGGAAGGTTGTGACAAAATTTGACCCATGATTCAAGATAACAATTAGTCTAATAAAAATATCCTGGCAAATATCAAAAATACAGATAAAGTAGCAGTAAAAGAGATGAATGATACTTGATTAGTATAGCGAAAATCTCTCCAAAAAAAATTCTAGTTATTATACGACTTCTATTAAAATATAAATCTATAAAGGCTAAACTTTTAAGTGTTTTTGGTCTTTCTACCTTTTATATCTCTTGTCTCTATTTCGTAAACAAGCAGCTTCGTCCAACTTTTTGTGTGTGTGTTTTTTTCACGGTTAAGTTTCAGCTGGTGAGAGGAGGGAAAAGTAAGTTTTTTCTGGTTCCTCGAGATCTTGGGCGGTGAAAGGTCTTATTTTTGACTGCTTTAGATCTATTTTTTGGAGCGGAGGAAAAATTTTATTAGGCACTCTGTTGTAACACGCGCCCAGTTTGAGGATTGTTGAAGCAGAAGTGAGAATTAAGTTTATCGGCAAGGAAAGACGGCAGAGGTCACATGCGATGGGACTGGGAGAAGGCCACTTGCCAGTGGTAGCATGGGCTAGTTGACTCTCCTTCCCTCAGAGGCCATCGCACTCCTCCAACTGTGTTTATTAGCAAATGTTGAAATTATAATTAACATATATGATCAGGGAGTTTGAATTCGCTGAAAACCTATATAGAAATATGTAAGTTGTTTGTTATGCGCTTGGTTAAATAACTAAGCGCACATTTATTCCGATGTTGAAATCAAAAGAAATCGCCTTCCTGGCTTCTTTCTATTGTGAAAAAATTGGCAGCTTTTATATCACCTATTTCTTGGCATACTTTTGTCTGTAGTACTTAGCAGCTTCAACCATGTGAGTCAAAGACAACTTAGTTTCTTCCCAACCTCTGGTCTTCAAACCACAGTCAGGGTTGACCCAGAACTTTTCGTATTCCTGAGTTTCCAAAATCTTACCCATCTTAGTGATGAATTCTTCCTTGGATGGAACTCTTGGGGAGTGGATGTCGAACAAACCTAAACCGACGTGGTTTGGATAAGTCTTAAATTCTCTGATATAGTTTGGATCGTCCTTCTTTGAAAATTCAATAGAAACGACATCAGCATCCAAAGCCTTGATGTGGTTTGGATCTAAATCAGAGTAACAGAAGTGAGAGTGAATTTGAGTCTTGTCTTCAACACAAGAGGTTGAAACTCTGAAAGATTCAGCAGCCCATTCGTAGTAGGCATTTCTTTCAGCACCTGATCTCAAAGGTAAACCTTCTCTCAAGGCTGGTTCATCCACTTGAATGATATTAATACCAGCGTTTTCCAAATCCTTGACTTCGTCTCTCAAAACTAAAGCCAATTGGAAAGCTTGTGTCTTTTGGTCAACGTCATCTCTTGGGAAAGACCATCTCAACATGGTGATTGGACCAGTTAACATACCTTTGACATGCTTGGTGGTGATGGATTGAGCGTAGACAGATTCTTTAACAGACATAGCTTTTGGTCTGGACAAATCACCAATAATTACAGGTGGTCTAACGTATCTAGAACCGTAGGATTGAACCCAACCGTTCAAAGTGAAGGCGTAACCAGTGATTTGTTCACCAAAGTAAGCAGTCATATCGTTTCTTTCTGGTTCACCGTGAACTAAAACGTCCAAATCAATTTCTTCTTGGAATCTGATAACCTTTTCAATTTCAGAGTTGATGAAAGTTTCGTATTCTTCAGCAGAAATCTTACCCTTTTGGAACTTGTTTCTGTTGATTCTGATTTCCTTAGTTTGAGGGAAAGAACCAATAGTGGTGGTTGGGAACAATGGCAACTTGTAGAAGTCCTTTTGAACAGCATATCTTTCTGGGAATGGGTGGTTTCTTCTACCCATAGCATCAGTGACAGCAGCAACTCTTTCTTGAACAGCTTTGTTGTTGATCAACTTAGAGGTGGCTCTCTTAGTGACGTATTCTTCGTTGGCTTTCAATTCAGCATCAACGGAACCTGGAGCAGAAACAGCCTTGGCTAAAACAGCAACTTCACCTAACTTTTGAGTGGCGAAGGCAAAGAAAGATTTAATTTCTTCACTCAACTTGGTTTCAGCTTCCAAGTTAACAGGGGTGTGTAACAAAGAAGAAGAAGTGGCAACAGTGACTCTGTCAGCACCTAACTTGGCAACAGCCTTGTTGATGACTTCCAAAGATTTGGCAAAGTTGTTCTTCCAAACATTTCTACCATCAACAACACCAACGGATAATTTGTAATCCTTCTTGGATAACCATTCTAAGACTGGTTCTAATTGTTCTGGAGCTCTGGTGAAATCAAAGTGGAAACCAGAAACTGGTAAAGATTCGATTGCAGACAAGTTTGGAACAACAGTACCGAAGTAAGAAGCAACGGTGACATTAGCGGAAGACAACTTCAAAGTTTCGTAGGCAGTCTTGAAAGCAGCTTGAGTCTTTTCACTCAAATCCAAAACCAAAACAGGTTCGTCAATTTGAATGTTTTTAGCACCAGCAGCAACCAACTTGTTGATCAAAGCTTGGTAAACTGGTAAGATCTTTGGCAATAAGTCTAATGGATCCAAGGAGTCCAAGAAGTCTTTTTCTGGCTTACCTAAAGTCAAAAAGGAGATTGGACCCAAAATGACTGGTTGTGTTTCAACACCTAAAGCTTTAGCTTCTAAGTATTCAACCAAAGGCTTGATTAAAGCATCTTCAGTTGGCAACTTGAAATCAGTGCTTGGAGTGAAAGTTGGTCTAACGTAATGGTAGTTAGAGTCGAACCACTTAACCATTTCCAAAGCAGTAACATCAATAGCATCTCTTTGCAAACCTCTACCCATGGCAAACAACTTGTCTAATGGGTTCAAGTCAAACTTGTTGTATTGAGCAGGAATGACATTGAACAAAAGAGCTAAATCTAAAACTTGATCGTAAAAGGAGAAATCGTTGGAAGCAATCAAATCGATTTTGTTTTCCTTTTGCAATAACCAGTTTTCAGCTCTGATTTTCTTACCGACTTCGATCAATTCTTCTTGAGAGATCTTACCTGACCAGTAGGATTCAGTAGCTTTCTTTAATTCTCTGTTTCCACCAATTCTTGGGAAACCTAAAACAGATGATTGGACCATTGTTTCTGTATATATATGTTGTTGATTGTGGTTTTTGATGTATTTTCAGAATCCATAGAAGCCAGCTTGTGTCCATGCAGAGAAGAGAAACAAATTTTTCACTCTCCCTTTTATATGAATAATAAAAAAAAGAAGCACTTGAAAATAAAAAATTGCTTCATATGTTTTTAAAAACTGTGGATCACATATGCTTGTAAGTAGGCTTCGCACGTAAAAATGTGTTGAAGGATTAATAAACGAAAGGATGGTCCCAAACGAGCTGTAGCCTGTACATACTGTTTTGATCTAAGAAGAGCTTAAACACCGCTGCTAATGTATGTAAATGTGAAAATTTTTTACTGTGTTCATTGGTCGGATCTAAAATGACAATGTGGGAGACCATTTTATCCCCCCCCCTCCACTCTTGACTGGGCAGCGATTCTTTACACATCATTTTTCCACCACAGTTTTACACGTGATCTTTTGGTGGCTAAAGTTTTTAACGTGCGGCTCACGTGCGTCTGAACAGAAATAATAATAAAAAGAACACCGTTCATTTTTCAGGCGCCCTGATGATCTCTGCCTTCCAAATTTCACATGCGCTATTTTTGTCTTCTCTGCCGGCTATAAGAACGCTCATTTTCAAGTGTAGAAGATCATCTCGGTAGCGGTGAAGCTCCAGCATGGCTCTTCAGCTACGTTTTCAAGGAGGTAATGCCTGGTATTTGTACCGGTTGGTGTTGCAATAGCATAGGTTTATCCTAAAAAAAAAAGCACGAAATTTGGAAAGCTCTAGAAGCTGCTCAGGCACAAGTGTAAATACCAGGAGGCGAGACCCAGGGATGGGATTGCCAAAGCATAGCGCACGTGATAAGAAACCCTGTCCTGCTCTTATAGTTTCTTCGTGTGAAACAACCCCGCCCCAAGCAGTCGATCAGTCTGCTGTGGTGCATTCTGCCGTTGAAATTCTTCTCGAAGCACAGTAAAAAGATTCGGAGAAGGCTTTATGTCTTAAAAGCACCAAATAACTGCTTCCTCTTTTGGGAGCACTGCGCAGAAACCTGGCCTGCCGCCCTGAAAGAGCCTTGGTTGGTGAGCGCCGCAGGGACAGGGGCCAGAAAGAGCGCTCGGTGGCAGCGGAGATGACCGCGCCGGTATCTGGTCACGTGCCATCCCTCCCGAAACCGCGCCGCGCCGCGCCACCCTGGATGCCTCTTGCCCATCCCCAGCTTCCGCAATCTTCTCCCATTTGAGCCACAACAACTGGCGTGCGTTTTCACATCTGTTCCTCAGCCCTCGCTTAGCAGTGATGTATTCTGCTATGCTCCCTTCTTTTCTCCCATCCTTTGCCATGCATCGGACTTCTGCTTTCCTCGCTTATATATTCCTTTTTCTGTCAAATCACAGCTCTGCTTTACATACAGGGCCATTGGAATTTGCATTGCAGAACTGGATGGGGTTGGATTATTATTCCACGGGAAAAAAATGCACAACCCTTCATGATGAAAAAAGGCTAAATCAATTCGACCTTTTTTTGGTACAGGAAAATTTTTAAACCTCATCTCTTTCGTCCTTTCTTTAAAGACAACGAGGATTTAAGCAAATTAATGAACCAAGGAAGAACAGAGTAAAGGATTTTACTTGGTTTTTTGTCTCTCTCTAATCTACTTACTTGTGCTAATATTGTTTTCTTTGCGCACTATCACTCCTTAAGAGCAAAGAAGCATTCAGAGTGATTGAACACATCGTCTCGTACAACATTAAAAAAAGGCATCCCAGAAAAGTTGAATCGTCAAACGCACAAGCTTTGACCTTCTTTTTGAACGACTTAATTGAACTTTTTTTTTTTGATATAGGTCTATCCTTCTCCCAAAATATCCTGCTGGTCAGACAAGCTCTTTGAAACAAAGAACTTACTCTTGTGTTGCTTCTGTACACACCTCAAATAAGCTCTTCCACTAAATAATATTTGCTAATACTGGACTAGAAAGTTATTTTCAGATAATATTTTTTTTTTTTAAAATGGCAAGTTTAACCACCATCGGCGACTCTTCCTCACCTTCACCTATCCATGCAATTCAGTCTATGGGTACTGAATCTCTAACACCTATTACAAGCACAAATGATACAGAAAAAAGCAGCAGTTCATTGAAAATTAAATCCTTAACAGCAACCACAAGCGAAGGCAAGACCCCTTCTTCGTGGGATTCGAAAGATGACATTTTACTAAGACATTTGAAAGAAATAAAAAAATTGGGCTGGAAAGAAATTGCGCAGTATTTCTCCAACAGAACACCCAATGCCTGTCAGTTTAGATGGAGAAGACTCAGAAGTGGTTCTTTAAAGCACAAATCCATAGCACAAAACATGGAACTGGAGAATGTCAAAATACAAGGAGAGCTTGAAGCTCCAACAAAGCAGGTTTCAAATTCCATGGCTACCGTGGCAAAAACCATTTCTTCAAGCAGTTCTAGCAGACGAGGAAGCAACAGCAGCAACATCAGCGCTATATCTCAGGCCACCAACTTTTTAACCAAGAAAAAGCCTCGTTCCAGATCTATTCCTGCCTCTGTCTCACCAAACTTGCGTCAACAGTCATCTTCCAAGCAGCATATGTCATATGCACATGTTGGGCAGATGTACGAATCATACAATCAAATGACTCCTCCATCACACAATTATAGCATGTCGTCTCATGGAATTAGCAACAACAACAACCTCTCGTCTGCAGCGACTTCAAGATATAGAAAGAACTCTTTAACTGCTACTCCTCCATCAAATGGCTCATTCAATTCTTCAACTTCAGCATCTGTGGTGTATCCGATAATCAATGACGAGCAGGTAGGATATATTCCAAAGATCAAGATCCGATCCAGAAGAAACTCTACTGTATCATTATCAACAAGACAGCAACCTTCAACAAACATGTCTTCGTCCTGCTTTTTAGACAGCTCTCAAAATGATTTTAGAAACAGAAGCAATAGTGCGAGCAACTCCATTGTAAGCATGGAAAGAAGACTTTCAATTCTTATGGGCTCATCTAATTTACAGTTTTGTCCTGGATCTGGAGGCAGCAACGGGAATAGTGCCAATGGAAGTAGACGTGGTTCAGGCATGATCCACAGCAATTCCAGCACGTTGTTTAATAACAACAACGGTAGCTATGTAGGTGTCCATGGAAGTACTGGGCCACCTTCTGCTCAATCTGGTCTTGGAAAAAGAGACGATGATGTAGCTGTAGAGGATGATTAAAAAAACCAAGACACTTAGTATATATATTAAAAATTAAAGGAAACTCAAAAAAATCTGTTAACTTGTCGTTCAAACACCTCTACTTTGGTTCAATTACAGTGAATCTATATAAGAGCTGTGAACACTTGGCGCGACTTTTTGATAAAGCAACTTTTCTGTTGAAATGGACACAGATTCCCAAGAATCTGTTCCGGATTCTTCAAGACTTTGCTTTATGAGTTCTGAGTTTTGGTTAACCAGTGGTTTTTGTTCACTCTGCTTTAGGGACAGATGAAACATTTTTGTAAAATTATTTTCTTTAAAGGTACAAATGGTGGCCTTCCAATTTTTGTAGTTTTTATTTTGCTTCCACTCCTTGAGAAGATGCGTTTTCACTTTTACTTTTTTCAAATATCTGTTGTATTCAAAAGGCCCTAACGACTCCAAGGCAAAAAGTAAATCATTCTTTACCATGCCTGTTACTTTACTAATTTCCCAGAAAGACACTTCTGCTAGATCGCAATCCTTTTTATCAATCAACTTCAAAAGGAAACCAAGCAGCCTGTACTTATAATATTTCCTATAGGCTAACAAACCAAGATCCGAAAAGGGTTTTTCAGGGGTTCCAAGATTTCCCAGCTGCAGTATGGATAATTTATAGGCAAAATGTATCAGAAACTGGCCATACTGAAATTCAACCTTAGTTCCATTAGCTTCTTTTTTATTGGGAATTGTTAATATACAAGAAAGGTTCCATGAACTTGAATTCTTTTCTCTTGAAAAATATCCAACGAACTTTTCTGCTTCATACAGAACAAAAAACTCAAATTTAGCAATATCTTCTCCGTTATTAAGCTTATGAGAGATGAACATTTTACCTAGTTTTGACAAGTTATCGCAAATATCCAGGTCCAGAAGCCCATCAAGTCTTTTTATTTTCAGTTGCAACAATTTGTCAACATAAACAACATCGTCATCCTCATCCAACAATTTATGGGGGCATTCAGCAATCTGACAATGATAATCAAACTGAAAAGGAATAGAAAAACATTTAAAACAATAACCACAGATATAGCCGTTTTTCCCAATTCCTGTAAACCTCACATCTGAAATAAAAACCCCATTGTTAGTAGAATTAATTTTATCGACGACCTCCTTTTGGTGTGTCCCAAGCTTTTCAAAAAGATGAACATCTTTCTGCTCCAAGACCAAATTCAGTTTTCTTTTTTTTAAACTTCTATCAGTACCAAGTTTTTTGGATTCTTTATGTGTGTTTACTAAACATCTTGTACTAAATTCTCTCATGAATTTTTCGTCAAGCTTAGTTTCTTCTTCTTTAGACAATCTCTGTAATCTTTGTAGATAGTTTCCGTCGTCTACTTCCGATTTGTGCCTTAAAGAGCGTCTTTGGCTTCCGCTCTCAAATCTATCATTCTTTGAATCAATAAAAAGGCTGGGTATTCCAGGATATAAATAGGGCTTGATCAAATCATACTTTAGGGATACTTCCATTTTAAAAGCTTTGTTAGCCCAAGTGCTACGCTGGGCTGATTAGAGTCTATGGAAGTTTAGTTTGTGATACATCAACATTTCTTTAGAAAATAAGTATGCACGTGATTATAGAGATTCTTTTGGCAAAGTCTCTATCTTGTTTGTCTTTTATTTGGATCCCAATGAAAAGATGCAAGAATCAAGACGCCATTTTAAATTAGAAGTCATGTGATGGAAAGGCAATCTCTTAATATTATCATATATCGTTTAACCTATTTAGGCATTTGCATTAAAACAGAACTTCATAGTTAAAGTTTAAATCTCATCATTATGGTTTTGTTTGTTTGTTTGGTCTTTTCATTAAATAATTTCATTATATAGTCGTCTATTGTTCATTATCCCTAAGTAAAACTATCATCACTGCCTAAATTCGGTTACTGCTGTTGATGAGCCCTTTGAAGCAATGGATGCTGTTTATACCTTTGTTGCTGTTGCTGTTGTGTAGTAGTAGGGAAACTCAGGCCAATCATACTCTGTGTTATTGAAGAACTCAGAGAATGTAAAGAAGTCGTTGAGTGGATAGACCCACTGGTAGTCTGCGGTTGTAGCTGCTGGTTCAAACCTGGGTGCTGTTGAGAATGAGGTTGTTGTAATAAGACAGAAGAGGCGGATGGGGTATTCGTCAGTTGAGGTCTCAATAATTGGTTTGTTTGTTGTGATGTTCTCAATAATGGATTTGTTAGATTGATATTGTTGCTGTTCATCGCCAGAGAAGTGGTAATTACCTCAGGTTCTTTTTCAAAATTCGTGCCGTTCGTCGATCCGTGTAAATAGCTCATACTTTGAGCCGCTGGTGTAATATTTCTTGATGGAAAAATTCCCTGAGGAGGTTTTATCAAGTAACTAGAGTCATCTTGTAGTCCATTTTGTAATAAAGTGTGTTGTTGTTGTCCATTACTGTGTTGGTTTGGTTGCTGCAAATGTTGGGAGTATATAGAACCGCCTGTTGAAGATGGTGCTTGTTGGTACATGGCTGCGTTTGCAAACCCTTGAGAAGGTGAATGGGTCAAATGCTTAGCATTTATCTGTAACTGCTGGTTTTGTCTTTTAACACTTAAATAAACAGGATCTGAAACTTCATAGAGATTTAGAAACGAGCACAAACTATTAATAGTTCTTTTGTGCTGAGGTGTTAAATACTGCTGCTGCCATGAAATTTCAGAAAAGTGGTTATGTCTGTCGTTAAATAAAACCAGTTGAGTGTAAATTTCCAGAACTTCAGGGTCATTAAAATCTAATGAAGGCTGTGATGGTTGCAAGAACGTCTGTTTTTGAACCATGGGCGCATGGTATCTTACTAAAGTAGATGTCTCTGGTTGGTAGCTTTGCTGAGTGTATTGGTATCCCAAGTTGTAGATAGAAGAATGGTTTGTTGGAATTTCTTCCTGATGTTGATTGTTTGCATAAGACGTTGAGGCATTTGTAGCAGAAGAGCCCATTGATGATAAGGAAACGTTCGATGTGTTTCTGACCAAATTGCTTCCTTCTTGAGTTTGTTGTACTTTTTTGTATTCAACTCTCAATTTTCTCCCATTCATCACTTTTCCATTTAAATTTTGAATGATGGAATTTGTATCTTTCAGATTGTTGAAGTTTGCAAAAGCTAAACCCCTAAAAACGCCGTTATCGAAGTGATAATTGAAGGCGTATGGAAGGGGTAGTTGTAAAGAGTCTATGTAATGAAGCATTTGCTCTTTTTTAATAGCAAATGGAATGTTCTTGATAACAACTGCTGTTGGTATGAATTCAGATGCTGGCAAGTTCTTATTGTCATTATTGCCTTCACTCAAACTGCCCATTGGAATATTAACGGAATTGTATGTATTATTGCTCATTTTACACACTTAAGCAAATTAAAGTAATTTTCAGTTCAAAGAAATCAGGAATTCTAAACTTAGATAAAATAGCTGTTTATATTTCTAGGTTAATAAGTCTTTTTCCTGCTTATAATCAAAACCTTAATGATACAGTGTATATTTTTCTTTGGCGCTTCTGCTGTCTCCTAGTCCTAATTTATAAAAAGAAAAGAAAACCCTTTTTAACGAGAAAAATATAAGACGCCAAAACGAAAAAATTTAACAGATATAAAGACGTCCGGGTAATTTCAAAATACATAATTGGCTGAACTTTTAGTTTTATCAATTGGAAGAATAGTTCAAATATGCAATTCAAATAGAAACACAAGACCAATAAGCGCTAAGTTCTTATAAGCTGCATATATTGAGCAAAAGAAAAACATGAACCGTTTATCAGTAAACTCTAGGTAGCCTTGGTTTTTGCTCATTTAATCAAGCAGTATTCAGTGATTGCTAGATTAATAATAACTTTATTTAAGTCTTTACAGTTAATACTCATAGAGCTAAAGCAAAAAAAAAAAAAAAGTAATTATTGGCAAGTAATAAAAAACATTTCGATAGCATTGTTTTGTTTTTTTATTAGCTTCTTTTCCTTGTTGAACGATCAAGACTTTAAGACATGCATTCTTAAATGAAACACAGGATCGATCATCAGCAAAAACTGTTTTTTTTTTTTGCGAAACAAACTTAGATTAAGCAAAGCGCTAGTAAACTCACATTTTCTGTATTCTTATTGCAGTATCAAATTTTAGTCTGGGTAAAAGATAATGATGAATGAATGAAGTTTAGTTTAAGGAATGAGCCGATTTTCAAAAAAACAAAATTTTATTAAGAAATAACAGGCAATCTGGCCGAGTGGTTAAGGCGTAAGATTAGAAATCTTTTGGGCTCTGCCCGCATAGGTTCGAATCCTGTGGTTGTCGTTAATTTCTTTTTTTTGGTTACATGAAATATCATTTAACTAATCTTTATATATTAATCGTTTTGCTTTTTAAATATTAAAGCGACTCTAGAAGGTATGTAAACTTGCAAAAAGTTTGATCTATTGTTCCATGGTAAATCAGTGGTGAAAAATGAAACATTTTCATCAATTCTGTTATGACCACCAAATTCAGGTCTGTCTGAATTCAAAACTATTTTATATTTACCAGGAGCTTCAATGCCAACACGATAATCTTGGAAAGATTCTCTAGGATTAAAATTAAAAATGAATAATAATTCGTTTCTTTCAAAAACAATAACTTTGTCATCTTCATTTTTCAAAGAAACATAAGCCTGAGGTGATTGTAGCCATTTATATTTCTGTTCACAATGGTTCATGAATTTATCAAATTCATATAAATGATGGTATCTCAACAACTTATCATCAACTAAATTAAATTGTCTTCTTGCATGGTGATAAGACTGGCCATTTCTTTCTGTAGGAAAATCTAACCATTCTGGGTGCCCAAATTCATTACCAATAAAATTTAAATAGCCTTCTCCGCCTAAACTTTGAGTTAATAATCTGATCATTTTATGTAGAGCAATTCCTCTATCCACTATTATTGACAGAGGTTTCATGAGCGTCATATCTGTATACATGCTGCTGTCCATCAACCAAAAAGCAAGAGTTTTGTCTCCAACTAAAGCCTGATCATGCGATTCACAATAAGCAATGACTTTCTCTTTGTATCTTCTATTAGTTAAATTTTGAACAATATTTCCCATATTCCATTCATCATCAGCTTGTTCCTTCAGCATTTTGATCCACATATCAGGAACAGCCATGTTTAATCTGTAGTCAAAACCAACACCACCAATGGAAATATCCAATCCTAATCCTGGGTATCCAGATACATCCTCAGCAATGCTGATTCCATTTGGAATCATCTCATGGACAAGATCATTAGCTATCATTAAATAGCTGAGAGCATCGTTGTCCACAAATGAGTTGCTTCCAAAATATTCGTGATAATCGCCACTGAAACCATAACCAGATCCATGGTGCTCATACAACATTGATGTAACCCCATCAAATCTAAAACCATCAAACTGGAACATATCAATGTAATATGCCAAATTTCCTAGCAAAAATTTCAAAGTTTCATACTTTGAATAATTAAACAGTCTACTGTCCCATAAAGGATGTTCACCTTTTCCAGAGTTTAAAGAATGAAAATATTGGTGATCTGAACCATCGAACATGTTCAGCCCATCAGCAATATTCTTGGAAGCATGAGAATGAACAATATCCAGTAAAACTGTGATACCTTTAGAGTGGCAGATGTCAATCAGGCGTTTTAAATCTTCAGGGGACCCAAATCTTGATGATACAGCATAAAAACTTGTTATTTGATACCCAAAACTAGCATAATATGCATGTTCCATAATTGCCATTATTTGAATGCAATTGTAACCTAAATCTACAATCCTCGGCAAAACATCATCAATGAAATTGATAAAAGTACCAACTTCTGGCTTTGTACTTCCAATGCCAATATGGGCCTCATAGATTTTCAAATCAGAGATATTTTTGGGTCTTTGATTTTTAAAACTGTACTTTTCCTCGATTGACGGATTCCAAAATCGTGCTTCATAAATTGATCCATAGCGTTTCAAAGTTTCTTCATCAGGAGGTGTGGCTCTCTCAATGTGTGTAGGAAGTCTATATATTTTCTCTCCATTATGCAAATGAAATAAAAGTTTTACTTTTGAGTTGTGAGGAATGGCAAAATCTTTTGTTCCGTTAACAGCTGAAATATCTATTTCAAAATGTCCATATTCATTGACTTTTTTTAATTCATGGCTTGTTTCATTCCAATCATTAAATTCCCCAATCAAATAGGCTTTAGCTACATTTGGAGCCCACTCAGTTAACTTTATGCTGTTAGTTTTATCATTGATTTGAAAGCCATAATTTTTGTAACCGCTTCTTGCAAATTCAGATAATGTGATTTCTCCATTAGCTGTTATTTCGTCTTTTGTTTTTTTGTAATGCTTGTTTCTTTCGTCTATACACGATAAAAATGGTTCAATGTAAGGATCAATCTCTAGAAGGGCTTTATCATCAAACCCATACCTACTTCCATTTAAATTTTGAGTCATTTTCTTTGTTTGATATATTAGTTTGTTTTAGAAAATCTTTCAAGCGCAAAAATTTGGTCTACAACAGAGCAGAATAAAGTATAAATATATTTTCTTGTTTCTTTTTGTTGATTCTTATGAAAAACGATTAATTCAAACAAAAATGTCTTTTCAAAAATCAATTTGTTTTTGGTTAATAATACAAAGTTCTATTGGATCTCAAAAATTTTATCTTCTCTACCTTTTTTAATTTTCCATCCTCTTAATAGGTTCTTTATATAGTGTGATTTTATTGAAGAAACAGGGGGATAAAAAGGATGGCATTCCGTTTTTTTTCTGACAAAACACTTTTGAGTGGGGTAGATAAGAATCGGATTTAAAAGGGAGCGAGCGAGGCAGCTATGGAAAAGAGCAAACAAAGATGGTGTTAGTTCAGAGTAAAATGCGTGATATTCTTCATAAGTAATTATTAGACCAATTGGCTGCTATATGGTGTTAGTAAAAAAAGGGAACTCAAAAACGTCTTCTAGAAGTTGAGAAGCAAATCGAATGAATCTGGCCTCAGGATAAAGGTATGATTGTACCACGTGATTTGTACATTTGTTTACATGTTTTTATTTACGTTTAATCAATTTTAACAAAAGTCAAAAAAACTTTTTAACAATATGCAGACTACTCTAGTTAAAAAGTTATTTTAATACAATTCTTAATAATAATATATATGTAAACTATAAAAATTTAAGTACATTTCATGGGAAAATTTCATTAAAACAAATTGTGCGGTGGATTAAGTAACGTGCCTGAACGTAAA
The DNA here is from genome assembly GCA_019649515.1 of Hanseniaspora mollemarum. Lineage (NCBI taxonomy): Eukaryota > Fungi > Ascomycota > Saccharomycetes > Saccharomycodales > Saccharomycodaceae > Hanseniaspora > Hanseniaspora mollemarum. The sequence continues at coordinate 307,498 of JABFEO010000009.1, read as the reverse complement.
AATCTTTTTTATATTATTTGATATATACATTAATATTTATGTCAGAAGCTTTATATATCAAATATGGCATCTTTGTTTTAAACCTTATTTCTTCTATGTGTTTCGTGTTGTTGAATTGAAAATATAGAGCTGTTTATCCATCTATATATATATGTTATATATCTAACAAAAAGCTCTTAGGGGGAAGTACGATAACAAAAAAACTGTTCTCAGTAGTCATTTAGCTCAAAAATACTTTACATATACCTTTGGTTTGTTGCCTAATCTACAATCATTTTATCATCTGCTTCTTGACTGTCAATAACAATTTCTTTTAAATATTTGAAGGATTTTAAGCTTTTTGAATAATCACTTGTTTGGGATATTATAGGGAATGATGTCCTTCTACTATTAGTTATTGGAGGTTTATGAAGTGATATTTTTGCGCTTGTTTTTGGTGCAAAAACATCTGAATAAGTAGCATGCTCATTTTGTCTGTTTCGCAAGGTTGAAGCAATACTGCAGCTACTAGAAGACGAAGTTCTTCTTTTAAAAGACAAGTTACTGTCTCTGTGAGAAAATAAACTTTTTTCCTTGCTACAGGTGGCATATGAAGTATCCATTAAAAAAACAGAGCTACTGGATTCTAGCTCCAAAAAAGGCGTCTCTTTTCCATTAATGTTCAACAGAACTGTGTGGTTATCAAAGGGTGACGGAGAGAGAGCTATAGATATTTTCTCTAGTTCAGAGCTCAATACTTCAGACGCATCGTTTTCCTCTTCTTCGTCACTAGAATCAGATTCATAGTAGGGGTGGTCCTCTTCCTCTTTTTCGCTGTTATAACCATCAGGATAGAACTTTTCCCGGTAAGCAGTTTTAAAGGAGTTTAGGCGCATCGTTTGCTCAACCTTGGCATTGTATGCATCCATATCATTTTCATAAAAACTAGCAGCTTCAGTGTTGAAGGGATCATCAGGATTTGGCTCTTTCAAAAGTCCAGGAACCATCCATTCAACAATATTTTTTAACTCATACAATGGACTCCATTTGCTGTTTAGGACATCAAGACAAATGGATCCTGAGTTTTTCTCCACATTAGGATGATAAATCTTATTCATAAAACAAACCGAAGGTGATTTGTAAGGATATCCATCAGGAATTTCCACGCGCAACCGAAAATACGATTTTTCATATATAGAATCTTCCGGTCCTTTGAACTGGATATGAATAACGTTTAGTTCGGATTCATTTGGGATAATGACCTTAAACTTCTTTGTCTTGTAAAGCTGCTTCAAATCCTTTTCAATTCGTCTAATGGTCTCCAAACTCAAATCGGCTCCTTTATCTTTGTGTTTCTCAAATTCTCCATTGGAAGATGCATAGTTGTAAATTGATGAATTCATTTCAAGGTTGTAAGAAACACTCGATGAAATAAAGGTTTGTTAAAGAAAAGGAATTAAAAAACTATGAAAGAGAATAAAAATCAAAAAAAGAAAACAAGAAAAAATTAACTTTCAACTAAGGGTGTAAGGTTTTGATTTAGATGTTTGGGTGAATGGAATGATGTGATATTCAATTGGACTTGCTTGAATTGGTTTATATGAATGATTGCTCGTTAAGCTAAACCAGAAAAAAGGATCTCGTTATCTACCTAGCCGTATCTATCCCTTGGTTTTCTTCTGTCTCTACAGTCAGGGGGAAACGCTAAAATCCGATGAGATGTTCCGAGAAAAAGAGGGAGAATATGGAGATGTTCCGCTGTGCAGGCTTATCCGGACTACATCATTCTCTGATGGTGAATATGAGTGTGACATGAAGCATATAGGTGGAGTTCTTCTAGAAGATCAATATATTTGAGAAGAAATTCTGTTGAGAGTTTTTCGTTTATCCAGCATTCTATTGAATATCCTCCATCGCTAAATAGAGGGCTACCCTTTTCGAATTCGCTGACAGGCTGAATAGCACATGACATATAAGTGGTCAAGAGCCCACAAAGAAGGACAGGATGCAGAAAGAGCTCGGCCAAAACAGGACATCGCGTGATCAAACTTTTAGAGAGGAGAGGCCCCGTGACAGAAATTTTTCTCCTACGATCATGAAGCTTCATCCTCTCTGCAAAGCGCAATGGCGCCTGAAAACTTAGTTTTTGTGTGATATAAGAGATGAACAGAAAATGGCATCAGCTAATAATCTATGTCATTTACTGATACAAAACCATAAACAGGAAGGCTTGAATTCTATATAGCTTGAAAACTCAAGACAATAAAAACAACCGACTTTTTGGAGGATTGCAATTTAAAACACCTAGCAAGAATTGAAAGGAAAACAAACACATCAATGTCGTTTTGGAGTAAGAAAACACACCATCAAACAAATCAACTTCAACTCAAAACAAGTTTGGAGCACATCAATAAGCTTAATGAGCAGCTAACTAAACTAGACAATAGTATAATTTTAAGTAGTTCTCATGGGAATTTTTCACAAGAGGTCCAGAGTAATATAATCAACACTGTCACAACAACTAACTCACCCATAATTGCAGGATCCATAAAACATAACAACATTATATTAGCCACTGGCATAAATAAAGATATAAACAACGAAAATGTATATAGCTACATTGACGAAATTTCCAAGTGCTTGTTGGCCTTGAAGCGAATAATTTTAGATGAGAATACTCAAAGTTCTCCTGTAGCCACAACTAAAGATTTGTCAAAAGTTGGGCACGATTCATTAAGCACCAACAGTGGGGATAAAAACATTAATGACAGAAACTCAAACAGTAACAATATTAACAGCTCAAATGGAGGAGGGAATAACTTAGCAACAAACAAACATAATACTCCAAACAGCAATACAGCTTCTTCTTCACTTTCGAGTGATTCAGAAATGATGGCTCTATCGCCAGGAAACTCGAATGTAGATAACATTTACGACATTTTTTTTAAAAATGATCTATTGAACAAATTACTTTTGAAGTTTCCTATTTTGGATTTTGAAAGTAAGAAAAACATAAGCATAATATTTACCAATGGGTTTGGAAAGTGTATAGATAATAAATTTGTATATGTTGACTATATGAGTTCCAAAACAGAGTCCATCAATCTTTTGCTAATAATATTGGAAAACACTACTCATAGCTTTAGTAATAGTGTAGAGATTTACCTTGTTATAGGTTCTATTTTAGAGGAATGTTTGAAATTTGAGCAGCTTTGCCGGTTCGTTATTCAGCTAAATTCAAACAACGAAATCATTTGGAAGTTGTTTGACAACTGCCTGCTACCTTCTTTTGAAATATCTACAGAGTCTTTTCAGATAATTAATTTGATATTTTTGAAAAATCCCAAAATGATATCTAATGAGTTTTTTAAAAATAAAAACAACTTGAACAAATTTATTGAGAAGATTGATGGCTTACTAAAACATGGAAACTATGTTACAAAAAGACAAGGGATCAAATTATTATCAACAATGATTTTAGGAAGAGCTTTCAATCAACTAATGACCACATACATAAGCAGCTCTGAAAATTTGAAGATAATTATGATTCTTCTCAATGACAAATCCAAAAATTTACAGATAGAAACTTTCCACATTTTCAAAGTATTTGTTGCTAATCCAAACAAAAACAAACAAATATGCGATATCTTGATTAGAAACAAAGACAAACTCTTGAGCTTTTTTGAAATAAACTTCAACAATGTACAAGACACGAATTTGAAACAAGAGAAGGACTACATTGTTCATATTTTGAAAGAACTTCCAAGCTCCACTCAAAAACAATACTCCGAAGAGCTGTCGTCTGATGCTTCGAACTCTTCTTTACCGGAACCTCAAGAACCTAATAAAGACGAAAATATGAATGTAGCTTGATATATAAAGTTTCATTTTAAAATCATCAAGGGAAAAAAATATACCACCAACCACATTCTCCAAAGCTGCCATTGCAATATGGGATGGTTTCCGTCTATATATTTTCAGCTAGCTGGTTACTACTCTAAAAAGCTATACCAGCAGTATTTTGCTCACAGCCTATCATTTAGCGAGCTTCTCATATTCTCGTAATGGCAGTTCTACTTTTTCAATCGATTCGTAAGGCACCGCAATCATTCCCACTCTTCTTTCTATTTCCGAGTCATCATCTTCATACTCTATATTTTCTGTGGTTTGGTCCAGCAACAAATTCAATGAGGTGTCACTAGCAGTTAAAATTCCTGTTAGTTTTCGCGATATATAATGACCTTTCAAAGATTTAATGGTTATAGTCAAAGTTGTACCTATAAGATGGTCTAAAGATTGTATTGTACCCTTGTTTTCTCCCATCTTTCAGAGTTTGGTTTCTTTTATGGGTTCCTTATTTTCGCTAGTCTTTTTTTCAAATCTCTACCGCGAAGTTTTTTATGATCCATTATGCAACAGTACTATAGAGATGAATATGTAATATATTAGAAAAAGTGGTAATACAACCATTGACCAACGATAACCACGAGAAGTCTTGATTAAAGAAGGCTACTCAAGGAGGATTTAACAAACAACAAAGAACCAAGGCATATTCACTCCCAAATGTCCGAAAACAAGCAGCAAAGTGAGCAGTTGTCATCAAGCAAAATGACTGAAGAGTCTATTGTTACTTTAGCCTTGCATGATTACGTTAAACAAAGAACCAATATTCAAGAAGTTTTTCATTTGAGCGAACAAAGTAGTTTGAAGAATATCGAAGACAAAGCTTTGAAATTAAAAGAACAACTCACAAAACTTAAATAAAACTAATTTTTTTGTTGTAAATCGCCAATCTTTGATCAAAGGTGAAGTGATTCCACGCAGGAGGTTGATGAGAGCTTTTTTGAAAAAGTGGGAATCCCTTTTGTTCCAAAACTATTCCACTAGCAATATTGCCGAAAACACAAGCCATACCATAATCAAAATCAGTCAGTATCAAGGTAGTAGCAAAAGCGCCTATAAAAGAGTTTCCACAACCTGTAGCATCCACAATCTTCTCTTGTGAAAGTTGATCGTGAAAAGCAGGGTAATGAGAAAACGACCTGTCTTTATGGCTAAACAACAAACAACCTAGTTTCCCACATCTTATTACAAATCTGTGTTTGTTGCCAAATGAAAGTTTTTCATAGTTAGCTAAAAAAACCTCTTTGATCAACGCTAAGGGCGCGTCTGTTATCAAATCACCTCCTTTTAACAATTGAACACATTCTTCACCGTTTGGAGAAAAGGTAATATTAAATCCTTTATCTTGATTATAGTATTGCAAAATTTCCAAAACATCCGGCAAGTGTTCTAATTTACAAAGATCTGGCGTAGGCTCCCAAACATAATTGTAACATTTATATACTCCACTATCATTCAACTTCAAACCTTCAAGAATCTCCTTACATCTTTTAGGCGAACAAATCAAATGAATAATTCCTATTTCTCCTCCGGCCAAGTTCATGATATCTGCGGCTACAATCTGCAATTTGGGAGTATCATATCGAAACAATCTGTAATCTCCATCGTATTCGTTGTATCCTCGAGTAGTCAGTCTATTTTCATTTTCTCTATATATGATACCTACGTTCCAGGGATCAATCATGCTTTTTATAATGTCATGTGGAAAATCCTTTCCGCAGTCTATGATAAATTTAATTCTTTTAGATAGATTTTCATTTTTACATTGCAGGTATTTGTTGTCAGAAGTGGCTACTATCGCAGAACCTAAAGTGGAGAATAATCCTCCTCCTCCCGGCACATCTACATCAATTGTGTTTCTAGTCTTATTAACAATCTTGTCGATTATAAACATTCCATTTGTAGTAACCAAACAGTCACCATATTTTTTACTAGAAGCAACCATTTGTTGGTAAAAAATGCAAAAATGCTAGTACTTTGGTTGCCTTATATTAAGTTATCTTAATGTGCGCAAAATTAGCTTACAGTAATGCAAAAAAAATAGCGGTGGGTGGTTTCGATCCACCGACCAATGGGTTATGAGCCCACTACGCTTCCACTGCGCTACACCGCTGAAATTTATTAAGAAAAGATAATAAATGATTTCGCCCAGGATCGAACTGGGGACGTTCTGCGTGTTAAGCAGATGCCATAACCTACTAGACCACGAAACCTTACTAAATTATTCTTAGCAAATTGAATTGTAAATTGGTTAAGTTGAATTTTAATCACATTGACTCTGAGCATAAACAGAAAGCTTTATTTTACGTGAAATAAAAATGCTTTTCGTTTGTTTAGAGTTATATTTTTAATTTTTGAGATTGATATTACTTTTATAGATAAGTAAATAAATTATTAATTAATACATCTTTCGAAATTGCTTTAAAGTCCAGACATTGTGTCAAATGTATCAGAATTCGTATACTTCACTAATTAGGTCAATATAATTTCTATTATTTGGACTAACATCTGCTATCTTTAAATTAGTAGCATCAATATATTGTTTACATTCATCAATCATAGTAGATGGCCCACAGCATACAATCCATTGTTTGAAATTTGTCAAATACAAACTTTCTTCCTCTGGAGCTAATGTTGCTACAGCAAACCTAACACTATACTCTATATCAAAGTCCAAAAATTCCTTGTATTGATTTAGCTGTGCTGTCAAATTTTGTTTTTTCTCTTCATCAATTGAATTTTCAGTTCCTGTGATATTCAATTTTAAAGAAAACTCAGACTTACCAACAACTCCACCATTTAGAAGTGCTTGCAAAAAATCACTTAAGATAAATGCATCTTCAATTTTTCTTACGCTCCAGTTCAAAGAGATTACATCTTTCTCCCCTTCTTTATTGTTGCTTATGGTCAATAATGATTTCAAAATCGGTAGTGCAAATGAAATTCCACTTCCTCCTGCAACAATATTAATCTTTTTCTTTTCCTTTTCTTTAAGCATGCACTCTACAGATTCATTTGGACTATATAGCCCAACAAGATTCAAAGTTTTATTTGCTTGAAAAATATTGTTAAGTGTACTGAACTCATTATGTTTAATTATTAGTTGGTTGTTAGCTACTAAAGTAAATGGATGTGAAGGCTTCAACCAATATTTCCAACTGAAAAATCCAAATTCATGAAGTCTAATGTGTGACCCTGGAATGAATTTTAACTTGGTTGAGTCCTCATTCAAGTAGTCACTGTCCAAATGACCAATTTTGTCATTTGAAAAGTAAACTGTTTTCAAAGTACCGTATTTTTTCACTTCAGTAATAATAAATGGATCATCACCGTCTGCATGATTAGTATTAATAAATTTGTTTACTACCATAATAAATAAAAATGCCAAATTAAGAATTCCAAAAGGGGTAAATATTTGTGGATCTGCATGCACAATGGTTAAAATAACAAAGGAAAACATACCTAATTGATGCAGCAAGTAAAAGTTTTCATAATGTTTTCTTCTATAATTGGTTAAGGAAATGACCAATAAAATCAAAGTAATTACAAATATCAGTAAACCTACAAAATTCTGAAATTTTAGCAGTTTTTTTATTAAATTTCCGTTAAGTAACCATTTAAAAATGAAAAACACACTATGCACAGTTGACATCACCAAAATAAAGCATGAAAGCCAAACATGTAACCTTATGGAATCCAAATAAGACATGAAAAAAAAGTAACCGCTTCTAGGAACCACCAAAAATAAATTTGTAATTGTTAAAACATAAGACAGTCTAGCAATTTTTTTGAAATATACGCTCATCTTTGTGATTTTTAAATCAAAAAACTTGCATCCAAATGAAAGGGCAATGATGACAGGGAGATGTAAATAAGGATTCAAATTAACAAAGTTGTCTATTAGATTTTTGACTTTTAGATTGTACCTGCTTTCCTGATTTGAGGAAGATCTGAACATCTTGAAATGATAATAAAGTTTTTTCAAAATGATCAAAGCCACAAGATAGACAGCCATAACTTCAAAAATCAGTGCCCCATAGCTTAGATTTGCATAATGCGAATTATGGGGATCAGCATGAATAGTCTCATCACCATGCCTTTTTGCGTAAGAGTTCATTTGCTGCACTGGGGGAATATATTTTCGGCAGTGGTTGAGGTGAGGTGAGGTGAGGAGAATTGGCATTAGCATTTGTTAGGAACAGAGCGCTGAGCCAAAAGTTCCAGGAACCGGATAAAGACCGAAGAGCCGGCAAACCTCGTGATTTAAGCCGGTATCGTGCCATCCAGCACGTTTGTTACCGCTCCACAGAGCAGAGTAGATCAGATTTTTCACTGGCTGAGAAAACAGCTGCCTGACAAGGTAAAACTAAGTCATGTGACGTATTGCGCAGGCCCCCTCTAGCGACCCTCGTAGTAGTTCTCTCTGGAGAAACAAGCAATTAGCACAGAGCAGAAATCAAAAAGAAAACAGCACAGCACAGCACAGCAAACACCAACCACCCATATTGCCTTCCACTTTTCCCATTACTTCTTGTCCTGGTCCCCCATCAGCTAGCTCATGTCTCAGCTGCCAAACGGCACCTGCCTAATCATATTTTCGCTACATAAAAACCGCTCTTGTCAGCTGACCTCAATTTGTTTACAAAAAATGATAAGCGGCAACGAAGTTCCTCTTTTTCCTGTACCAAAGCTCTTTCCGCAATCTAAAATAGCTCACTTACACAAACAAGGAAATGATTTTTTTTCTTACGCAGATGGTCTTGTGGAAGGGAGGATTCGTATATAAGGAACTCGGCCCAGATATATATTAGGGGATATTTTTCAGTATTAATATAGCAACATCAGCTAGAGAGTTTATTATAGGAGGACTACCAGGCAAAAGAAACTTGATAGATCAACACTAAATATCAAAAACAAAAACGCTTAGTGAACACAGGTTAGACTAAGCTACTGTTCGTTATTTATTTTAACATTTGCCACAAATAATATACACTAGCAAAAAGCTTTCGAAGAAAAAATGGTAGAAATAGGTTTAAACTCTAAAACACCTTCCTTGATTGGACTATCGGTAAGAAACTACGAGGTTGATGGGAATGAGTTATCACCACAAAATTCCGCCAACGAGCTTGCCACAACAGCCTTTTCAAAGACACAAAACAAAATACCTTCCCAGAAAAACATCAAATCCAACAAGCAACAAGAAGACTCATACTACTATACCAAAGTAACAGATTTGGCGAGAGAAGGGTGTTTGATGGATGAATACGATCCAGACATCATCAATTTGAACCCTGTTCATGACGACGACAAAGAAAGCGAAGAAAGAAGACTTGAGAGGTTGCAGAAGCTAAAGAAGCTAAACCATCAAAAGCCTGCTGAATTCACTGTTTCTCCCACACATTCCCACTCTTTGGTGAGTTTTACGGATGCATCATCCAGTGACGTGATCACTCCTTCCACCAACTCTCTTGAGAGCCAACCATCAAGCAAAATCAAAAACTCTCTAGGTGAGGACATCAGCAACAGAACTGTTCCTCATCTTGCTAGGGGCGATTCTTATCAAAAGACTCAATTGAACGAAGAGAGATCAGCAAGACCTCAAGTTCAAAAATCCAACACTTCAGAGTATTTGAAAGAGTTGAACAGATCTATGTCTAAGGATAGAGAATCAACTCAAAGAAAGAAGTCTGGGGAAAACCAAATAAACTCTGACAGCGAAGGCTTGTCCCACAGCGACAAGAACGGACCATATTACTCTATTCCAAAGGAAGACGTTGAAGCTGCAATTGGCAGCTACACTTATGCACCAGCCAAGAGAATTGCATCAAGAATCAAAGAAGAAGATGAAAATGTGCTGATGGAGGAGTAGAGCAGCCTGAAGAAAAACTTCTTTGAATTCATTATGATCTAAAAATAGAAACTCTTATGAATTCAGGATGTTTACGAAACAAAGCTTAACAGAAGGCTTATTAAGAAATAACATTATATATTATGGATAGAATTGATTAAGAGCGTATGGTGGATGAAGAGCCTATTTATTAAAATAAAAGCTAATCATGATGGCAGTTCAGCAATCACTGAAACGTTTCTGCAAAATTCATGCTATTTAGTTAGCCGGGTAAATTATTTTCAGAAGCTCTCTTCTATTTGCATGGATCTTTTTTCATTTTCAAATGGTAATCAAGAAAACAGTATCATAGCAACCAACAATATAGAGATTTGGGATACCAAAACTGCATATTAAGCATGGATTTAGATAGTGAATATAGTGAAAAACCATCTCATTTGCAAGATTTGAAAAGATCAAGTATGGGGCTTGATGGGGTTCTTGAAAACTTAGAAGATTTCATGAACTCTCATGATGAACAGAGTAGTGCTAAAGAGGACATCATTGAAGATGAGATATTGGCTTCCGGTGATGAGGAAAAAGGGGGCTCTTTGTTAACGAGTAACACCAATTCAGATCACGATACATCAGTAAATTCAAATTTGGTCCATGATTGTTCAGACATAAATACTGAACCTAAAAAGGACGGCATACCAAACGAGTTGACTTTAAATTTCTCTACTCTTGAACTTGATAGTGGGGAAACTCAAGAAACTAACAACCTGAAATTGGATGAATTAAATGAAGATTTGAATGCGGATTCATTAATGAATATCAAATCAACTGCTACCGTCCACCACACAGCTGAAGAAACTGAAGATATAAAAGAAAAAAATGGTGATGAACTAGTTTTATCTTTCAAAAATGAACAAAAAGATGAGAATGACTTAGAGAGTGAAAAAGATGTGGAAACTTATCTGAAAAACTCTGAGGTGGAGACAGATGATCTTGCAAAAATAGAAACACAACAAAGCTCACCTGGTAATTTTGACAAACTAATAGGTGACGACATCCATACAAATAATGTGGATACTATTGCTGAAGAAGAAACAAAGGAAATGGATTTTGTTGTTGCTGAAGCAGCTACTTTAAAAAGCACTGTTGACTGTGAAAAAAAAAGCGCTCCAGTAGGTATTAATAGTGATCATGATAAAACAATTAAATCTGAAGAGGGAAATGATGTGAAATCTATTAAAACATCTATTGAAGAGCTAAACCCAAGCGTTGCTGGTGAAACAGTAAATGAAAACGAAGATTTCACTAATGCAGAGACTAAAAAAGGATTAGAAAAAGATTTAAAGAAGACTTCTGCTGCTCATACGGGTAAAGAATGTGAAAAGCAATGTGAGTCAAATGAGCAAGGCCATTTTACTGAAGTCACATATGGAACTGAGATCGCGGCTAATAACAATCATGGTTCTAAGATCTCTGTAGACGAAGAGAAGGAAAAAACGCCTCTTGAAGATGGAAAAAATGTAGCACAAGCCCAAAAAGGTGATACCCCAGAAGCAGAAGCTGCGAACAGTGGCTCGACAGTGATGCATACGTCCTGTGAATGTGCAAAATCTGTATCTTCTGATGCTGAGAAAACAGCTGATGCTGAAAACGCAGTCCAAAACAAAGAGGAAACAAGCAAGGAACAGAAGGTTGAAGAGCCTGAAGTTCATAAGGACGAAACTGCAGTA
>JABFEO010000009.1:0-296034 GCA_019649515.1 Hanseniaspora mollemarum | reverse complement strand
CAGTCCAAAACAAAGAGGAAACAAGCAAGGAACAGAAGGTTGAAGAGCCTGAAGTTCATAAGGACGAAACTGCAGTACACGAGGAAGTGACTGCAGTTCATAAGGACGAACGTGCAATGCATGAGGAAGAGCCTGCAGTTCATGAAAAAAACACAGTCCAAAACAAAGAGGAAACAAGCAAGGAACAGAAGGTTGAAGAGCCTGAAGTTCATAAGGACGAAACTGCAGTACACGAGGACGAACCTGAAATATATGAGGAAGAGCGTGCTACGGATAAGAGTTTGGCAGATGTTTTGGAGAATCCAAGCCAAGGATCCTTTGAGGAATTCCAGGACTCAAACAACTGCATGCATGAACTTGGCTGTGACCACGTTCACCCAATTTCTTCGATGGTCTCTGAAAATGGGGGATTGGAAAAACCTCCTGTCAAGGGGGACGCTTTGGAAGACTTCGATGACCTTGACGACGATATAGATGCACTGTTAGCAGATCTAGACAAGATGGATGAAGATAGCGAGTTGCTGGCGAAAGAGCTTCTCGAAGAGATCTTACCTGAAACTGAAACAGATCCTGCAGTGGTCAAAAAGTACCATTTCAAGATCTTCACTTCCCTGGCCAGTATGGACCGTAACATGGTGTCGAGAACAAATAAAACCATTTCCCTGTTGCTGGCCCAAGAGGGGGTTTCAGAAGAGCTACTAGAGCTGTGCGATGTAGGGACAGATAGCTCCGCCAAGAAACAGTGGTACAGAAAAGCATGTGACCCTGTGACTAGAGAGTCTCTCCCCTTGCCAGGTGTGTTCAGAGAAAGCAACGACGAAGACTTGTTTGTAGGGAATTACACCATGATTGAAGACTTTGTGGAAGACTGCTCCATGGAAGAAAAGATGTGGCCTGAGCTGTTCATCAAAAAGGGCGCTGGAAAAGGAAACAAAGAAGAGAACGAAAACAGCATTATTTGGAGATTACTAGGCAAAACAGCTTAGAAGGCTCGCCAGCTCTTTATTTGAGAAAGCCTGAGGAAAACGTGACTTCTGTGGAACATGGCAGTCTTTTTTACAGTCACCCTGTGCGTGCTAATGTCGGAGATCTTATCCTCCTCCTTTGAGGCCGGGATTCTAGATAACCCCACACAAATGCCTTCCATCCTTTGTTGGCTGCAGTATCTCCAACTTCACGCCCTTTGGAAAAAAATCATAGATGATAGATAAAAAAAGGATCATATTTAAACAGAGTGCAGGAAGTTGGGAAAAGGTTCTGCTTCATTTAGGCTTTCAAGCATAATTATATAGTACATATATATATATATATGGTTAAAAGGAAGTATGAGGGTAGCAGCCAAGAACAAAATAACAACTATAAACTTAGTCCATTAGTAATTGCCTTCTTTCTTGGCATGATGAATAGAGATTTAAGAAATCACCTACTGTTTGAAGTAAGTACTGAGGTGTGCAATAAAGTTGGAGGTATCTACTCGGTACTGAAAACAAAAGCACCTATAACTGTGAAAGAATATGGTAACGAAAGATACCACTGTTTAGGACTTCTGAACAGAGACAAGTACGAAGTTGAAGTGGAGGAAATTGAACTTTCACATGAAAATTTGCAAGAAACGTCCAAAGATGCCGACGACTATGCAATCAAAGAAACAATTTTGAAAATGAGAGACCGGGGAGTGAACATTGTGTACTGTAAATGGTTGATTGAAGGCTCGCCTAAATGTATCTTGTTTGATTTAGATAGTGTCAGAGAGCAGCATCTGAATAACTGGAAAAAGGATCTGTGGGAAAGCAGCGGGATTCCATCCCCTGACTCTGATTTTGAAACCAATGATGCTATTATTCTTGGATATTTGGTAACCTGGTTTTTAGGAGAACTTGTTTATTTAGACAATCAAAAACATGCTATCATCACTCACTGCCACGAATGGCTTGCTGGTGTTTGTCTTCCAATTATCAGACAGAGAAAATTGGATGTTGTGACAATCTTCACCACACATGCCACCTTGCTAGGAAGATACTTGTGTGCAGGAAAAGATGAGTTTGGCAATGATATTGATTTCTATAACAATTTAGACAAATTTGACTGTGATAAGGAAGCAGGAATTAGAGGCATTTACCACAGGTACTGTATTGAAAGAGCTTCTGCTCACAGTGCTGATGTTTTCACAACAGTATCACAGATAACTGCATTGGAAGCAGAGCATTTACTAGCCAGAAAACCTGATGGCATTTTACCAAACGGTATAAATGTCACTAAGTTTCAAGCTGTTCATGAATTTCAAAACTTGCATCAAAAGAGCAAATTTAAAATTCAAGAGTTCATCAAAGGCCATTTTGTTGGTCATTTGAAAAATATTGAATTGGATAATACATTGTATTTTTTCATTGCTGGTAGATATGAATTCAAAAACAAAGGTGTTGATGTATTTATAGAAAGTTTGGCAAGATTAAATCATCGATTACAAAACATCAATTCACCAATGACGGTTGTAGCATTCATTATTATGCCAGCTAAGAATAATTCCTTTAATATTCAAAGCTTGAAGAATCATGCTCTTGTGAACTCTCTTGAAGAAGCGGTATCAGATGTTTCTGCAATCATCAAAGAAAGGCTCATGGACTATACTTTGAACCACAACAGCATTCCAGAAAGCTTAAATGAGCTTTTGGATGACAATGAAAAGATATTTTTGAAAAAAAAAATTATTCCATTGAAAAACAAAGAATTTGAACTTCCTTCTGTAGTAACGCATAATATGATTGATTCAGAAAAGGATCCTATTTTGTCCAACTTAAGAAGAACTCACTTATTTAACAATGATCATGATAGAGTGAAGGTTATTTTTCATCCTGAGTTTTTAAATTCTCAAAATCCATTATTGCCTATGGAATATGAAGAATTTGTAAGAGGGTGCCATTTAGGCGTTTTCCCATCATATTACGAGCCTTGGGGTTACACACCTGCTGAATGTACCGTTATGGGTATTCCATCAGTTACCACAAATTTATCTGGTTTTGGTGCTTACATGGAAGATTTGATAGATGCTGATCAATCTGAAATGTACGGAATTTATATTGTTGATAGAAGATATAAAAACGGAGACGAAAGTATTGAACAGTTAACCAATATGATGTTTGACTTTTGCCAGAAAACTAGAAGACAAAGAATAAATCAAAGAAACAGAAACGAGAGATTATCTGAATTGTTGGATTGGAAAAGAATGGGTCTGGAATATGTTAAAGCTAGAAGCTTGGCATTGAGAAGAGCCTATTATCCAGAGGGTTATGATAATGATGGCTTTTCCTCTTTGGAAAACGACGGAAAACAATACAGAGTGGGTAAGCCGTTCAGTGTTCCAGGGTCGCCAAGATCAAACAGCAATACCATCCTAATGACACCTGGTGATTTAGGAACAATTCAAGATGCCAATGTTATTGATGATGACGACTATTTTCATTTGTCGATTGAAGATGCCGATAACGATCAAGATTCTCAATAATTGAATACTTGAAAATATAAAAAAAAAATTTATAGTATATACAAAAAAAAATAACTGATTTCGCCCAGGATCGAACTGGGGACGTTCTGCGTGTTAAGCAGATGCCATAACCTACTAGACCACGAAACCTTGTTAAATTTTATAAAATTCTAATCCAAACCTAGCTTCTAAATAACTTAGCTCACTCGTTTTACGTCATTGTACAGCAACTCCAATGCTTAAGTGTAGAAATTGCAAAACATGTATTTCACCTATTACAATCAATAATTAAGAGGATAAATGCCTAAGATTAAAAGATTTCCCAAATAGGTGACGGGTAATTGAAACATTTTTTAAGTCTCTTTTTATTGGAGTTAAAGTATATATACATATTCTTTTAAAGATTCGTCGAAGACATAGTTTGTTTTATTTAGTTTTTGACTTGGATTAAATATAAGCATCACTTTCAAATTTCCATAGTAATTACGTTCAAAGCAATCTCCCCAAATAGCCAGAAATGAATTCCATTTAAGTTTCTTTTTATCATTCAAAGAAATCATCAAATTCTGTTGATAAAATTTTTTATAAGTTATTTTTAAAAGTTCTTGACTATTAGTGTCATTATGCAATACTGTTGGATAACATGAATCGAGATGTTTGTAGAATTGATATTTCATAGTTTTAAAGGAGAGTGCATCAACTTTTTCAAAGCACATTAGAAGTAAATATTCATACAAATGTAAGTTCAGATTTAATTTCAAGGGAAAATTACCAGTATTCTTAAATGGGTCTATAAAGGGACTACTTATTACAAAGTTTGTTAGCCTTGATGAAAAAATCAAGTTTTCAAAGTTATACTGCTTTATAAATTGCTCACTATCATTCAAAGCTTCAAGATCTATTCGAATTTTCTCCGAAAGACTCTCTTTGATCAATTCATTTTGCAACAGCAAGTTTGAGCTTGAACTATTGGTTTCGAGATCTGAATCTAAGAGCAGATATTTTTTCTTCAAAGTAATAAAAGTAACATGATTCCCAGTATAATCCAGTTTATGATACTTACTAGCAATACATTCTAATAACAACGAGACTTTTTTATAAAAATATGTTTCGATAATTGAAAGTTTTTCATCACTTATTCCAGGAAGCTGTTGATTGTATTGAGAAAGCCGATTAAATAAATCCATTATTTTTTGATATCTTTTAGCTACAGAAACAGTTTCAACTCCCATGGAGTAGTTGTGATAGAGCATTTTGATAGTTTTGAAAAAAAACTCAAAATCCAAGTTTTTCACAAAGTTCATTAAAATGCAGTTTTCAAATATCACTGTCAAGAAAAGTTCAAGCACTCTTAGATTCTTTGTATTTTCAATTATTAAATTCAGTCTGTTAGCAAAAGAAATAGGCACCAGCCTGGTTTCTCTAGGGACTTCATCTTCTCCAAACATATAGCTTATCAATTTTTTCTTAAAATTCTCTGTTTTGTCAATATACCTTATTAAAAATTTATCTATGCAATCTTCAAAATAAAATTCATAAAGCCAACAGTCTTCATTCAACAGCCCTAATTCAAACAAGCCCAATGGATCATTTTTAAGCAAACAATAGCTGAAGTACTTATTGCAGAATACCTCAAAAATATCCTGTTCTTTTAAAAAAAGAATTCGTAAAAAAGCAAATACTGAGCTTGGTACTGAACCTGAACCATAAACAATCATTGCCTCTTTTAAGTTCCCCAAAAAGTCAACCAAGAATTCATCTTTAGTTTTAAAAAAACTGATAAGAATATCTCCATACTTAATCACATCTATTTTGTTGACATAAAGCACTGTTTGAATAAAAAAAAAAGCATTAATAGTTTTCGTTAAAACAAGCACATTTCCGTTCTCCTCAAAAAGTTCATCTTGCTCAGTAAATATATGTTCCTTGAATATGGTATTTAAATGATTGTGAATGTTCTCTTCCATTGAAACAGGATCTAATTTTTTGCTAATAAAGTATGTTTCATAGTTTTCTAAGACATATTCTCTGTTAAGGTTTTGAAAAAACAGTGTTATAGAGCCTGATAAGCTCATATTGCAGGCATGCTGTTGGGCATTATATAGCTATGCCTCTATTCTAGATATCCACTATCCCAAAACACTTTCTTAAAAATCACCAAACAAATTGTGATTTATGCTTTTCAGGCCTTTTTAAAAACGTGATTTGCCTTTTCGCATATTTAGCGAGTCATTTTCAAAGTTATGCTAAATAAGAACTTATAGAACATATAAACTACACCAAAGAGCTTCTTGCAACTTCTTCACATGATGCTGCTCTGTCGAAAAATCCAGTCCAATGGCCTTTTACGGGCCAAACCTGTATTTGGAATTACAAACTTTGGCAAACTTGGCAGTAGTAAGGCAAAAATCTTTACTTTGAAGAATACGCCTTTTGAAGAAGCTACAAAACAGAGTGGTGAGAAGAATGGAATTGAGAGCGAGGAAATGAAAGATCTTAACAAAATGTACAATGATATGTTTGAAGAAACAAACATTGGAGCGGACAAACGTCAAAACTTGGAGCAAGACGATGCTGATATAGATTTGATTAATCAAGAGATAAGTGAGCTTTTCGGAATGACGACGGATGAAAAGAAACTTGCTGAGACTGTGGAAAGGGTTGAGATCAAATCGGCAAAGAAATTTGTTGAGATTGTTAGATCTAAGAAGAGATTTTGTCTTATAACTAAAAGCGTGGATCCTGTTTACAATCTTGCAATCGAAGATTATGTATTTAGAAACACTCCCACGAGCAAGAAAGATTTGAAAGACAAGTTCACCTCAGAGAGATTGCTTCTATATGTAAATGATAAAACTTGTGTCTTTGGAAAAAACCAAAATCCTTTTAAAGAACTGAATCTCAGCTCCCCATTGCTAAAAACAAACGGTGGTAACTATGATATTATCAGGAGATTTTCTGGTGGAGGAACTGTGATTCACGACCTAGGAAATGTAAATTACTCATTTCTAACTTCTAGAAATCAGTTTGATAAAAAATTCTACAATTCCTGTATTATTAACTTGGTTAATAATTTCGTTTTGGCCCAGCAAAATCCAAATAAGCCAAACATGCAATTTTTACCTCTGGAACTGAACCAGAGAGGTGATATTACTTGTAATAATTTTAAAATATCAGGCTCTGCATACAAGATTGCAATGAACAAATCTTATCATCATGGAACAATGCTAATTGACTCAAACTTGAAAGAGTTTAGTAAATTAATGAGACCAAAGCTTTATAAGGATGAAAATGAAGCAGGGAAAGAGGAAGAATTCACTGAATGCAATGATGTGGAAAGTATAAGATCTAAAATAGCTAACTTGAAAGACTTGACGCATCAAAAACTTTCCGATACTTCAACTTTTATAGAGTTAATAGCAAAGGGATTCAGCGAGATGTTTGAAAACGACAAACCTGTGATTTATTCCATAGATGCTGAGATGGTAAATTTAAAAGAAGTTTATCATTTGGACAAAGAAACGAATAAATCCACTGCTCTATCTCTTTTACAATCAGATGATTGGGTGTACCTGGAAACTCCTGCTTTTAAATACACCAATAAAATTAGTGGTTTTTACTATAGAGTAAAAAAGGGGATTGTAACAGAGAGTAATGATACTGCCAATGTCAAAATAAATGAAACAAGGTTCCATAAGCAGCTTTTGGTTTGATAGACATGAGGTACAAACAATAGTCACATGACCAATGCGCTTTTCAGGGAAACATGTTATCTCAATACGGTAGCGCGATTAAAACACGAATGCCTAAAAAAACCAACATAAAGGTTGTTTACTCCAACTTGTATATAGTCAAAACAAGAAACCAAAAACATTGAGTTTCTGAAAACATATAATACTTTACATATTTATAGAGATTGAAATTTTTTAAAGCATGATAAAAAGACAAGAGAGTTCGGCAACTTTCAAAACTATTAGTGGGAATCCGACAAAGTCTCCCAATACTGTAGGCAACAACTTCTATAAATTTAAAACCATAGATTTAAATAACGAAAGATTAAAAGATAACTTATCTTACATAGAAGAATTTGAATATGAATTATCAGGTGTTGATGAATATCATGAGACATTGATAAATGATGAAGCAGAAGACTTAACTACGGATGAAATAGTCTTCAATAGCAAAACCCGAAGCCACTCACCTCGTTTTTACAAGAAATTCACATCGTCTAATTTTGTAAAGAAAATTTGTATAAAATTGAAATATTATACCATCTGGAAACCGTTTGTTATCTTGCTATGTATAGGTTTAAGCATTGGTGTAATTGCTTCCATCTTGCAGATATTCACTGAGTATCTAAATAACATGAAATTGGGATATTGCAAAGGAAACTGGCTGATAAACAAGTCTTACTGTTGTGCTAAAAAGTACTCTGACAACAATGGAATTCCAAGAGAGTTTTTAGAAGAGCAATGTGTTGTGGATGGTCATTGGAAAAATTACTCCTCTTCCTTAGTAGGCTTTTTTGTATATGGAGTACTATCTATATTGTATTCTTCTGTAGCAAGCATCTTGGTTTTCAAATTTGCTCCCTTTGCCGCTGGTGGTGGTATACCTGAAATTAAAATGTCACTACGAGGATTTCAGTACAATCCTGATTTTTACTCTTTGAAAACTACAATTGTAAAGTGCATTGCTCTGCCTTTAACAATTGCATCAGGCATTAATGTTGGAAAGGAAGGACCTAGTGTTCATTATGCTACATCTGTTGGTGTTATTATAAGCGAATTTATTAATAAAAAGTATCCCAATAAAAAATATCTGAGTGAAAATTTGAAGAACAGTACTGTTGAAGCTGAGGATAATGAGATCATTAGTGCCAGTGGATCAGCTGGAGTTCACTCTCGCGGAAGACTGTCTTTGGCTCCTTCAGCATCTACAAGTGCTTCGATAAATGATCTCTCGAAACTAAAAACTCCTACCTCACAAAACTTTTTTCAAATATCTGAATATATGCTATCTGGAGCTGCTGGAGGTGTTGCTCTGGCTTTTGCCGCTCCTATCGGAGGTGTTTTATTCATATTTGAAGAGTTGTGTTCTAATTATATCAAGTTCAATATCACTGCTATGTGGAAATCTTACTTTATAACTATGGTGGGTATAACTATATTAAAGATTATAAATCCTTTTAGAAACGGCGAGGTAGTTCAATTTGAAGTTAGATATAATGAAAATTGGAAAATAGGTGAAATACCTGTTTTCATCATTATTGGTATTTTTGGCGGAGTCTATGGTATTTTAATGAAGAAGATAAACATATTTTGGATAAACTTCAGAAATAGATTTTTTAAGGATCATTTGCAAATGGAAATAGTATTTTTGACAATTATAACATTTGGACTTTCATATTTCAACTCTTTTCTAAAATTAGATATGACTGAATCAATGAAAATTTTGTTTCATGAATGCTCTTTGGCAGAGAATAACGAAAACTCCATATGGGACCATGATTTGTGTAAAGTTACCAATGACACCAATAATAACTGGAAGCTAACTCTTGTAATATGTGCATCTTTATCTTATGCTCTCATTACCAGGTTCATTCTTGTAGCTATTTCTTATGGCTGTAAGCTTCCGTGTGGTATTTTTATACCATCCATGTCAATAGGTGCACTATTCGGTAGACTTCTATCAATCTTAATTGTTAAAACATTTGGGATCAAACCGGGCACAATTATTGAGGGATCTTATGCTGTTTTAGGTGCAGCTGCAGCTATGACAGGTATGACTCATTTAACAATTTCATGTGTGGTGATAATTTTTGAATTAACAGGTACTTTTAATCGTATTGTCCCAACAATGGTGACAGTTGGTATTACCAGACTTATTATGGACAAATTTGACAATGGAAAAGGTATAGCAGAAGATATGTGCTTATTTAACAAGTTTCCTTATTTAGAAGATGAACCACCTATAAGATTATCAAAAGATATCAGAGGTGAAAAAATAATTGCTAAAGACTTCATGACATGCGAAATTGTTTCATTGCAGGAAACCATGCTAGTTAGTGAACTGAAAACCCTTTTACAAAACAATAAGTTTGAAGGATTTCCTGTAATAAACAAGGATCAAAAACTAGTGTGCTATATCTACCGGCAATTATTAGAACACATAGTTTTACAAAATTTAAGTGATACAGTAGTTGTTCTGAGTCGATTGAATCATTTGGATTATGTCATAAAATCAGTTATGTTTGTAAACAAGGATGATATAATTTTATTAATTCACGACATTTTCAATAACTTATCACCAAAGTTAGTATTTGTTAACGATAATTTTAAATTAGTGGGTTTGATTACTAAGAAAGATTTAATTAAGTTTGAGCACGATCAATTCATACAGCTAAACGGAGAAATTGCTCATCAGTTTAGCTTTAATGAATCGCTGATAGAGAAAATATATAACTGTTTGTTCAAATTTGGGAAATTATGTGGAGTATTATAAAGCAATTGTTTATATTACTAATCTTCTTTCCATTTACCTTCGAGCTCATAATCTTTATAAAGTTTTTTGAAATAAAGCTTTCCATTATAATCAAGCAGGTTGTAAAGTAAATTTACGTTGTCTTTCATTAATATATCAAAAATAGAGTACATTGAAAATTTCAAACATAGTCTAAAGTTGCTAATATTTGACAAGCTTTTTGGTGTTGAGACCTTAATGTTGCATAATACCTGAATATACTTCAACATTACAGGATATATGTATTTTCTTAACTCCTGCTTATAGGTTAAAACATTTGATTTTAAGCTATTGAAAGAGCTATTATTGGTGTTGGTTACAATGTTTATAGGATCAATGTAATTCATTATTAATCTATTTAACGAGTTCATTACATTTTCACTATTAAATCCAGATACTTGAATTGCGTAATCCATTACAAATACAATAAAAGATATGACCAAATGTCCTCTACGTATTAGTTTGAATTGATGATGGTTTATAATGTTGGAAACAATTTTTAAAGACTCCAACACAATGGCTTGATCTTGATCACTTGAACTAATTGTTTGAATTAAAAATGGAATTATTAATTCTACATTATACTGTTTCAATATCCAGCTTTTTGTTATAACAATACTATTCAGATTTTGTAAAAAATCTAAATTAACAACAGATATGTCCTCAAAGAGATTACTTAATAATGATGCAAACAGCTTGCAATAAGCCTCATCATTACTGCCTTTATCAATCTTTGGAATAATGAAATTGACCAATTCTAGAAAATAAGACTTATAGTCATTATTCAAATCATGAATCACACAATTTAACAAATTTAGAGTACTCGATTCATCACTATCAATAATAACCGCATTCAAATACATAGCCAAACCGTCTGTAATTCTATCAATCTTTAGATCTTTTCTTAGTTTCAAATAAGGTGGCAAAACTGCATAAAAATCCTTCTTGCTAATTAAGCAATATGAAACAAAGAGATTATATTGCAATTCGAAACTAATTGGATTCAAATCATGGTTTTCAATAATATCTGTTATAATTTTGTTTAAAGTGTTGTTATTATGCTCTAGTTCATATAACTGGTAAGTGTATCCATAATAATCAATATCTTTAAATTTATCTTGAATAATTCTTTGCAGTAGAACATTGAATAAACTTTGTATTAAATTTTGAATTTTTTCATTCGATTTAGAAAGCGCAATTAACTTAACAACATATGGCAACTGCTTTTTATGGATATTACCTACTAATAAAATTAATTGTTCAACTGAACTATTAACATAGTTGAAACAAGATTCATCATTTATGTTTACAAGATAATTGCCCCATATCTTGTCAAACAAAGTCATGTTACCACAGTTTAGCAATTTCTCAAAATTTCCTTGTAGTTCCAGAGAGGTTTTAAAAGTAGGAGTTGATAAAAATTTTAATAACAAAGCATTACAATTGTTCAAAGTGTACAACTTTTCTAAGATTTTGTTTTTCTCAAATTTATTAAAAAGCTGTACGGGTACAATTTCTAATAATCTATAAATCATGGAGCCTTCTTTTTCAAGGTTTGTATGATCGAAAGAGTATATTAGATGCTTAATAAGCACTTCGACTATAACTTCTTCTTCCCAAATATCATCGTTTTTATCAACTAAGTCGTCAAGCAAAAGTTTCAAACTTTCTGAGTTGTTGAAAAATAATTGGCCAACCAATTTATCTAAAATATCTTTGTCCATATTGTTGTTTAAAATAGTTGTGAATTGTTTAATGAAAAGTAAGCACTTATGCAAGTCGTTTTCAAAGTGTTGAACAAATTTAGATAGAATTCCCTTGGTGTCAATATGAGTAGTATCGTACTCTATAGATATCTCCAAGGTTTTCAAGATAGAAAAATAGGAGTAGAAATCTTCATCATCAAAAACGTCGAGCTGAATTTTGGCCAACTGTCTCAGTTCTTGCTTATATGTTTCTTGAATTTCTTCATCAAAACCAATATTTGGAATGATCGATTTACTGTACAAAGTTAGTAGGTTATACAAAATTTCCAAATTGCTAAAACTGCTTTGTTGGAAGATGGATTTCTTTAACCATTTTTGCAAATCTTTGTTATTTTGAATAAATGTGATGGTATTTACATTATCCATACCTTTAATTATACTCTTCTTTAAAAATTTACAGTCGGTATTTAATAGTTCCGAGAGCTGATAACTGGATAAATTATGGATTCTAGCGCTAATGAATTTTTCGTAATTAGCCATGTAATCTAACTCACTTTCAATTATGTATTTGATTAAATAGTAATATTCTTTTAAATCAACAAAGCAATCAAGCATAGCTTCACATAATACAGGTCTTTCTATTGTTTTGAGCAAATTTAGAATCTGCTTCATATATTTCTGAGCAATTTCAATATTGTTGATTAAACACTTTACAAACACTCTATCACTTTCAGTGTCATTCAAGTTATCAATGAATTCATTTAACCACTTTTCCAATGTTTCTAGTTTCGGTAGATTGTTTAATTTTTTCAATTCAAAGTTACTATTGATAAAATCTAAACCATTATAAAAAATAAGAAATTTATTTGTACCTAACTCAACAAACTTATTTAAAGCTTGATCTATAATGTCTTTACTAAGCTTATCTCTATTTCTCAAAAATCCAACACAAACCAGCTTAAACATGCTGATGAAAACTTGATCATCTGCATTGCTAATTTTCATATTTTCTAAAAAGTTTGTTAAATTGAAATTCTTATTTTCAAAAAACTCATGAATTATAAGTTCATTTACTTGAAAATGTTCTAATTTAATAAATTTGCTTAATGTATTAATGTTTGACACAAATTTGTGAAACTGAATCATCTTCAGCAAATTACTGATAAATGTGACATCGGCCTCATTTTCACCATCTTTAAATTCCGAATATTGTGTTAGGATTTTAGTTATGAAAGTTTCTGAGCTCAAGTCTTGAAAAGAAATGTTACAGTTAATAAGCAAGCTTAGAAATTTTTCGTTTAATATTTTTAATAGGTCTTTTTTGGTGAAATCGATGTTTAGTAATAAGTTATTTAGTTTAATGTTTTTAAGAATCGTGACAAACTTCTTGTTCAAATCCTGGTTCGACGTGTAAATTAGATCAAAATTTTCATAAAGATATCGATTGTTTACCAAGGAATGTATATTATTGTTGTTTATTCTGGACACTAGATGCTCTAAACAAAACAAATCCTTGTCAGGGAAGTATTGGTCCCCCGTTTGCTCCTGTTTTAAGAGATCGTATATTATGGATAAATCGCCATCATTTTTCGTGCTTTGCTTAATCGACTTGATGATAGATAAGGAGGACATTAAAAATATCAAATTAAACTAATCTTAACCCAAGGTTTATTTAGAAAAATGATTTTTGGTTAGATATATATTAGCAATGACTTGGTAAGCACAGTGATATTGAAGGTTTTTATTTTTCAGGTCTTAACAAGAGAATCTTTCACTTTCCTGATCTGGAAAATACAGATATCCTGGTAAAAAAAAGAAATGGTAAAGGACACACGTGACAAAACCAAAAATTTTTTTTTTCGTTTTTGTTTATAACTTTTATGGTGGCCCAAGAGCCACTAATCCTTCAAAGAGCTTTACAAACCAAAATGAGTGAAAGCAATTACACAGAAAATTTTGACCTATATTCAAAGCTCATTACATTCACAGAGTTGAATGATGTAGTAGATGGTCAGTTTTTGATGGATTTGTACGAAATTGTTGACGCAAACAATAAGGCTAACAACAATATTAGCGTCTTAAATAATATAATACTATGCACTATAATTGCCTACTACTACGACGAAATACAAAATCCTGAAATTATAATAAAGTTTATTAATAGAATTCTACCTTTTGATGAGATTACTGATGAAGAAGAGAAAATTGTCGGCAAAGAGATATGGATCATGCTTTTGAAACTGGTTACTAAGGGGCTAATCAAAGAAGCTTGCTTGGTGTTAACGAGATATGTGAAAGAGAACTCAAAAGATGAGAACATCGGTGATTACCGAATTCTTTTAGATATATTGATAAACTACCCTTTAGCCGATTTGCAAGATCTGAAAGTTTATAAGAATTGGAAGAATTTAACAAGTGAATACTACACGTACATATCGAACAAATCCGATGCTTTTGATTCAGACTACATTGTTCTTGTTGGGGTGTTGAATGGGAATGAAAAGGACATTGGCAGAATTAATCAGGTGTTGAATTTGAACTCTGCTAATTGGGGAAGACAATTTCTCTGCTTTTTTTTATTCTATATTCCAACAATGCAATTATTTGATGAGTATTTGGTGAAATCATTGAATTTCAATAATGGTGAAAATGAAAAGAGCTCTATTTACCAAGATTTTTTGATAAAAGATACCTCCAGAATCATTTCGTATGTACCTATACTTATAGACTTAGATGATACTTTGGGCTTGACCTTTATTGAGACATTGAATAAATTGAATATCCTCAACTTGGATGTTGAATTTATAGACTTGATTTATGGTAGCTGGATTAAAAAGATAACGGACAGTTCAGGTAAAGGCCAGCTTTATTTTTCTGTCAATCAAATATCAATATTGTTTAAATTGATTATTCAATCTTCGTTGTTTCTTTCAAAGAAAAGAAAATTTGTCAACAAACTCATAGACTCTTTGATTTTGGGAAATACATCTTTACTGAGCTCTTTAAACAACAATGACATTGAATATCTTATTAGCATTTTGAGTAGTTTGAGAATGCCTCAAACATGCAAAACTTTGTATAAAGAACTAGGATTATTTTTGTTGGACAAGGCGTCTCTTGACAAAAACAAAGATGGACTTGTGGATGCTTCATCTTTGATAAATGGTTTATCAATTTTAACTAATGGTTTAGAGTACCACGTTAGCAGTGAAAATAACGAAAACGAAATTCTTGCAATAATTGTTGAAAAATCAGATATTGTCTTAGAATCCAACTTTAAGCAGTTCATATCAACAACAAATAAAAAAACTGTTGATCCATTTTCAAAGTTCTTGGAGGACTATGAAAATTTCAATCCAATATTAAAGCAAGCATTTGTCAGCTTAAAGGTAATAAAAGAGTTAGAAAAGATATACATAACAACAGACAAGGATTACAACAAGTATTTGACTTATGCTTCACATTTGTTGAAGTTTGAACCATTGAAGGATAAATTTAAGATGATTTTGCTTGTATATTATTTGAATCCAGTTTTAAATGAAATCAAAAATCTATCCAAGCCAAACAATGTAACAAATCCTGCTATTATAATAGATACCATGAAAGAATCGAATGCAATTTTTGCAAGATATGAAGCAGACGAGGTCCTCAAAAGATTTATACAAGATCTTTTGATACAATACCCGTCTCAACCTAGCCCAAGCATCCAACAATCTTTGGCAGTTTTAATAGAATTGTTTGCTATTAGTTGATAAAAATTCCAAGTGAAAAAAAAACAGAAATGTACAACAGATAGTATATAATTATATCAAAGTTCACATATGCTATTACTTTTATTATTGATTTGTCGTTCAACTTATTACAATATATGTTCAAACTGAAAAATCAGCTTGCAATCTTGAATGATCTTTAACATCTTTTTTCTGATTGAGAAACAGCCAAAGCGACATGTTATTTCCCAGCCATTTTGCTTAAAATATTTTTCTTTTATAATATCATTTAAATATTTTATCCTATCACTTTCATTATTATTTCTTTATTAAACACATCGAATCTTTATGTTTTTTATATATATTCTTATCTTCTCAATTTAACAAACAACATCTTGAGTAGCTCTAGAATTCAACAATAAGGCAACAATCAGACCATATAAACCTAAAACTTCGGCAAAAATCAAAATCAAAATCATACCAACGAATAATCTTGGTTGTTGAGAGGTTCCTCTTACACCAGCGTCACCAACAATACCAATGGCAAAACCAGCAGCTAATCCAGACAAACCAACAGATAGACCTGCACCTAATTGAATGAAACCAGTGTATAAAGCTTGCTTTTGGCCTAGAGAATAACAAACCAAAACAGAAACGACTAATCCGTAAATGGCAATAATACCAGCCATAATAACAGGAACAATATTCTTGAACAATAAATCTGGTCTTAAAACACATGTAGCACAAATACCAACTCCTGATTTAGCGGTACCGTAAGCGGCACCAAAAGAGGTAAAGATAATGGCACTAGCACAACCAATGGCACCAAAAAATGGGGCATATACAGGACACAATTCAGACATTTTATTTATTTAATTATATGTTTATTCCCAAAGGATTTAAAAAGAAATGGCGTTGGTTTTTAGTTTACTACTTTGCTCTTCTTGCCTGTGATCAGTGTCATTCCCTTTATTTATAAACCAGAAATCCTCGTGAAAAAAACTTACAACCATGGGAAAATTTTTTTACAACATAGGTGCAAGCAGGCGGAGCTAAGCATCAAACACGTGACTATAAACAATGCGGCCTGATTAAATATGGCTTAGGCTGTGTAGGCTATGACAGAAGAGAAGACTATATAATCCAGAAGACTAAGAATCGCTATCTGAGGAGTCTTGCGAGTCAGACTCTAGCTGGAGAACAGGCTTCGATTTTTTGTTGGTCTTTTTTTCTGCTTTCTTTTCATTCTCTGGCTCTTGTTTCCCAACTACGAGCTCAATAAAGCTCGTCGTGTCAGAGGGAATTGTAGTGTTGCCGTCAGTAGCCTTGCGGTCGCTGCTTGGCTTCTTTTCTGAAGTTACTGGCTCGTCCTTGTCAGGGCTGGAAACAATGCCTTCACAATCGCTATCTGAATGAAAGATGTCGTCCATGTGCTCGACTTTCAAGGTCTTTTGTTTTTTCAAAACAGGACCCTCTTCCTCTGGCAGAAGTTGGCTCTTTTCCTCCGTTTTACATCTTTTATTTCCGTGATCGAACATTTTGTCATTGTGTTTTAAGCTGTTTAGCCTATCCTGAACTATCTTGACTCGTTCTTGCTCTTTCATTTTGTCCTCTTCTTTTCTTTTGTCTATTAACTTTTTGCTTGTAAACTGAAACTTGTTTTCAATTTTTACTGCTTTATTCTTCTCACTAGGCAATTCGGGACTCGAAAGAGAAGGTTCTTTGCTGCTTGAGTCTTCAGACTTGACCTTTTTTTTGAACATAGAAGCTATTCCTCTTTGCTTTAGCTTTGGTGCAGTCCATTGTTTCTTCTCCATTGATGAGACACTTGCGCTTTTGTTTAGAGTTTTGTTTTCTTCAGCATTAGACTTTAATTCTGTTTGACTTACATTTGCGATAGGGATGGATTCACTAGTTTCTTTTTTTATTACAGGAGGTGTTGTTGTTTTGGATCTGCTTGCAGGCAAAACAGTCTCCTTAACGGCGTTTTCAATATTTATTTCCTTCATTGGAATTCCATGAATGGAAAATACTTTATCATATTGAACAAAGTTCTTGCTGTATTCCTTGTTTTCAATAGCATATATAAACAAATCAGTTAGAGCTTCACCTTCTCCAAGTTGCTTTTCAATAACATCATCACTGATTGTCCCTTGAAACCTTACTTGCCTGTAAGTTGCTTTATTAACACTTTCAATCCCCAAGTTCAGACAATAAACGATGTCTGGATATTTGTCATTATAGCGTTCGTAAAAGCTGTACATTGCCTCTCTGCATTCATACCTGGTCAGTGGTGAAGATGTATTAAGATTATTCAACAGATCCAGCAAAGTGCATCTGCCTGACAAAGTGACAGAGCTGTCAAGGGAGTTGAATAAAGAAGAGTAGATGAATTCAAGCTTGGAGTCCATAATGCATATCTGCTCGCAATGGTGGTGAAGTAGAGTTTTGTTACATCCCCTCCCAGCAGAAAAAAGCTCTTATGAGGGCTGACGCGTGAGAAAAGGAGATGTTTCAACGCGGAGCCAATGCTTAAAAAATCACGTGCTGCACTTTGAATCTGTGTTAGCGCAAATCTTGATCGTTGCTACACTCTTTTTGATGCTATTAAGCACTCAAATAGGCAATGGAGCTTGCTTTATTAGAGGTGAGACCTGTTATCTCTTTTCATATGCTTGTAAACTAGGCAGTATAAGTCGATCGGCTAGACCAAGAGAAGGAGCTTGAGCCAGTGACTATTTATGTTTTCTTCAGAACGGTTTATAACTTCCATAGTTTGAATGTTTCAACACCTTCTCCTACGTGTGACGGCTTTTTTATACGCAGTGAGAGGACCCCTTGGATTGACACCGTTCATATGCATGTACCTGCTGCGCCATATGGTTCATGTGCATATCTAGTCTGAGTCACGTGCCGACAACAGCTTAGCTTGGTCACAAAGGATGTGATACGGGAGAAAAAGCTTTTGCAGCTGGTCCCGACAAACAACATAGACCACGTGATACAAATGCGAGATGTGGAATACATCCTGGTGCTCCCAGATCCCTCGTTCTGCCACTGCAGTCATAAGCCAAACACTGTCGGACAGAACATTATGAGTCTACAGCCAGCATGTGGTTTAAACAGGCCACTTGAAGTTCTAGCCTAGTGTAAAGTCTGCTTTCTTTACTAGGCATGTGACTTCTTTCCTCAGTTTCAAACGAGGGAATAAGAAAAGCAAAACCTCTCCAATGGCGATTTTTTTTAACGAGCGCTCTGATTAACAGGCAGGTGAAAAAAACCAAGGGAATACAAATTGCATCCAGTCGGTAAGAGGAGTAGAAAACACTACAAACACAGACACAAACCACTTCAATAAGTTCTGGGCGACCTATAATTAGCGGACCATTTGTTTGATCTAGAAAAACCACCTTTAACTAACTAAGGCGATTACAATGAACAATTTAAGTCCTTCTTCCAACTGCACTAGTAGCCAAGCTGATAATGGAAAAGCTGCACCCCCACCGCAGGATCTTCATAAAAGAAGTGCGCCAAGACCAGGAATTCAAAGACTGGACACTGAAGTAGAGTATGTGACTCAAGAGCTTCATAACTACATTGCCCAAGCAAAAAACATCATTGATGAAAATGATGAAGAAGATTGCGACACCTCAACCGAACACAGCAAGCCGTTCACCTCTGAACCGCAATTGACACCTTTGCCAAGCGAAGCGAAAGACTATTTTAGCTCTAAAATACCTTTTTCCAACAGCAACACATCTTTGAATACCGAGATTCTTAAGAACCAAAAACCTACAAGCATCACTGTGTCCCCAGTTGAATCTCCCCCTACGCATACTTATTCCCACAGACCTCAGCATTTTAGGTTTAATACTGCAGGATCTGATTTATTTTCCATGATTGATAAGTTAAATAGCGGAAGCAATTTAGACAGTGGTGAAAGTAGTACAACGAATGTTAAAAATGTTTTGTTTAATGACTGCAAAAATAAGAAGGATGATGCCAACTCAGCCACTGATTCCAGAGTGGCCAACGTAAGGAGCAATAGTTGCAATTCAAGTTCGTTAAGTAGCAGTCAACTAGAAATTCTTGCCAGAAAAAACAACTTGTACAGCAAGACGAAATCGCACAATCAGTTGAACGAAACTGCTCACGGGGTGAGAATGCTAAACAAGGACCTGTTTAACACTAAGTTCAAATTACAAATTCAAAACATCCTGATTGTTACAAAACATTACGATGACAGCTTGATTTTTATTACCTCTGAACTTATTGAACATCTTTTGACTAAGTATACTGATATTTCCGTATACTTGGAGGAAAAAATGTTTTATAATAACGAGAACTTAGAGGTTGATGAAATTTTCAAGAAATGCTGTAACAAAAAAGAAGATATAGCAAGAATCAAGCAGCGAATCAAGTATTATAACCAAGATTTTATTCAAAAAAATAACAACTTGATAGATTTAGTAATAACGTTGGGCGGTGACGGTACTGTGCTGTATGTTTCTAATATTTTCCAAAAGAATGTTCCTCCAGTTATGTCATTTTCTCTGGGATCCTTGGGATTTCTTACAAACTTCGAGTTTGAAACTTATGATAAATCCTTGGAGAGATTGTTTACAAAAAAGATCACCACTAAGTTAAGAATGAGACTTTCATGTATTGTTGTTAGGGAATCCACAAATGAAATAATTGAAAGACAAATTTTGAATGAGCTGGTTATTGATAGAGGTCCGTCTCCATTTATTTCTAACTTAGAAGTTTACGGGAATGGATCACTTTTAACTGTGGCGCAAGCTGACGGTCTTATTATTGCTACTCCTACAGGTTCAACTGCCTACTCTTTGTCGGCAGGCGGTTCTTTGGTTTATCCTGAAGTCAATGCATTGGTGATTACTCCAATCTGTCCCCACACATTGTCATTTAGACCTATTATTTTACCAGACTCTATGATTTTGACTGTCAAAGTTCCAAAGGATTCGAGATCAACAGCATGGTGTTCCTTTGATGGGAAGAATAGATTAGAGTTGTTTAAGGGAGATAAAGTGTACATAAGAGCTAGTGAGTACTCTTTCCCTACTGTAGAAGCACGCAAGACTGAGTTTATTGATAGTATTAGAAGATCTTTGAACTGGAACCAGAGAGAACCTCAAAAATCCTTAGGTCATTTATTGAGTGGAAAAAACAAATCCAAATATGAAAAAGAAATCAAGAGCAAGACTGAAAAAAAAAGAAGCTACTCAGGTGTGGGCAAGAATGGATTGCTACATGATATTTTAGATATAGAGCAGCTGCAACAACTATCATCAGACATTGATGAAGGGGAAGACGACGACGATGAGGATGATGAGGACACTCACGACGACCACGAGGCCGGCGGAAAACAAACCGACGAAACTCTTCAGGAAGAAGAGTAATGCTGCGGGAAATAGAAACCATATCTAAAATGATCTGCATGACTCTTGTCAGCATTGTTTATTCCTTAACGTTTTATGGGATTTCGAGCCGTACATCTCACTAGCATATAACCTTACTGAATTGTTAATTAAAATTTTCTTTATAAGTATTACTTCGAATATATACAAGTACGTTTTTATAGTTAGGAATAATAAATATGTGCGTTTGTGGGATCATTAAATAAATAAATAAGGTTGTCATTAATTCACAGGGTTAATTTATTTTGTAGCCTTGGTTAAGTAGGCAATCAAATCGTTTCTGTCCTTTTCCTTCTTTAAACCAGCAAAGGCCATTTTGGTACCTGGAATGTATTTCTTTGGGTTTTCTATCCAGTGGTTCATAGTTTCTGGGGTCCATTCAATACCTTTCTTGACAACAGCATCTGTATAAGAAAATCCAGCGTATTCACCAGCCTTTCTAGTGAAGATACCATGCAAATTTGGACCAACCTTGTTAGCACCACCTTCTTCGACAGTGTGACATTGCAAACATCTAGTTTTAAATAGAGTAGCACCTTTTTTAGCAGAACCTTCCTTAGCCATTTTTCCTTTTATCAATTAATATTATACACTAAAAGTATGGGATTTCCTTAAAAGCCTTCTTTAATAGAAATGGAAATTTAAATTAATGAAAAGTATTTAATTTGTCCATAAGAAATTGTCGAAAACCAGGTACAGGAAGAGATCGCACTTATATATTTTAGACGCTAAAGAAAAAAACAAAGTAAAATTTTTTTTCGGTTTTTATTTAGACCAACAGGAATACGCTGAGTTATTTGCCGCAAATATCGGCTAAACTAAATAATAGACAATCCTTATTTGGCTTAGAAAGTAGTGTGGGAGTTTGGAGTTGCTAAAAAAAAGAAAGTCTTTAAGGTGGTGAAGCAAAAAAAAAATAAGTCACGTGAAAGATGTCCTGTTTAATCAAAAGGTGCTTCAACTCTCTAATGTTGAAGGCAAAGAGCTTTGGGACTGTTGACAGGAACAGAATCTGAGTGACATATATTAAAATAAAACTGCATCTCCCAAAACAAAATCTCTTTATAGTAACATAATTTTACTCAACATCTATATATACACACACGCCAAAAGCAGACTTAAACAACATACGATTACTGAGATAAGTCTAAAAAGATTGTCTTTTTAATCAGCATATTCAGTAAATAACATGTTTGCAGCAATTTCTTCATTTTTGTCACATGCTAAATATATTTGAATGACCAGAATTCTATCAAATCCAAGTTCACACAATCTATTGACAGCTTCCTTTTCGTCATCTGAAAGTTGAGATTCTAGTTGATTTAAAGGACTAACGGGTGGGGGTCTTGACGAAGCAGCAGCGGCACTGTTTCTCAACCCTTCCAAACCACCTTGACTTTCCATTAAAGATGCCATTTGTTGCATCATTTCAGGGTTTGCAGCCATTTCTCTGGCAAAATCCTCAAAACCTGGAATAGTTGTTGGATCAAATGTTGGATCGTTCATGCTGCTCAATAAGGTGTCTGGGGTAACACCGCTTTTTTGAATCATAGAAGCAAATTTGAGGAAAGATTCATTCATCATTTCAGGAGGAATATTTGGCAATGCACCAGAGCCAGCACCAGTGCTGGAGGCAGCAGCAGAGCTAGCCCCAGTCCCAAATGCACCACCAATATTACCCAAGTTTCCTTGCAAGCTGTCCAACAACATGGACAAAAACATTTCCGGGTTGCTTTGAATCAACTCGTTGAATTGAGGCAATCTTTGAGACATATTTTCCAAAAAAGAGGGCAACTGTGTTGTATCTCCATTGGCAATTTGTCTTAAACTTACCAAATCGTCCATAGTCAAGGTGATTTGGTTGTCACTGGCAGCACCACTGGCACCAGCATGACTTCCTCTAGTTCCACCAACAGCATTGGCAGCAGCTGCAAACAAATCTTCATCGTCATCACCGCCGCTGACCGCAGCAGCAGCAGAATCATCTTGCTGCTCATTTTCTTCAACTGCTTGCTCCTCGGATAATAAACCGCTCATCAGAATTTCACAAGCTCTGTCAGCATCTCCATTGGACATTTTAAGAGAGGCCAGCGCTTGCTGTTCTGAATATCCTAATTCCATTATTATGTTGGCAGCCTGTTTGTGAGCAGCATCTTCAGTATCTGAAGATGCAGGGACAGCCGCAGGTTCGGATTGCACAGGCTCAGATGCAGCGTTGTTTTCTGGTTCAGCAGTAGTCTCAATAACTGGGTCAACAACTTTCACAGGTTCAGTACTGCTAACGGGTTGTGGTGTTGGTGTCTTTGCCTTGGATTTCTTCACTAAAAACGACACAACACTGTCATTCACCAATTTTGAATCTTTCAAGCTCTGATCATTCTTTAAAATCGTTCCTGAAAAAATTAACTTTATATCATTGGAAGCCATGTCCAACTTAAGCAAACTGGCTAGGCTTTCCTTCAACTGTCCAATGGTGTCAGTTGGTTCACACTCAACAGAGTGAATATTCTTTTTTAAATCTTTAAATTTCACTTGCATTATATCTGTATATATTCAAAGTTTGTTAGTTAAATCAACTTCTCAGGAAGTGCTCTTTTATGTGATTTATTTACAATTAAAAGCTGCAATTACCAGAAGGTTATTGTCAAAACTGTTATTATGGTAAAATGATTAATATAGGTTCACTTTGGGTGTATTTAATTGTCCTTCTTCATACAATTGCTAGAAGTGATCAATAATGGATCGTAAATCTCGCTAATGGCTTTTTTTGCCACCCATTCCACGCGGTAGACTAAGATTCGCACGTATTGGCTTGCGGTTTTTTGTGGCGATGAGTAGGGGAAGCGCCAAAATCCGATAGAAAGGAAAGAGCAGAGAAAAAGAAGAAGAGCGAGGATGAGAGGGAAGACATGTCACATGACAAACGGCCAACTCAGCCAGGGGGAATACATGCTGTCCCAGTCACGGGGTTGCGTGTTGCTCCAGGCTCGTTTCTGCCTTGATAGTTCTCAACAGTGTTTTGATTAATACAGGATCTATATACGTAGTAAGAACAATTGAAACCGAACCAGCGTTGGCAGGACGTTTTCCACTAAAAAGCGGCTGGCTACTCCTGCTTTTGGGAGTCCTTTAACCCGTTCTTGTCCATCTCATCTGCTAATTGCTCTCCTGATTTCAGCTCCTCAAAAGAGCCATCATTTCCGGCAGTGTTTTCATCTTCAACTTCCATGCTGTCATAATCACCTGGAGAGTCGTCCCAATCAACGGAAAACTTCAACTTGTTATTGTCCTGCAGCTTCGTGTGGTCAACGTTCTTAAGAATGTTATGGAAATCCTTCTCCCAGGAGGATCTCATATCTTCGAAACCAATCTCCCAGATCTTCTGGTAAAATTCTTTTATTTTGTTTTCTTCGTTGATTCTCTCTTCCTCTTCAGCCATCCACTCCATGTGTTTAAGATCGGCAGTGGAAGGTTCGTAGATGTGCCAGACAACATAGTTCGGCAACCCAACGACGGAGAAGCCCATGGCTCTGGAGAGTTTTCCAAAGGCTTCGGTTTCAGCATGCTTTTTGAAGGAAAATGCTGGGTAATGAGAGCCTGCCCTAAACACATTTGCCTTGGCCATGATGGAAACCCCTCCAATACCGTCTAGTTCCACTTCTATTTCAGGATCTCCACTTGGATCTCTCATATAGGCCAAATGCGGTCTCCATGTGGCATATTCAGGGTAACCTTCAACGATGACAGCATTTTCATCTAGTGAGTCTGCCAATTGCAAGCCACCTTCACTTTCTTTCCATGAGTTCAAATCGTACGGCTGAATATTTCCCAACCAGTCTGGCAAAGGCCTCCAAACATTTGGCACAATAACATCTTTATCATGATGTATCAAGTCTTCTAAAATAGTATCTGGCAAAACTTCAACATCAACATCTCTCCAGTAAACCCAAGAGTGATAAGGCTTTAGGGCAACAGAGCCTAGCCAGTTTCTAGCTCTTGCCATAAGCTTTCTTCTTGGCCCTTGTGCGGCAAACCCGTGTCTGTCAGAAAAAGACTGTCCAATAACCTGACCAAAGTCCTTTTCGTAGATCTCAATGTTACCAAATCTTTTGCTCTTGTCCTTGTTTTGTTGAAGTTTGTTTAATTCATCTTTCAAACAGCCTAAAGTGTCATCCTTGGAGTCAGAAACCAAAAACGTTAGGTCAATTTGGTTATGTGGGTAAGTCATCTTGGACAGTAAGTTAAAAAATCTCGGCAAATGTTGTGCTGCATCTCTCAAAGGAACACAAAAGACAACTCTATCACCAGTTCTCCATCCTTCTTTGTCACCTTTATAGTCATGCAAATCATAGTACTCTACTTGGGGCGTCCTACTGAAATCCGGTGTGTAGTAAGATCTTTCTGTGAAAAGCGATAGTAAATCACCGTAGACAATTAAGCTGGTGAATGTAAAAATAAAGGCAAAAATAGAAACAATTCTCAGTGCCTTTTTGCTCATGACCTTTTTGAAGCGTCTTCTATATTCGGAAGAATTATTCTTTTCATTAAAACCCATTCTGTTACTGTATTAATAGTGTATTAGGAAGGATTTTAACTTTGTTATATAGGACAAAAAGAAAGCCTTTGAATGTGTTTATTAAAATATGATTTTTTTTTTGTAAGTTACAGAAATTCAAAGACTATTTATACTGATGAATAATATTTGTATTATTAAAAAACAACAGAACTATAAGATCTTATATGTGCTTCAAAAGGAGGTTTCTTCTAACACTTTATGGAAGATCGACAATAGAAATGCGTTAAAGAGTATATAGAAAGACAAAAAGAAGTATAAATACTATATAGATACTTTAACTTCTTAATAGCAGACTAAACTACAACTATTAACTTTGGACTTGGTGATTTTCTTCTATATATAGTAATGGAAACCACAATCAAAGCGAGAAATGTAAGGACATCAAGCAACAAAAATGTTAGGATGCTCAAAATTTGATTCCGGAAAAATTTTTTTTGCTGCAGGAAGGAGAGCGACAGAATGCAATGAAATGCACGTGATAAAAACAAAATCAGGCTCGTGACCCGCTGGCAAAAACACGTGAACACACCAGCGCATGATCAATAACAAGCGTGACCGACAATCACCCCACCCGTGACACCTTAGATCTTTTATCGGCCGTAAACAAAGCAGAAAGGATCACTAATCTAAATCCGTTATCTTTATCAACGAGAATGAAACAAGAGCCTATACGAACCCGTGCTGTTCATGCGAAAATGGCTTTTTTTTTTTTTTCAACTTTTATTTTCTTTTCTGTTTCCCAAAGAAGAAAAAAAAGCGTTTGCACAAAATTCTTTTTTCCCAATGAGGAAATACACTAAAATATTTTCTGTAGTAAAATTATAATCACGTGATGATGTACCTTTTTCACGTGGTTTGCCTTCCATTTTTCTCCTGTTTTTCTCATAACGTTTCTTTTTTCCTGCTTTCTTTCGCTCCTAATCACGGCAAAAATGGGGGTTGTTCTAACTTTGGGTGTGTTGAAAACGAAAATTTTTTCGTTTGCTGTAGAATGAAAATTTTTTTTTTGCAGTTTTTCAGCAAGGTTCTCCATTTTCTGGAAGATTATAAATATAGAAGATCTAAAGCTCTCAAATAACATGATGGATTGTCAGATGAAAATAAAAAAAACCACACCAAACACCAAATAAACACAATATGGCTGACGAAGAACATGTTTTCGAAACCGCTGATGCCGGTTCCTCCGCTACCTACCCAATGCAATGTTCCGCTTTGAGAAAGAACGGATTCGTTTGCATCAAGGGTAGACCATGTAAAATTATTGATATGTCTACTTCCAAGACCGGTAAGCACGGTCACGCTAAGGTTCATTTAGTCACCACTGATATTTTCACTGGTAAGAAGATTGAAGATTTATCTCCATCCACCCACAACATGGAAGTTCCAGTTGTCAAGAGAAACGAATATCAATTGTTAGACATTGATGATGGTTTCTTGTCCTTGATGGACATGGAAGGTGACACCAAGGATGATGTCAAGGCCCCAGAAGGTGAATTAGGTGACAATATTCAAGAAGCCTTCGATGAAGGTAAGGATTTAATGGTTACTATCATTTCTGCCATGAATGAAGAAGCCGCCATTTCCTTCAAGGAAACTGCCAAGCAAGATTAAATATAGTGTTTGTATAAACAGCCACATGAGTATTTTTTCCGTGAAAACTTCAATTAGTTAATAGAACGAAGTTTTCTGCTTTCCGTGTTTCTTTGAGATTTGTAGGTATTATGAATATCTAAATCTGTGGTTTAATCTATATATTTATATATTATAATTTATAAAAAAAATTAAAGCAATCAAAGTCATACGCTTGGGCAGACCGCTTTTTGGCTGGGAGAATAGCTGGCCGAGCTGGTAATCGAAACAGATGATGGCGAGTCCACCTTGATGTTCCTGGCGTCGCTCTAATCTTGCATTTGGCAACACTTGTTGACCTTGGCCCATGTTGTGGTATGCTCTGCGCGGAATTTATGGCGTGGCAGTGTTTTGCTTTGCAAGCTGTTTTGCCATGTCATCACAGTGCTTCTTCTTCCCTCGACACGTTGAGCTGCTACTCTCTCTTTGTAGTTCCAAAATGTGAGTTAGAAATCGTATTTATTATCTTTAATTCCTATAGAATCGCTCTTACTGAGCTTCAACACTGTGTGCAAACAGGCACTTGCTCACATGAGCCAAAGCAGTGCTATGCACAGTGCTCTTCTCCCCAGAAGCACTGAGTCTTGTTGAAAACCCAAGTCTAACTTTTACATCAAACAAAAGACCGAACTGGGGGGTTTTAAGCCAGATCGAACACACAGCCCCATTCCTGAATATCATCGAGTCTCTCGGCAAACAATACACCGCATGAGTGGCAAATATCGAGTGGATTATACGCAAGTTGACTATTTCCCAACTAAGGAATATAATTAATTTTTCACTCTTTCGCTTTGCACGCGTTAAGAAAGTTTCAAACTCAACGAGCAAAGTTAAGAAAAATAGCAAAACCAACCAGAAACAAAAAGGCCAAGAAATCTACTGAATAGCTATAACAGCACTAAAAAACGACAGATTTTCTTGTTGTTTTTCTTGATTAAATGGCTGATAACTACGACTCTGTCTTCAATGATAGATCAAGAAGATTTACTGATTTTTTAGATGAATATAGCGACTACAAATCCCATGTTCAAACTATTCTTATTCACAATGCACAACTGGATAACTTCAACCATGATACCTCTGCAAACAAAGAGAAGTTTATTTGTGACATTTCAAGTCATATTTCTCAGGAGGGTGAGGATTACTGCGAACCATTACAACACAGACTCGTTGTTTCTTTAGATGACTTGAGAGACTTTGACAAAACGTTCTGGCAAGGTATGCTATACGAACCACATAACTTCATTCCGCCTGCTGAATTTGCCATTCAACAACTGATTCAAACAGATGTTTTTTTTCAAACAACTTCCGATGGTTTGAATTTGTCTTACTATAAAGGTCCCTGGAAGTTAAGTTTCAGAGGTGCTTTTGCTTCTCACAACTTGACTCCTCGTTCTTTACATGCTAAACATATTAACAAATTGATTTCTATACAAGGTATAGTAACAAGAACTTCTTTGATTAGACCAAAACTGGCCAGATCTGTTCACTATGCTGAAGAAACAGCAAGATTCCATTACAGATCGTACAAGGACGCCACTACATCTCTAGTTACACCGTTACCTGGCTCTGCTTTAAATGCCACAGCGAATAATAATGTCAATGATAACGGGTTTGACAACGACAACCAAAAGCCACCTCAGCAACAAGCTCAACAGGCGGCGTTTGATACTGGTATTACTTCTGCCATCTACCCTACTGAGGACACTGAAGGAAACAAACTTACTACAGAATTTGGTTTTAGTGAATATAGGGACCATCAGAGAATCACTTTGCAAGAAATGCCAGAACAGTCACCAGCAGGCCAGTTACCAAGACAATTAGAAGTAATCATCGATGATCCAGATTTGGTTGACACATTGAAATGTGGTGATAGGGTGGCTATTGTGGGTGTTTACAAGTCTTCTGGTGGCGGTGGGTTGATGGATAAGAAAGGGGTAATGGGCCTTCAAGGTTTTAAAACCTTTTTACTTGCAAATTCTATTTGGCCCTTGCATGCTAGATCTACTAGTGTTCAATCTGTTGAGCTAATTAACGAAAATGATGTTGAGATGATTGTTAAATTGGCCAAGTACAACGAATATGTGAAAAATGACAATCTATTTAATCTGCTGTCAAGATCTTTAGCGCCTTCAATATACGGTCATGATCATATCAAAAAAGCTGTTTTGTTGATGTTGTTAGGAGGTGTTGAAAAGAATTTAGAAAACGGATCTCATTTAAGAGGTGATATTAATATTTTGATGGTTGGTGATCCTTCTACTGCAAAGTCTCAAATTTTAAGATTTGTTTTGAATACTGCTCCATTAGCTATAGCGACAACCGGTAGAGGTTCATCTGGTGTAGGTCTTACTGCAGCTGTTACCTCTGACAAGGAAACAGGCGAAAGAAGATTAGAAGCTGGTGCCATGGTTCTAGCGGATAGGGGTATTGTTTGCATTGATGAATTTGACAAGATGAGTGAAATTGATAGAGTTGCAATCCATGAAGTTATGGAGCAGCAGACTGTCACGATTGCTAAAGCTGGTATTCACACAACGCTGAATGCTAGATGTTCTGTGATTGCTGCTGCCAATCCGATAAACGGCAGATATGATGTTGACAGGGACACAAGATACAACATTGCACTACCAGATTCATTGCTTTCAAGATTTGATTTGTTATTTATAGTAACTGATACCACAACAGCACAAAGAGATAGACATATCAGTGAACATGTTTTGAGAACACACAGATATGTACCACCTGGTTACGTGGAAGGTGAACCTATTAGAGATAAACTGAATATATCGTTAGCAGTAGGTGAAGATTTGCTACAAGAAGACAAGAACACATTGAATGATGACACCGGAGTTTTTGGAGATGCACAAGATTATGATAATATTAAAGGTTTATTTGATCAAGATGTTGCTGAAAACAAGAAAATTTTTGAATTTACCAAAGAAATGGGCGCTGCTTTTGAGAAATTTAATCCTCTATTACATGCTGGTGCCAAAATTTCTCTTAATAATGATGACCCTAATGGTACCAAGATTCCATTGATTGTTTCTATTCAATTTTTGAAAAAATACATTCAATACGCAAAGGAATATATTACACCGAAGTTGACTGATTCTGCTACAAAAGAAATTGTTAAAACGTATGGTGACTTGAGAAGTTCCGATCATGCAAGATCTGCAGTAACAGCAAGAACTTTGGAGACCTTGATTAGATTGAGTTCAGCACATGCCAAACTAAGACTATCGCATTTGGTTGAAGAAGAAGATGCTATTATAGCTAGAGACTTGTTGAGATTTACTTTGCTAAAAGACGACTCACCAACTCCAACAAAAGAGTCACTTGTATCTTTACTTAATAATAGTCCAAGAAAAAGCTCGCCAGCAAAGAAGCAATCACCAACTAAATCCCCAAGAAAAAAACAAAGACTAGGGGCTGATTCAATGATTTCAGGTAAATCACAGTTAGAACTTGATGACTTGGATCAAGACAAAATGAAACAGATTGAAGCTAAATTAAAAAGAAACTTGCTAGAAACACCAACTAAATCAAGAGAAGTGTTTGCTGAAAAAGATAGTAATACAAGCAATGTAACTTCACCTAAAAGACTCTTCTCTGCAGGATCAGGTGAAGGTGATGAGAATGAAGAAAGTCTTGAAGTGTTTTATGGCAAATTTACAGCAGCAACAGCTAAAATTGATCCAAAAAGATTGGAGGATTTCAAACCACTATTTAGTCATCTTATGTTTCAAACGGATTTATTTGAACCAGCTGGTTGTGATCTGAATGTATTATTTAAAAGAATTAACGATGATCTTTTGCAAGAAAACGATGCTGCTGAGCCGTTCACTGTATCTGAGTTTAAAGGGTCTCTTGAAGAATTAGAATATAGTGAGGTTCTGTTTTTGGATTCAGATTTAATGAAGGTCATGAAAATCTGATAATTTATATACCTTTTTTTACAACTAAATAAAAATCATCGGTGCATTGTGCACGATTCTTTAGCAAGGGTGCGTATCCTTTGCAAATC
The DNA here is from genome assembly GCA_019649515.1 of Hanseniaspora mollemarum. Taxonomy (NCBI): domain Eukaryota; kingdom Fungi; phylum Ascomycota; class Saccharomycetes; order Saccharomycodales; family Saccharomycodaceae; genus Hanseniaspora; species Hanseniaspora mollemarum. The sequence continues at coordinate 264,945 of JABFEO010000009.1, read as the reverse complement.
ACGTGACTACAATGACTGGCCTTTTTGGCACATTTCATCAGTAGGTATTTCTGGACCTTAATATGAAAAACAGAACATGATACATTGTAGGACCTCATTAGGTCATAAAGCTTTCTTAAGATATGGTCTCGTAATCAATGAACAAATATTTTGGCCATTTCCCTGGTTTTTTTTAAAAAAAAAAAAGTCTGTTGTGAAAAGTTTCAAGCAATGTTACAGTTCATCGTTCTTCTTGTTGATATGAAATATATTAAGAACTGCTGAATCTATTTTTTCAACTTCCCGTTTTTGCCTGAGTTTTCAGCATAGTGTAGCGTAAATGCCGGTATCACCGCATGCTTTAGAGACTTTTATCAAACTCACTGTCTGGAGAAGTGTTGACTTGAAATTATTCTTTTTTTGAATTATGAAAAACAAATCTCTAAATATCATTGTTACAGTAAGCCTCAAAACAGAAATGATGCTTCAATTAGTCCTCACCTTGCTAATCCTCCTGTTCTTGTATTACTTTAAAGTTGCCATAAAGCGATGGCAAGCTGGATTCACGTGCCCATACAAACACGTGACTTGTGTGTTGGTGTTCCTCACTACTGAAAAATTTTCTCTATTTTTTCCAGAAGAGCGTGAAAAATTAAGCTGGGACTTTCTTTACAGCCGCCTAGCTTTCACGACACGCACTTTGCTAAGATAAGTGGCAAAAAAGGAACACGAAGAATTCGTCAGAGAAGCGTAAATCAAAATTATTACTGAAACAACCATAGACGGTCAATTAGTATATTTTAAGCTTGATTATTTCTTTGATATATAATAGTGATTAAATATGTCTTCTGATATAAGAGTTGAATCTTCTTTGGTGAAAAGTTGGAAGCTTTTGCAGGCAAAAAAGACCACTTCTAAGCCATATGTTACACCTTTTATTCCCTTTTATGCATTTTTTTATTATGTATACAATAATCTTTACGATGAGTATATTGGTGGACAAGAATGGACTTTTGTTTATTTGGGTACCATCTTATCTTTGAACATGCTGGTATATTTGATGCCTGAATGGAATCATGGAATTAAAGTTTCTTTTAAGTACAGTGGAGTGAACTCCTTGAAAGATGCTGAAAGAATTTACATCCAAACAACTCCAAACAATGGCTCTGATGATATTGTTGACATTGAAAGACATATGATTAATGACCAGCCTCAAGTATCTTTTCTTTTTCAAAAGAAAAGATTCCTTTTGGATGACGAGACTCACACTGTGTTCCGCTCACCAAGGTTTGATATTGATGAAAAAGATATTCTAATATCTAAATATCAAAAAAACACTGGCTTGAAAGGAGATATAACTAATTTGGAAAGATTGTATGGTAAGAACAGTTTTGACATTCCAATTCCAAGTTTCCTTGAATTGTTCAAGGAACATGCTGTTTCTCCATTTTTTGTTTTCCAAATTTTCTGTATTGCTCTGTGGTTTTTGGATGAAATGTGGTACTATTCCTTATTTAATTTATTTACTGTCGTTGCTATGGAAGCTTCTACAGTTTTTCAAAGACTTCAAACTTTGAAAGAGTTTAGAACAATGGGTATTAAACCATTTCCAATCAATGTCTACAGAGATGGTAAATGGGCAGAACTTCAAACTGATGAGCTGCTTCCTAATGATGTTGTCTCTATTGTAAGATCTACTGAAGAAACAGCACTGCCATGTGACTTGATTTTGTTAGAAGGTTCTTGTATTGTCAATGAAGCTATGCTGTCTGGTGAATCTACTCCATTGCTAAAGGAATCCATTAGATTAAGACCTGCTAAAGATTTGTTGGAACTTGAAGGAGTTGATAAGAATAGTGTTTTACACGGTGGTACCAAAGTTTTGCAAGTGACTCAAGATGAGAAATTGTCTTCAGCCATTGCAAAAACTCCAGACCATGGGGTATTAGCTGTTGTAACAAAAACTGGTTTTGAAACTTCTCAAGGTTCTTTGGTTAGAGTCATGTTATTCTCCAGTGAACAAGTTTCTGCTAATAACAAAGAAGCTTTTGGTTTTATTGGATTCCTATTAATCTTTGCTGTCGCTGCTTCTTGGTACATGTGGGTCGAAGGTACTAAAATGGGTAGAGTTCAGCATAAATTAATCTTAGATTGTGTTTTGATTATTACAAGTGTTGTTCCTCCAGAATTACCTATGGAATTGACCATGGCTGTTAACTCTTCTTTATCTGCCTTGGGTAAGTTCTACATTTACTGTACTGAACCATTCAGAATTCCATTAGCTGGTAGAATTGATGTCTGTTGCTTCGACAAGACTGGTACATTAACAGGTGAGGATTTAGTCTTTGAAGGATTGGCTGGTTTGTCAACCGATTCCATAGATGATTTAACTCTCACAGCAGCTTCAGATGTATCATTAGACACATCGTTGGTTATTGGATCATGTCATGCTTTAGTTAGATTGGATGATGGTGAATTAGTTGGTGACCCTATGGAAAAAGCTACCTTGAAAGCTGGAAACTGGAAAGTTGAAAACAAGACTGTTATTTCTCATGAAATTCATGGTAAGGTTAAAGTTTTGAGAAGATTCCAATTTTCTTCTGCTTTAAAAAGATCTTCTACCATTGCTCAACATGGTAAAAATCTTTTCATTGGTTCTAAAGGTGCTCCGGAAGTTATCAAAAACTATCTATCATCTATTCCCGAAAATTACGACAATATCTATAAGCATTACACCAGAAACGGTTCTAGAGTTTTAGCTATTGCCTATAAATCATTAGATAGCTCCTTTGCTTTGAACAAAATTGAAAAATTAGACAGACATAATGACGTTGAATGTGATTTACAATTTGGTGGATTTTTGATTTTCCACTGTCCTATGAAAGATGATGCTTCTGTAACTATTGAAATGTTGACTGATTCTGGACATAGATGTATGATGATCACAGGTGATAATGCTTTGACTGCTGTTCACGTTGCTAAAGAAGTTGGTATTTATGATAAGACTGTCGCTGATAGAGATGTATTGATTATTGATTCTTTTGATGATGACAACTTCATTATCAAGAATGTTGATGAAACTTTTGAAAAGTCCATTCCAATTAGAGGTGGATCTTTCTCAGAACTATTTGATCAATACAACTTTGCTATCACAGGTCCTGCTTTTGCACATCTAGTTAAGAATGAACATCCTGAATTAGATACTATTTTAAAATACTGTTGGGTTTATTCAAGAACATCTCCTATTCAAAAAGAGTGGATCATTACTAGATTTAAAGATTTGGGATACAACACTTTGATGTGTGGTGATGGTACTAATGATGTCGGTGCTTTGAAACAAGCACATGTTGGTGTTGCTTTATTGAACGCTACTGAAGAAAGTTTGAAAGCTTTGGCTGATCAAAGAAAAATTGAATACTTCAAGCAAATGTATGATAAACAATGTGATTTATTCAACAAGTGGGGTAAACAACCACCAACTTGTCCTCAAAACATTGCACACTTATATCCTCCTTCAAAGTCGAATCCAAACTATTTGGTAGCTTTGGAAAGAGAAGGATTTGAAATTACTGATGAAACAAGAGATATGGTTGCTAAGGCAATGGAGAAGCCACTACCAAAACCAAATTCAACTGGTCCTCCTCCAAAAGCTGATATTTCTGACCTTGGTGACTTTTTCTCTTCTCAATTGGCAGCTGTTGAAAATGGTGGTGATGATGATGATTCTGAAAAGCCAACTTTGAAACTTGGTGATGCTTCTTGTGCTGCACCATTCACTTCTAAGTTAGGTAATGTTGCCGCAGTTACTAACATTATCAGACAAGGAAGATGCGCATTGGTAAACACAGTTCAAATGTACAAAATTTTGGCCTTGAATTGTTTGATCTCTGCTTACTCTTTATCTGTTATGTACATAATGGGTGTTAAATTTGGTGATGCCCAAGCAACTTGTTCCGGGTTATTGCTAAGTGCTTGTTTCTTGTCTATTAGTAGAGGTAAACCATTGGATAGATTGAGTAGAAAAAGACCCCAAGCAGGTATTTTCAATTGGTACATTATGGGGTCCATCTTATCCCAATTTGCTGTTCACTGTGGTACTTTAGTTTATTTGGTTATGGAAATTTATAAACTTGAGCCAAGAGAACCTGTTAGTGACTTAGAAAAAGCTTTTGAACCAAGTTTGTTAAACACTGGTATTTTCTTAATCCAACTAATTCAACAAGTCTCAACATTCTATGTAAACTACCAAGGAGAACCATTCAGAGAAAACTTGAGAAGCAACAAGGGTATGTTCTACGGAATTGTAGGTGTCTTTGCTTTGGCTTTTGCAGGTGCCTCAGAGTTTATTCCTGAATTGAATGCAGCCATTAAGTTTGTCCCAATGACAGAACCATTTAAGTTGAAGCTATCTGCAGTTCTGCTGTTAGATCTTGGTGGTACATATGCCTGTGAAGAAACTTTCAAGTACTTTTTCATGGATGATCAACCAAAGAAGATTCCATATTAAATAGATAGATTAAAATATATTGTTGATGCAAGATACTCCAACAAAATTGTTATATAATTGATTTACAGATGCTGTAGCAATAATAGTTTTTTGGTTTTAGATGTGTGCTGTTGCTTACTAGTATGCTTATTTAAGTCTATAAAAGAAATCTTTATCTATTTCGAATTTCAATAGCTCATTGCTGTCTACTAAATTAGCTGTTAATTGTTCAAATTCATCTAAATCAAGATTTGCTAATGATTTGCTGCTATCATTTATTATACCATAAAGTCCTTCATGAGATAAAATAACATCTACACCAACACCATTACCCATGTCATAATTTTTAAAAATTTTTAAAATCTCCTTCAGTTTTAATTTAAAAATTCTGTCAATGTGCTCTTGACTAGGCTTTTGTAAATTTCTTTTTATTTCATTTTGTTTGATGATACCAAATAAATCACCTTGAGACATAATATCTAAATTAAAAATGTTTTTCTTTGGTAAGCTTATTTTTGAAACATTGCTTTTTCTCTGATCTTTGTGAAAGGTCTTTGTATTTAGCTTGCTACTTTGCTTATTAGGTGAGATGTTATTTAATTTATCAAATTTATCGCTCAGCTTAGAAGTTGATTTTATTGATGGTAAAGATATTTGATTTTCTAAAGAATTTATTTCAGATAAAATCTGATGAACCAAGTTAAACAAATAAAACACATCTTGTTCTAAAAGTATTGCCAATCTTTTTTTAAGCTTTGTTATTTTTAGCCTTGGATTTCCATATGCTAAATGTGATTTATTTACAAGAATAGCTGTAATATTGTTAGAGCTTTTTTCATTTACAAAGTTGTAAAATTCCTTGTCATCTAGAATGCATAATATTTTACTTGACAAGAATTTAAACCCATCATTCAATTTAATCTTGATCTTAGTATTTGCTTTTAGCTTATTGTTTAAAATTTTCAATAGAATCCAAGAATCCATTTCTGTTATAAAGTTTTCCAGCTTTGAAATCAAAAATTCGTTTAATACTGTCCTGTGAATATCCAATCCAGAAAAATAATAGTTGAAAATACCTTCAATGCTTTCAAAAGAATTGAATTTATTCCACAATCTTAGATTGTAAAAGCAATCATACCTAACAACAGGAATTGAACTCTCAGTAACTGAAGAATCACGGTATCCAACTTGAGAGTAGATATGTTTAATTGAGTTGTCGAATATTATGTCATTTATGTCCACAAAACAGACATAATGATTTTCTTGCGGAACCACATCAGGGTATAAATATGGAAGAGTGGAAGATTGTGCTCTTAGAGAATGTAAAAATAGATTGTTGCTTACATTATCACTACAAGTCAACTTAGTAGTTAACTCAGTTATTCTCAAACAGTGAAATGATTTTATTAAGGATCTGTGTTTAACTTCATCTGAAAAAGCAGGTAAACTGAAATCGTAAATATGGTGTTTCGTTTCACTTTCTTTGTTAAAAGTTAATATTTGTGAGAAGCCTTCATTTTTAATAGCCTCATCTTTCATGTAAGGTTTCATAAATTCTTTAAGCATAAAAAAGACTCTAAGGTTAATCTCTTCATTTATTGTTTCAGTTTTATATTTTAAATCATTTTTATTCCAAATTTTGTCGTTGAAAATAGAACAATTCTGATCAGTTAGGAGATCTGATTCATCCAAATACCTAAGTTCATTTCTAAACGTTTCTAAGTGATCAAGAGATTCCAGCAATGATATAAACAAATTCTTTTTATAGCTGTATTGTTTTTCTTTTTCAATATCCAAAGTTAATTTGCTGTTTCCAAAATTGATCCGCAAAGAAGCATCCTGCTGCTCTATAGCTGTATTATCTTTAATATTATGTAGTACAGTTTTATCCTGCTTATTTATATACTTTACAAACGGATCAATCCCTTTGAAGAGCAAAATTCGTTTTCTTTCTCTAATAATGAATTGAAACAATTGTTTCTGTAGATCTGTTATAAAAGTCTCAATTGCCTCTTCATCTGAAATTGTTGAATTGCTGGTGTGCTTTAAATGATAGAGTTCTAGATCTAAAATACCTATATCTTTGTTATTATGTGGATCCATTTAATAAAGTAAACCACCCAGTAATATGACAATTAACTTTGGTTATTGCTATCTCAATAGATATATGAACTGCGTTCAAGAATGGTTCGCAGTTGAACTTCTTGATGAGCAGTATACGAAAATTGTATTCAATTTGCACGTGATTTCCTACTCGTCGTTACTAGGAAGATTCACAGACATAAAGTCGTTCTCCATATCGTGACCTAGCAGGTGACCATAGAGGTCTATGGCTACGTTTACATACTCGTCTAAATCTAGCGACAGTGGCTCATGAACATCTGGTGTAATAATTATGTTGCTATTATTGTCAAATTCTGGGCGATTAATGTTTTGCTTGTAGTTGAGCCTAAAACTAACATCGTTCTCTGATTCGTATTTGCTGACAGCGATGTTGAGATCGTCCTGGTTAGTTGCAAGTATACTCAATGTTACATATCCTTTGGGTGATCTCTCCAAAGAATCAGATAGAACCAGCAACTGAACAGTATTTGATATTTGCCTCTCACACAAAAAACTGTTTGGGGGGAACGTTAATACGGATCCGTTTTTATCTGAGCAGCAAAAATCAAAATTACTGTTCTTTTTTACAAAAAGGTCCGATCTATAAACATCAAAGTCACTCGTTAAGCACTGTCTCCCTAGAGCACCTAAATTCTGGCACTGATGATTGGATATAATTATCTTTTCTTTTACAATGGCTTTCTCTCCATTCGATAACTCAACAGCGTTACCCGATATCTTGGTTATTTTTGTTCCTAACCGTATTATGTTATTGATTAAAGCGGAAGATCTATAGATACCTTGGATTATTTCTCCCAAACCTCCATATTTAGTAAGTAAAGCTGGAAAATTACCATAAACTTGATAACTCTGAAAAAACTTAGTTATTTTATCACTTGATTGTTTTGTGCTCAACTCCCCAGCATCGAAAGAGTTACATATAGTATAAACAAATTCATTGATTAAAGTTAAAGGCAGTTTTTTGAATTTGTCTTTGAATAGACACATGACTGGCTTATTTTTGTATTCGTTCCAAATCAAATTCTCTTCGCTAACATCTTCAACCAAAAATTTGATACATTTCATTATAGTCCTTTTTGTTATTGGACTCATGCTGGAATCGGTGAAAATTTCTTGTTTGGATGTTTTCAGCTTATAAAATTCAGCTTTTACATTATCAAAAGTAAAAAAAGTGTCCAACTTGACCACCTCCAAGTACCGATATATGTTGAAATTCATTATGTATTTGATCATTTTTGACTCACATAGCATATACGAAGGTATAAGATCTATTCCAAAAGTCTTTTTATTTTGTTCAATATAATCATCGTTAATAACAATATCTGTGTATTTCTCACAAATTTGGTTTAGATTTAGTGCTGCAGTATAGTCTCCGTAATAATCATTCTCATCAACACTCAAAACTCTAAAGCCTTTCCACGACAAAATATTAGACAGCAAAGCATTGCTTAACGAGGACCCTACAATGATAAAATCATACTCTTCAATCTCATTTCCATCATCTGAATTAGACATTACAATACTAGTGGCACTGTATATCAAAAGCCTGGTGTTCTTCCGCCATATTCTTTTACCTAACAGCAAAGATGTTAAAGATCTTTGGCTGATGAGCCAAAAACAAGAAATGTGTGTCACGTGACACAGGTGCCGCTTCCGGCACACTTGTTCTGAGGGCAGCCATAGGCAAAGCGATGAGGTGATTAGTCGACCATTTTCTGTAGTTCTTTGTATATATTTGTATAGTTAGTAGTCTTCACCAAAAGAAACAACTTCTTTCTTGTGAGAGTGCAGCAAAATGGTATGCTCAAACTGAGCAGTCATAGATCCAGGGATATCAACCAAAGGCAAATATTCCTGCACATAGCCCGCCATAACAAGATAGTCCAGATCATCATAATATTCCAAGTCTATTTTCAAATGAGCAGCAACCATAATTACCTTGTCTAAATATCTTTTACACCAAGGCAATGAACCAAAGTTGTCCCAAATTAGTTTTAAAAGTTTGTCATGCTTGTCTATAAAATCGTTTTCAGCCGAGCCAGTAATTCTCTTAGGCAATTTATTGACGTTTAAGGCGTAGTGAGAGCCTTCACCATCTGTGTAAACGTATCCTCTTCCTGTTGTACCAAAAGTTTCAATTGCAAAATGCTCAAATTCCTCCATTTTGGTAGTGTCTTCGTTCTTAACAATTGGAACAGATTTGCCACCATGAATTAAGTATGGCTTAATGTTGTGCCCACATAAATTTCTGCAGCATTTAACTGGTAAAACCTCTCCATTTCCCAAATCTACTTCATAAGATTCCATTACTTCTTGAATCTGTTCACCAATATCACATAATCTTACGTCAATGCCTGCTGCATTGATACCCGTAGTTGTAGCCTCTTGAACGGCTTTTAACAATGAGTTATAAGGATTGTTTTCGTTAGATTTGGTTTGCTTACTTGGCATGATTGTCGTCCAAGCTGAATCAATGATATTTCCGTTTACATGAACACCAAAATCCAGTTTCATGATATCATCATAATTCAAAACTGTTTTGTCTCCTCTATTTGGAGTGTAATGTGCGGCAACATCATTGATACTAATACCTGTTGGAAAAGCAATTCCTTTGCTCTTGTATGTATCTTTCTGCTGAGTGATATCAGTTGTAGAGGTAAATTTTCTTGTGGCATCTTCCAGATTGTTCACAATATCAATAAGCTGCATTCCAACTGTTATCTTCTTTTGAATATTGCTTCTTACCCTTCTATGTATCTCTGCTGCTTGTCTCATGTCGTCCCATTCTTGCTCATGTTTATTCATCGTTTCATTGTATCTTTCCTCCAATTTAGTGGTTCTGTCTAAATGGTTGTCTTTTTCAAAGTAATAAGATGGATCATAATTCAGCCACTTACCTTCAGGATATTTTGAACCATTGGGATAAAATGTTTCAATGGGCTTTACGTCCTGATTTTTCTTCTTTTTAGGTTTTTTGCTTTTCTTTATTACAGCTACATCATGTTCGGTATTAGTTGCATTAGCCTCCACTGGTGCAGAAATTTCATCCTTTAACGTTGAAGAGAGTACTCTAACATCTTTATCAGCACTAAAAGACATTTCTATAATCTATAAAAGTATTGGTGTATTATATTTATAGAAAGTTGCTTAATTGGTTGGGGATAAAATTTATTGCTTTTGATTTTTTCAAGACAAATATTTTCGGTTCCAATGAGCCTGAAAATGACAAAATTGAAAAATATATTTGCATGGTGTGATGAGCAGCAATAAAAAAATGTCACGTGCTAACAATAAACCCTGCGGTAGATGATCAACCTCATCAAACTGCCTCAAATGGGTCGCTCTTCAGCATAACCTCAAAGCGCATTACCTTTGAAAAGTCAATCTCTAGGTTAAAGCTGCATTTTGCAATAATTCTTTCATTAAAAACCATTACCAACTCTTGTTTCTCAGGATTATGCTTGAGTAAATTGATTTTCCATGGTTTAAGCGCTTTAGAGTAACTAAGGTGTATGTTTAATTCGTCCTGTGATACAAGTTTTTCTCCGTCAAAAGTCATCATGTAAATTGTTGGAAGGCAGTCATAAATTATAACTTTGTTTTCAGTCAAATGCAAGATATTGTAATAGTTAACTGGATCTGGTACATTTAAAGAAGTGTTTAACAGCCGATCAATTCTATCTTTGGATGAATCTTCTTTTGGTTCCGGCGTTACAGATAACCCCCTGCTCATGCTAGTGCTACTTGCTCTTTCTGATAATTCAAAGTCTGTATTAACTTCTAGGCTCTGTATAAAATCCTGTTTTTTGTCTGCTTTTACTGGCAGTAGTAATGTTTTCTCCGTTATCCCATCTATGTCTGATTTGCTTCCACCAATAATTGCCGTTCTAATTACTTGTGAAGTTTCAAGACTAATCCACTCAAACCGCGTATCGTACCTTACTAAACACTGGCTTCTCGAGATTAAATGAAAACTAGTTATTTGTGTTGTTCTTTTTAACGGAATAGCATTTAATGGAAACAATGAAACAGGTGTATCGCTTTCTGTCGAGTCAGAGTACTTGAAACTTAAAAGAACATACTTCAATTTGTCAGTCTTTTCATTCTCACATAGTATCAACATAATAAGCACCCTTTCTTCAATATTAACATCAATGCAAACTATCTCTTGTGGATACTTGAAGAGTCCAAATGTAGCTAATGATAAAGAGTAAGGATATACGTGACCCTCAGTAAACTCACTAGAAACCTTTTTTCTATCATAATACGCTCCGGACTTGGGCAAGTACAATATCTTGATTACTGGCTCTTTAAATATTGCGTGCCTTTTGTAAATGCTATGACTTTTGTTGCTAGAAAGATGTATATTAAAGCCAAAATTAATTGTATCATTACCAAACATATCGCTAGTACTAAAATCTTCATCAGCCCGTTGCGTGTACATCTCAGTAACATACAGTAGTCTTTTGTTATCGGCCCACTCAATATCTTTCACTGAACCATTGTTCATGATATTCCAATCCATATCTGCCATATGAACCTCAACTTCATTCTGGAATCTTTGCTTGTAGGTAAGAAGTTTAATTTTATTCTTTTGAAAAAAAGTATTGTCATCTAAATGGGAAAACTGCAACAAGGCTCTGTTATTATCCATGGATTCTTTCAAATCTTTTGTTAAAAATATTTTAACACGACCAAAATTAGTTAATAAAGCCAAACATGATCTATCTGGGGAAAGCACGGTTTTTTGGATGTACTCTGTTTTAAAATAGTCATAGTTTTCAAAAAGAATTCTAATATCAGTATGGTCTCCTTGGTGTTTAAAGTTTATATGTTCAAAAGGCAAATGCTTCAAAAGAAGTGTCTTCTTAGCACAAAGATCCTCAACACTACGAAAATCTGAAAACACTAACCGAGGTTGCTTTAACAAACTCTCGTTTTTTTTGAAAAACAAATAATTCAAATAATTTACCTGAGAAAAATCCTTTTCTAGCCAATCTTCCTCCCTGTATCTAGAAAGAAGAAATATAGACTTTTCAAGCTCAGATAAATTAGTTATTTCATCAAATTGAAAAGTCTCAGCTGAGCTTGAAGTATCTTTGATTACCTGAATGGAATTCTTGTACGTCGAGTGTATTGATGATTGATGAAAAGAAGAGTAGAATTTTTTGTTATGAAAAAGCCCTAGCTTGCTTGTGGTTAAATTATCTCCAATGCGCTCTTTGTGAGTACCGCTTTGGAATTTTATAGCAAAACAGTAATCATAAAAACTAAAACTGAAGTAGGGGGTTTCACTATAGAGAGAGTTAAGTTTCAATAGCTCGAATAGCTGGTATTTATTGGTTTCCAAATCCTTATATTTTCTGTTTAATTTGGAAGTAGAACTTTCAGCTGATAACACATTCGGTATGTCCATGATTATCGTGCTATTTGTGTTTTTGTTTAAAAACAAATCTTTGTATTTCAAACCTACCAATAGTTTGGGCCTATAGAAAACTAAATAATCATCCTCAAAGTCAAACACTTCAGTAACGAAATCATTGTAATATCGATCATAGTCTCTTTCAAAGTTAACATTAAAAGATGCTGTACTAGCAGTATTACCAAATTCTGAATCAAGGTCTAAAGATTGTACAGATCTACCAGATGAAATAGTCATATGATTGAAATCACTGTCTTCATCAGAAGATAAGTCTGAATTATCAAGATCATGTGGTGACATATTGCGGCTGAAGAAACACTCACTTTGATAATCTAGTAAAACTAGAAGAAACGACTATTTGGTATTTATTTATTTGTAATTCAATGTCTTTGCTGGTCTTTATCAGTAGTACATCTTCCCTTTAGATAACAGAAAGACCACTCTTGTGCGGCTAGGAGAAGCATTTATACCAGCCGGGTAAGTACAAAGTAATCGGATTTAAGCTTTTATCTTTTAGTAAGCTGAAAATTTTTCCATTGGTTTGGCGTACTAAGGTGGATCTTTAATCTCATCAGCAAAGAACACAACCAAAAACCAACCACATTAGATGATGTTTTTGGCCTTCAATAAGCATATTGCTGTCAGCAACAAAGCTGCACTTTGGAATCATTTGAAATATCCTGTTTCAAACAAAAATTTTTTATCAATAAGATTGAATTCAAGCAACAAAAGAAGCGACCTGTCAAATGGAGAAACCGAGAAACCATCCCTCTTGAAGCTAGACTCTTTACTTGAGGGAGAATTAAAAAAGGCATCCCAAAGAAGAACATTTCAGAATGAAAACTCTGCTTTAGGCGGGGATGATTTTAACGCTATAGACAATATATCAGATTCAGCCAGCAAGGTGTTCTTAAATAAACAGATTTTTAACAACTTGAAAATTACAAGAGGTGTAAAGGGAGGATCACAAATTAAAGTCAATAACAATACTTCATCTATGCTCAATAACAACTTGGGAGTTTTATCACAAAACATATTAAATACAGATTTGGAAGACATCACAACCCTTGGTAATAAAGACGAATATGGAATTTTAAAAACTTCCAAAAAACTAAGAAATGCTCCTAGAGGAAACATTGCAGTCACTAAGAGTTTGTCTTCTGGATTGATGCAGTTAACAAAGAGACAGCAGCAAAACAACCTGAGATTTAACTTGAAATTAAGAGATAAGCACATGAGACCATGTAAAGTGAAGAGGGCCCAAAAGACAAGAGTGAGTGCAAAAAAGTTCAATGAAGGGTGGGCTGACTACATGGGGGTTGTTCATGCTATGATCAGAAGAGGTTACGCTTAATTGAAACATAAAATAATAGATTTAGCTTGTACATATATATCATAAAACGTTTTAATTAAATGCTCAGTAAAAAGTATTTATGTGGCAAAAAAGTTAACAACTCTTTCGAAGCAATGCATGCACAAATAGCCTAGTACTTATAGGTTTGGATATCAGCATTGATGATATCTGTACTTTCACTTCTGTAAATTTGAGTTGGTCCTTTGTGGTCAAATGGATATTTCTTAGAGTACTCATATGTTTCCTTGATTGCAAGCTTCAAGTTCTTGAGGTTTTCTCTGTCGATTTGGTAGTGGAAAGCAATTCTTCCACCCATGACTCTGCACCCATATTTTAAAGCTTTTTTAACCAAAACATCTGGATTGATTTTGGAGGTTTCCAAGTCAATGAAAACAAAAGATGTTTCGGTTGGAGATTCTAGAGGAATGTTCAACTCATTGACCAAGTAGCTATCTAACTCAGCAGCAAGATCGTGTGAATACTGTAGCTTGCTTTCCCAACCTGGCTGAATGGCCACTAAAGCCATAGAAGCAAGAATACCAGACTGTCTAATACCACCACCAACTTGTTTTCTAAAGTGGTTGGCCTTTTTAATGAAATTTGGAGACCCCAAAAGCACAGATCCAATTGGAGCTCCCATGGATTTGGATAGGCAGACGGATATGGAGTCGAAAATGGTTCCATACTTCTTTGGATCAATGTTCTGTTTGACACAAGCATTCCAAATTCTAGCACCATCACAGTGAAGCTTAATATTGTTTTCAATACAGAACTTCTTCATTCTGATCAATTCATCAAACGGAGTAACCATTCCGTGAAGAGTTTGTTCCAAAGAAACAATAAAGGTTGGGGCGGAGTGGATGTCTCCATCGTTTCTAATGATCCATTTTTGCAAATCCTCAACAGAAAGATAATTGCCGTTTATTGGAATCACTGGTGTTACCATAGCTTGAGACAGCATAGCCAAACCAGCAGCTTCATGGGTGTAAATGTGTGCTCTGTAGTCACATAAGATGGAGTACGGAGGTTGAACGTTTAGAAGGGTTCTGATACCAACCTGGTTAGACATAGTACCAGAGGTACAAAACAATCCTGCTGGTTTTCCAAAAATATCAGCAACTGTTTTCTCTAGCTGGATTGTGTTGACATCCTCATTGTAAACTGCGTCTCCGATACTGGCAAAGTTGACCGCCTCCAGCATCTCTTTAGTTGGAGTGGTGAAAGTATCAGATCTGAAATCGTTCCCTGCACTAGTGTAAGGCTGCATTGTTATGTTTATATTGGTGGTTTGGTGGTTTGTGAGATGTCTTCAGTAAGGCAGATCTGACACTTGAACGAGGATTATCAGCCAATGACTCAACTGCCACTCTGAAATTTTTTCAGCTGGTAGGCAGAAAAGCGCTTTTACGAGACGAAAGGGTACCTCAGATTCTGACAGAATAGTGTGAGACTCGGAACAGTTTGCCGCATTTTGCTTTTGCCGCATTTTGCTTTTGCCGCGCGGAGAATGTGGGTAACTCGGAGATTGTGGCAAAAATGTATGTCTTCGGAACAGATTACTGTTTTGGGACAGAAGCAGATCACTTCTGAGCAGGACAAAGCAGCAGCCGCGTGACCGTCGCGGCCCTCCTTCGTAGGCTGCTTCTATTTCTCTGTTATTGACTTGCAGCCTTTCAAGGTTGCAAAGATAGAGGGAAGGACACCCAGGAATTGAACCAGACCACTGCCGAAACCATGGAGAAAGAAGATATATTCAAGTGCATTGGCAAAAGCAGCAGCAAGCAGAGAAGAATAAAGTCCAGCAAATGGCTCAAAAAAGTGGAAAAAAACAGACATATACCGCTGACACGGAAATGGAATAAGCCTGTTAGACAGCTGCTGAACAGCTCTACAGGAGGAAAGGACTCGAAAAACTTCTTCAAAATCACCCCTCCTTTCAAGGGGTTTTACTACCCATGCATGAAGCTCTGCGACATCACAGGTCTTCCCACTGTTTTTGCAAATGTCAAACTCTTTGGCATCAGATACTACAACAGCGAAGTGTTTGGGTTTATAGAAAACTATATAAGCGCGTATGACGTAGAGATGTATGTGAAGCTGAGGGAAGGTGAGTGGGAAAAGTGAGGTGAGAAGTCCCGTCGCAGTAAGGTGACGCACCGCTATTTAAACTTGTTAAGAAGCTGCTCTTTTCTCTTTTCCAAAATTAGCTTTTGTATTTCGCTATCATTTGTTTCCTTCAGGGTTTTGATTTTGTTAACCATCGTTGTTAGCGAGTCTTTTTTATCGCTGTTTTCTGCTGCCAAGTCCACGCTGTTGGGCAGTTTTGATGTGTAGAAAACTTCAAGTTCTTTTTTAGTGTTGGGCAGTTTTGGATTTGCAGATGGCGGCATTTCTTGACTTATTTGGTCCCTTCAACCTTCCTTCTCATTGAATCTCTCACATGGTGACGCAAACATTAACAATTCATGTGATTGTTTCAGTATATAACAGCGGGAAGAAACGCGGAAATTTTTTCCGTATTTTGAAAGCTTATAGAATGGAGAAAAGAGTGAAATGCTTGTCAGAAAGGTTTCCTAAAAACGCCTTTAAAGCACCATCAGATCACATATCCTTCTTTTTTTTATTTATTTTATCGATGGCTAGATTTGCTAACTACAAGTTTATTTCTTTGGCTGTTACAGTTATCATGCTGATTGTGCTGCTGAGAACGTCAAACTACGACAACTCTCAAAGCACCTCCTTGAAGCACACCGAAGGCTCAGGCGAAATTACCGATGAAAACCCGACATCTGGAGGCTCAATTTTAAACACAATTCAAGAGGGTATACAGCCACTTTTGCTCTCTTCTTCTGGAGAAAAACAAACCTGTGAAACCTCTCACGTAATAGTTATTGATGCAGGTTCTTCTGGATCCAGAGTTCATGTCTACGATTTCAGCAAATGTTCAGGTAACAAGAAACCTGAGCTGTTGAAAGAGCACTTCAAAATGCTAAATCCTGGTTTGTCTTCTTTCAAGAAAGACTTCAAGTCTGCTGCTGAGTCCTTGGACCCATTGTTGAAGTTTGCCCAAGAAACCATTCCTAAGGATAAGCAATCGTGCTCCCCGATAGTCGTCAAAGCAACTGCTGGTTTAAGAATGCTGGGAGAAGCCGAATCTACCGCTATTTTAGATTATGTGACTGAGTATATTGAAGGCGAATGGCCGTTTAGATTGATTGACGAAAATCCAGTGTCCATTATGGGCGGTGATCAAGAAGGTGTTTTTGCCTGGATTACCACCAACTTTTTGCTAGGAAACATTGGTAATGGAGACAATTTAGGGAAAACAGCTGCTATTTTTGATTTAGGTGGTGGCTCTACACAGATTGTGTTTGAACCTTTGCTTGAAGACAACAGATTTGTTCAAAATGAATATAAGTACGATTTAAACTTTGGAGCTAAAGAGAAATATGAGCTATACCAATATTCTCATTTGGGCTATGGTTTGAATGAAGGTAGAAACAAGATATACAGCACTATCATTGAAAACTCATTAATCAATGGTGTTATAACTAAACTAGATTTGATGCAAGAGGATTCAACAGTTAAGTTGGACAATCCTTGCTTACCACCTTCCACAACTCTTTCCAACGTCAAAGTCAATTTAGAAGATGGCAGAAGTGTTGTAGTAAACTTCAAAAACTCAAATAAACAGGAAACATTCCTGGAGTGCAGAGCCGTAACTGAACAAATTTTGAAGAAAGACACTGCCTGTGTCACGCAGCCATGCTCTTTCAATGGTATTCACCAACCATCCTTGGTAAAGGAATTCAAGGACACCTCTGACTTATATGTCTTTTCTTTCTTTTATGACAAGACTGTTCCTTATGGGATGCCTCTAAACTTCAACTTGAAAGATTTGAGAAATTTTGCTGAAATTGTGTGTGGTGGAACTAATTCTTGGCAAGAACATTTATCTACAATCACTGATATTTCAGCTATAAAAGCAAATCCTGAACTATGTATGGAACTAACTTTCCAATTTGAATTGTTGCATACTGGATATGAGATACCTTTAGATAGAGAACTGAAGACTTGCCAACAGATTGAAGGAAACGAAATTGGGTGGTGTTTAGGTGTTGCTCTTGAGATTTTAGGAGACGACTCTTCATTTCAATGTGATTTAAAAGAGACTCAGCCTAAAGGTAAAGAAAGAATTGCTGGTACTGTTTTAGACGAATAGAACAGTGTCGTTTCAGCTAATAAAGCAGGCTAAAAGAACAGTCCAAACTATATATTTTTCAGTAACTTTTTCTTTTTTAGTTTGGGCTTCTATGCTAATTTCAACAAAGATATATTCTGCAACAATTGAAGATGTATTGCCACGTTTCAAAACTTCTACAGTACAGTTCACTGGCATTATTGCTTCACTGCATTTAACCTTTGGCGCGTGATGTTGGCTTCGGAAGCGGAGCTCACAAAAATAGAAGGGAGAATCATGAAATTGGTATAATTTAATTAGTTTTCAATTAAGAAATCTTGCAAGTATCTTTTCAAGTAGAGGTATTTATCAAAACGAGTCACCCATATTCAAAGCAACTATATACTGTATTGTGCTTACATACTGCTTTTTTTCTTATTTGAAAAAAAAAAGTACTCAATCTTCAACCTCAAAGTGCTTTTGATTTCGAAAACGAACATTCTATAAGAAGCATCAAAATAGCATCCAACCTTTCAATTATGTCAATTAACCCGAGTTTATATTCATCTGACGTTGCTTCTTCCTCTCTGAAGCAAGAAGATAACGAATTAGCAAAAGCTATAACAGAAGGAAACTCTTTAAATAATCTAGGAATTATAATTGGAGAAGCTCAAACAAACTCTAATGATGGCCCTCTTGGCACGCACGATAAAGCAAAAGAAGATAGAGGAACAGTAAAGGGACAAGCATGTGATAACTGTAGAGTCAAGAAAATAAAGTGTGATTTTGGATATCCTTGTGATAAATGCATAAAAAGAACAGAAAAAAATAAAAAGAGAATGCAAAAGACTGGTGTTTCTATTCCTATTGTGAAATGCACATATGCATATGAGATATCCAGTGTAAAGAAAAAAGTTCAGTGTTCTGACAAACGTATAAGTGAAAAACAGATATTAAGTTTGGTTAAAGAAAAAGTTGAAACTTTGAGCCAAGCTTTAACAAAAGATGTTTTGTTTGTGAAATCTAACCATAAGGATGTTGATAATATCATTTCGGAAGTTTCTAACAACAAAACTGTATTTAATTCAAACCTACAAAAAGTGTTGACTCTTGATATGAATGAGATTATCACAAAAGAAGATAAGAGAACCTTAAACATTTATTCTAAAATAATTGATAGGGAAATAGGCACAAAACGTCAACTTCGACAAATAAAGGAAGAAGATGTGTTTTTCTGTAATGAAACTACAAAGAAAGTTGGAAAACTGAAGAGTAACAACGAGAAATTAAAGCTTTTAGGAGTATCTTATTCCAGAAGCAGTGTTCAAAACGGCAATGGTATTGATAAAACCAAGAAAACGGCGAACAGCAAACCATCCAGTAAACTTTATTTAGAACAAGAAAAAGAGATTTTCAACTCGTCTTTCATTAGTTCTCAAAACTCACTAGAGAAAGGAAGTATTAAATCAAGGCTCTCAGACATAACATCCCCTTTGTTACTTAAGAAACTTTTAGAAACCACAGAGGCTTTCCAAAAGATAGCTCCAGTATTGGAAAAAATAAACTATTTAACAGATCTACTCAAAACAGATTCAGAAATCTACTTGCAAAAATTATTTGAAACAATGGAAAGACCTTTTTATATTGATATTCCTGATAACATATTAAATCACTTGATGGATACTTACCTGAAGAATTCAGAAATGTGGTATTTATTTGTTTCTGAAAATAAGATGAGAACGTATATCATGAACTTTAAAAAAGATTTTAAAAGCAATCAGAAGGAAATGGATGAAACAGAGCTTTTTTTATTAAACACTGTGCTTTTAGTTGCTTGCCAGATGGGAAAAGGTGAGCTATACAAGCCAAGTCAACAATTAAAACCTGCGGATCAAGACTCTCTGGTGTTTTGGGAAAATATTTTCTTGTTAAACAGTATATCCTTTTACCAAAAGTTTTTGATATTCCCAAGGCCTTCATTGGATGATGACGCTAATTTGAATGTTTTATTTAAAAGCACTATTAGAAAACTGCAATCGCTGTTTTTACTCGGTCACTATTTTAGCAATTCACCTGCTCCAAGACTGTTTGTTCACTTGTTTTCCATTGTCATCACTATTTCACAGGATTTTCATTTTGACCATTTAGATTTCTATGGTGATAAAATTTCAATGGATCTTAAAATTCAAGCCAGAAACTTGTGGGTATCTTGCTTTATTGCAGAAAAGCACGTATCAGTAACTTTTGGAAAACCTGAATTTATTATGGGATTTGATGACAACGTTTTATATGATAAGATATTCATTGCATCACTGAGTCAATATAATTTTTTTCCAGCTGAACAATTAGTAGTAGATTATAGCAATGAAAATACTCCATGGATGAAATGTTTAAGGCAAAATTCTATAGGAGTATTGTTTGTCGGGCTGTTCTTAAGGTTAGAACTATTGAAAATTGAGACGGTCTATTTCAAAACTATTGTTGCTTGCAAAAATGAAACTACAGCTCCAGATTTGTTGCTGGAAAAATGTGAATTGGTTATTAAATCTTTTGAGGATTTTGAAATAAAAGCAAAAAAGTTTTTACAATTAGATCCTGAACAGGCAATTGATAACTGGCTTAGCAACATAGCGAAAACTGATAAAAATAAGAACTCTATTGACGTTACTAGTTTTTTGTTTTTAAATTTCTACACACTGAAGCTAAACTTGTTGATCGTTTATTTTGACTTGCAATATAAGCTGGATCATGAATGCTTAAAAACGTCAAAATGTATTTTTCAAGTAGAATTGCATAATATTGCTAGTACACTTATGAATCTTCTGGAGTATATGTTTGAAAATCCATGGCCAATTCGTGTAAGTAGTGAAATTATTATATGCTACATCAATGCTTTGTCTCCGTTCTTTTACAATTCGATTATTGATAAACACTACTTGAAATTGAATTTAAAAAGAATGGTAACCATCATTAAAAAGTTCGCTGCATTAGGCTTGACCAAAAATTTCTTTGATCCTTTGAAATGGAATACAGCTACATTAAATTCTATTTTCTATATGAAAATTTTATATTTGTGTCATGCAGATGTTTTTCAAGATGTTTTAAAAGATGATTTCAAGAACATATTCTTTGAGGAATATACAGGTGCTTTTATTATTATTAAAGAGTTCAAATCGAAAATGATTAAGCAAATAGATATCTCTACAAAGAGCATTGCTAAATTAACATCTGATATGAAAATAGGGCTATCTAACCAATCGTCTTGGAACCCAGTAAGACCTGTTTCCTCATTTGCAAATTCACATGATTCTTTGCAAAGCGTGGTGGAGAGCAAGATTCAGAAAACTGATTCGGTTAGAAACTTCAGTTTACTGAAAACCCTGTCTAATCTTTCAACACCGAAAGTAGATTCTTCAACTGGAATGAACTACACTCCTCTGGGATTGTTGGTTAAAGATAATTTGAATGATAATTTTGATTTCCAAGACAAACTAATAAGTATGCTAGATCCTAGCTCAGTTTATGATTTTTGGAAAGATGATCCTTTATTGAATAGCAAAAATGAAATTCAAAATAAAAACAATAATCCAACTTTAATACAAACGCCTAATGTATTTGGGTCATCAATCACTCAGCCACAAGTTGATACTTCATTTAATAATTTGATGGACGATATAGAACCCCAAAATACAAACATCGCTAATGACCTTGATAATTTTATAAAGCAAACATTTTTTGCTGCGAACAATTTTAATTCTGATGCTTATACAGAAGATGATATGCTTTTCAAAAACAAGTGATAGAGCTCTTTCTACTCCACTTTACTGAAATGACTGCAGGTAACTTAATCACATTATTACTAATTTTCAAGCCATGGTACTCACAAAGAAGTTGGTTTCCTCAAATTTGTTGCTGAAATATCATAAGTATCTCTGCTGTGAATATTCTAGAAATAAAAAGCCACTATCAACTATGATAAATTACAGACATATTATATAGCTATGCCTAGCAATCTTTTGTTAGAGTCAAACTTGCCTGTGAATCACTGCATATTAAAAACATTGCAAATGGTTTTGTTCACGTGATTGACTTGTTTGCCATTCATTTTCACCACTCACAATTTTCCTCCAATGACTGTCTCGCTACAGATTGAAGGCTTTAAAAAATAGATGGAGCTGAAAAGAACGCGACGCCACTAATAGTTGCGGATATTTCTGTTCTAATTACAGAAAAAGCAGCATTACAGATCTACGTACCGCTGGCAGCAAAAAGCAACCACTTGAATACAATCAACCCTGATACATATTGAGCAATGAATGATGAGACTGAGTGTGATATGTTTTTGAATCAAAGAGTGACCAAAGCTTGTGATACCTGTAGATTCAAAAAGGTGAAGTGCTCTGGAACCCTTCCTTGCGTAAATTGCGCTGGTAAACACCCAACAGATGAGGCTATCGGATGTACATACAACTATGAAATGAAACGGAGATTAAATACTACTGTGAGGACAAGTAATAAACAGATCTATACATACCTGGATGAAAAAATGAAGCGTCTTGAAAGCACATTAATGAACCTCGATTATGAAAAACTAAACAGGCTTCTGCTCAGTTCCAATGTAGGTATCAAAACAAAAATTGGTAGCAGTTTTTCCAAGCATATAAACCAGGATGCTATAAAACCTAATGCTGGTCCTAAAAAAAGAAAAGAATCAGCAAAAATAGTGCGTATGGGCATTAACCTACCTCACATTCGCACAGACAATAGCACTGAGGATGAAAGCCAGAGTCAGAATATTGCACAGGAAGAGTTGGAGGGAGGAAAGGTTTTTCTATGTGATGCAGGCCAGATTGATCAAAACAAGGTTAGTGCCAAGCTGTTTTTTTATTTATCACCAAACAATTTGAAAAACCTGATAAGTAAAATGTCTGAAACATTAACCTCTGAACAAGCTACTTTGGATAATATACTTGTAACCGCAGAAAAAATGGAAAAGCTTAATATTTTGCTACAAAAAGACAATGAAGTGTATTTTAAAACAGTGTTTAATGACGACAGTAGTAGTAAGACTGTAGCTCAGGACATTAAGAAAATTCCATCTTATATTTTAGCTTACATTATTGACAATTTAGAATTCAGCAATAAATACTTTTTTCTGTTTTACCAGGAAAACGTCTATAATCTAGTTAAAAAGTTTGAAAGTATCAATAACGAAACTGATGATGGAGAAGCTGTAAATTTTAAAGGTAAGCTTAGTATTGCCGAGATGTCATTTGTTGTGACAATCCTATTAAACAACTGCAATTTTTACAAGGAACAAGCCAAAGATTCGAATTTTTACAATGAACTGATTCTTTGGGAAAACATTTGGCTTCAGAATGCTATTTTTTTTTACAAATCGTTTACATCTATGCCCAAAATCGAAGAGAAGATTCAGGACAATGTTTATAACATACTAGCCCTGCTTCAGTTTGCTTTTTATCTTGAAAATTCACCTTCTCCCAGAATATCTACAAGCATTATTACGAGTTGTATATCATATATTCAAACATTGCATTATGATGATAACGATTATTTAAACAAAATATTTTCTGATGCTAGCAACAAAAATAGTGGAAACGACTCCGACCTTACCGCAATGAAATTGCAAATGAGATCCCTATATTTGACTTGTTATTTGTATGATAAAAATCTTTCGCTGCGATGTCGTACTCCAGCCATTTTAAATAACAAAGACCAAGCATATAGTATTATGAATCAACAAATTAAGTATTTGGTTGTACTTAATGGATTTGGTGAGTTTTTGACCGATGAGCAGTTAAAAAATAACAATGCAGATGTAAATATTTTAGATAAAGACAAGCCAATATTTCAGCATATGATAAAAACTCTTACTG
Source organism: Hanseniaspora mollemarum (assembly GCA_019649515.1). Lineage (NCBI taxonomy): Eukaryota > Fungi > Ascomycota > Saccharomycetes > Saccharomycodales > Saccharomycodaceae > Hanseniaspora > Hanseniaspora mollemarum. The sequence continues at coordinate 241,503 of JABFEO010000009.1, read as the reverse complement.
GTAGTCATATTATCATACAGCAATTAAGACTTAAAGTTGCATACTTGCATTCTTTGGCGTATAAATATTTGATCGCCGCTGCAAATGAAAACGATCCTATTAGCTTTGTTGCTAAAAAGAAAATTCTGGTTCTTGAGTCTCTTCAAAGATTCAGATTTCAAGCAAAATATCTTTTTGGCTTGGGTATTAAAAAGAAAACGCTTGACGTCATTAACTTTCTTGAAGATACATTGAAAAATGAAGATGAAACTTCAAGAAAATCTGTGGAATGGCAATACGTGGTAGTAAGTTTAGAGTACCATACACTGGTGTTGCTTATACACTTATCAGACCTGGAAATTATACAAAACATAAATACACCAGAAAATCTTGAAAAAGCTACCAAATATTGTCAGTGTCCTAACCTTGCAACAGCTGTAGTTGACTGCTTAGAAGCAGCTATGTTCACATTAGAGTTTTCTGACTGGAATAAGTTTGAGAGTGGATCTATACTGTATTGTTTCTTTATGTCTATTTCTGCCGCTTTTAATGTAGCTTTATTCAGCAAAGATTTTTTGAAAAATAACGTTGACTTGATTTTTAAGGTTATCAAAATAATTACAAATAGCACTTCTAAACAATGTTTCATTGATCCACTAAAATGGTCAGCATTATCTGTATTGGGAATGTCTTACATAAAGATACTTTTTAGTTTATACAGTGATCTACTTGAAAAGGAGTTTGGTCTAAATTTTGATAACATTTTTAAAACTGATTATTTCAAAGCTATATCGACTTTAACAAGATTAAGCAAGCAGATTATAAAAGATCTTGACAAAAGTTCTAATAATCTTAAAAGTAACCCAGAAGCATTTTCTAGGCAAAATAGCCTATTTTCAGGGGAGAGCACCAGTGGGTTTAAAAATAACGCTGTTTGGGCAAACACATTTTCAAAAAAAAACATTTACAACCAATTAGACTGTAACGACATTGATAAACAGTCTGCATCTTTGTTTTCCCCTCTAGAAAAAGATAATGATATGTTATACGAAGATCCCACTCAAAGCTCAAGCAAAATATCAGACGGCTTGTCTTTCAACACTGAAAGTTTTTTGAACGAAGAACTTTTTCAGCTCTTGGATGGGGAAATATTCACTAGTAAAGATCGTGGTGCCAAAGGAAATACCGCAAAAGATAATGCCAACTCACCAGTAAATAATTCATACTCGCAACTGGAGCAAAGTTCAAAAGAAGAATCGCAGCAGCAACCTTTCACTTCGGCCGGAGGTATATTTACTTCGTACAAGTATGGCATAGACGAATTTTTGGAAGACGAATTGTTTAAGCAAGGTGCTTTTAAATAACCATAGTTTATTTATTGTATATATATTATGTATGAGATCATCACCATTGTGTTATTCTCTACAGCCAGAGCACTCTTGGCAATTGATAAAACAGTTTTCGGATATATTTTGGTCACATGATTAAGGGTTCAGCAATGAGTTGCGTCAAATACAAAACTCTTTTAAAAATCCTCTTTACATGAAAATCAGTATATTTATCCGTTCTCAATCATCGAATCGAAGCAAATTTTTTGATTTCCTTACCAGTATCTCTGCAAGGCCTAAAATTTGAAAAATAAACAGATCCAAAAGATTATCATTTAGAAGAGATAACACTATTTGATATTGCAACATTTTAGAGATTTGGTGTTCTTTGTATAAAAGCTTAGCCGATATTACAGCTGAAGTAAACATTTTACCGCATATCCTGACAACATCTATAAACAACAAAATCAGTTATTTATCCTGTATTTTTGTAGAAGAAATTGCACAATATAGCGGAACTGGCATTATTGTTGTCATTTTTCTGAAACTTTCATTTACAGTAGTTGTTTAATATTAATAAACCTACAACTATGAGCGGTACTGCAAAAATCAAGAAAGAAGAAGTTTTGGCAGCAGATGATCTCTCACAAACCAAAGCTAAACCATTTAACCATATTCTCAATAAAGTTACTAAGCCATCTATAAGTAATAAAAAGAAAAGTACAGGGCATAGACCAGTCACATCATGTACTCATTGCAGACAGCATAAAATTAAATGTAATGCCTTAGAGACACTGCCAAAACCTTGTGCTAGATGTTTGAAGATGAAACTGGTGTGTGAGGTTAATCCTGAGTTTAAGCCACAAAAAGGATCACAGCTTACTATTTTGAAAAATGACATTAACGATTTGAAACTGAAACTGAATTATTTAGTTAGAAATGAGGGAATAATAGCAAATTGCTTGAAATTAAGCAAAGAAGGAGAAAAATTGATGTCTGACATAAACCAAGTGAAATACGAAACGATTCGCAATACCTGTGTTGACAGTGTGTTGACCCCTAAAAGTAACGGTCTTCAGCATCACCTAGAGCTGAACATAAACTCAAAATTTGATGATTTGCCGTCCTTGCTACAAAAAACAATTTCTTCTTCCTCTAACTATCTGGTAAAGGAACATATGCTTGATAATAGCAACACTTCTGGGGTGACTTCTCCTAATGATTACCACAGCAATAGCACAGCAGCTAATAATCTGAGCACAATACTTGGCAAACTACAAAGCACAACTGATTCTCCCAGCGCAAGCTCTACCTCTAGCAATAGCACCCGAAATTTTAAAATAGGTGACATAACTCTTTCATATGCACAAGCAGAGCAGCTTTATAAAAACTTTCAAACAAAGTATTTGACGCTTTTTCCTATAATCAAGCCTGCAAGCAATGTGAAGGAACTATACAGACAATCACCCATTTTGTTCTGGACTATAATATTGACCTCTTCCTTATCTTCCCCAACTCCTACCCTGTATCTCGAACTTTCAAAGTTAATAAAAATTAAAATAATGCAAAAATGTTGGTTAGATACTCCCAGATCAGCTTATATTATTCAAGCCCTGCTAATTTTGTGTTGCTGGCCATTACCAAGTCAAAAGATAATGGATGATTGCTCATACAGATTTTTAGGTTTTGCCAAAAATCTTTCAATGCAACTAGGCCTACATAGAGGAGCTTTTATGTGGGAGTTTTCTAGAACACAAACAATGCTTAATAAGGATGAAACTGATGAAAATGTTAATATTTCTCCTGGAGAGTCAAGCAAGATCGAAAAGCAAAATGACAATGAAAAATGGAGATCAACTGCATGGATTTCCATATACATACAAGAACAAATTTGGGGTGGAATATTAGGGTTACCTTCAGGGATGGGTGTGGACTTTTTGATAAACAATGCTATGAACGAAGACGATGACAAGGAATCTTTCTTGCCAATTCATTTAAAGAATCTGTTATTATTAACTAACTTTCAGAACTCAATGCAGCAAAAGCTTGGGATGAATGTTTATAGTCAAGATGGTCTGTTAGATTTAAATGAAAGATATGACAATATTGAAAATCTCATGAAAGATCTCCAAGCTTTAAACGATAAAAGAGGTTTTGAAAAAGACACCATCATTGAAATATACTACTTGTATGTTAAAATGAGTCTGCTCTTCTATTACTTTTTACCATCTAGTAATAAAAACGATTTGAAATTGAATGAAAATCTTTTGAGAGAAAAAGTTGATGTGGTTTATTTAGCAGGTGTTAAAATTGTAACTTTAACTACTAAATTACTTCAAGAACATAACTATCAGCTTCTAGAATTACCGATATACGTCAGAACCTGTATAACTTACGCTTCATTGATGTTATTCAAACTTTACCTAACGCCATTACTGAAAGATGAACATGTGACTTCTTGTAGACAATCTATCGTTACAGTTCATAGATTGTTTAGAAACCAATATTTTGCTTGGACTTCTGTTGTTGAAAATGACATTTCAAGACTAGGAAACGTTTTAGAAAGATTGAACTTTGTTTTGATAGCACATCCTGAAATATTTATTGAACGAGTAAATGACAGTAGCACATGTTATGGATTAATAACTAAAATGAGATCTCATTTAGCTGGAACACTGTTTTATGACTTGGTATGGTGTGTCCATGAAGCAAGAAGAAGGGAAAACGATCCTGTTTGGAAAAAAAACAATCAAGTCGTTAATCTAAACAAAGATTTACTTGAAAAGAAGAAAAAGAAAAAGAAACTGACACCCTTGCCGTTCTATAACCAAATTAGTAAGGATGATTTTGAGACTGTTACCACAACGACCGAAGAAGGGATCGCGATTACAACTTTGGTTCCAACAAAGCAGGCAATTGAACGAGCTAAGAGAGAATTTAATAATATGAACCTCAAGCAACAGCAAAAGAATAATCAAATTTTGAAACAATATGGTGTTTACAATGACGAAGAAGCAGAAGAATTAGATTCAACCAATACGAAGAGCACGACTTTAAATGAAATCAATAGTGCCAGCAGAGCAGTGAAACAGCCAAATATTGCTGAAAATACCAGTCCAATATTGTTGAATAAAGTGCTTAATAGCAGATCACCACTCTTGAAAAAAATGGTTAAAAGTGGTAGCAATGTTACTAAAAACTTTCTTGAGAATACAAGTGCAAAAAATATCGATATTAAACCAGATAATTTACTGAACACTATGAACAGTGAAAAATCTAGCGATATGTTGACAATCAATGGTATTCCTCTCAGCATGCTAAATGAAACAGGTGGTCTTTCCACTAAAGAAACAAGTTCAAATGACTTGTTTAACTTTAACAGCAGAAATAACGATTCACAGACCAGCTTGTTTAAAAGCTTCATACAACCATCATCTAGTAATAATAAAATACCAATGCCTTTGTCCTTCTCAGACGGTGTGATTTCTTATCCTGATAATAGAAACAACAGTAACAATATCCAGCCTGGGCAGACTCCTACAACTCCTATGTTGAATATTGCTAAGTATATTTCAAACTCCCCCGTGAACAATGAGCAGGGTAATATATTGAATTTATCTGTACCTCCTAATGGTATGGTTGGTTCTGTTGGGTTCAATAAGCCTGATTCTAATGAAAGATCAAATAATTTAAGATCAAATAGTAACATTATAATTCCAATAGCATCTCCCAGAAGTGTTTCCAATGTATTGCCATCATTAAGAACAGTTATTGGTGACATTGGTAATATTCCACCAAACCAAAAAAGAGCCCAACCACAAACTTCTAAAAATGACCTGGATGTCTTCCTGCTTCAGCAGTCTAATGATTGGATAATGGACAGCACAAATAACAACACTGACGATATCTTAGGCTGGTTTGATAGTAATATGAATAACGAATTTTAGGCCACTAAAAAAATCTGTTACTTGACCTTGGCATGAAAAAAAGCCTTTATTTATTCAAAAAAGTACAATTTTTGGTTTAGAATGTTTGAAATAGTGAGTATTAAAATAATACTGCTTATATATTTAACTAGCTATACAATATTCTTTTAATGACATGCGATAATGAAAATCATTTTGTCTATGTACCCAACTAATGCATAATCTTATAGATTATACCAGCATTAGCAAAAAATATTATTATTACACCATATGCGATCAAAGTTAGAGACAGTAATTTCCAATGTTTAACTGTTCCACATTTTGCCACAACGTCATTAACGTCTACAGAGTCATCAGAGATGATTTTTTTAACAAATGAACCATCATTCTGGTCATCTTCTAGTTTTTTGAATAGCAAAAATGAAAATAGGCCTGGCAAAAAGAATGAGATCAAAGTAGACCCAGTAGCACCTATGAAACTTAAGACCAATCCCAAGTTTGTTAAAAAGATCGAAATTAAAAATCCAACTAAAATGACACAGAATGTTATTATATTGAACTGTAGGGAAGGTATCTCTAAATGAGAACTGTTTGATTGTTGTTCTAGATTCAGCTCTTCCTCATTCAGTAACGTTAGTGATTCATTTGAAGAAGCAATGCTTTTTCCATCCTGTTGTTTAAATTCATCTTTATTCTGGCAAAATTTATAAATATTGTAAAGAGACAATCTGCAAGGATACATTTGTAAAGGGTATGCTAGAGTGACTAGAACAACAATGCAAAGTCTTCCAAGCACATTGAAAACAGTTGTCATATTGTACATTTTGATAATGTTACTTTCTATCAAATCGCCAAAGGTTAAGTAGCCAAGTGTACCAACAGTGACATAGACGGCTAAAGCCAAAGACATGGCTCTTGTAACAACCTTAGCGAAGCTTTTAAAGTTAGCCTCCCTTAATTCATTGAAAATGGAAAATGTATTATGTTGGCAAGTAAATGCAAAAACAGATATAGGGAATGAAGTCAAGAAGTTGGTATCTGAATAGGTTTTTTTGGGTTTCGTCCAATAAATCTGGCCTTTCGAGTTACTTGTAGAAAAGAAATAATTTCCAATAATCATAACACACAAATACACAACTGATATTAAAGCAATCATCGAAAAGCGTTTTAAGGATGAGATCTTCTTGATAAAGCACAACGGCAAAATAATCCCAAAAAGAGATATAGAAATGAAGAAAACTCTACTGATATTCAAATCAGGAGCAAAAAATAGCAGTGTTTGAGGCATAAGGTCTCCAATCACAATCAAGTATGAAATAGAAACACCAAAACACTTGATAGCAATAGCAACATCAAACAAAACCACAACATTTTTGTTTTTTTCAAAAAGAACATCTCCTATGGACTTGAAACTCAATTTTTTATTCTTTCGCAGAAAATATAGCCAATTGGCCAATTGGCACTGAAGTAATAACCCAATTGTGGACATTGTATATGAAAAAACCAATAATGATAATGCGAGAAGGATTCCATTATTTTTGTAAAAGAAAGGAATAGATATTAATCCTGTACCAAGGGAGGTATGAAGCAAAGCTTTTACAGCAGTATTAACTGAAGACATTTTAATTTACAGGTTGCTTTAGAAATGTCTCAGTCCTTATCAGCAAAATCAACATTGGTTCTGTGTTTAAACTTTAATATTCGGCGAAAGGATTGATATAAAAAAAGAGATTGTACCAGTGAAGATTTTCCTAGGCGATTCTCTTTTTCCTTTAGTAGGTTTTTTTTCATTATTTTGCAACAAGTTCGGAGGTAAGACTAATAGACTTTAAACGCCGAGATAAACATATCTTAAAATATTGTGACAATGTTTACATTAATCAATTGCATCAAAAGAAAAAATTTGTTAATAAATTACATATATTTATTTATACTGTAAACAAAAAGCTTTAGAAATAAAACCAGGTATAAAAATTTTTTCCGAAGGCTGTTTATACAGAATGATATGCTAAAAGGCATCTGTAAAGTCCCTGAAAGATTCTCATCATAGTCTCAAGTCTCAGTTGAACTCAAGAGAAGGCAGAAATAGTTCAGAAATAAAAAGAATGAGCTGGGCTTAAAGAACTCTTCAAAAGGGAATGGGGGCTATCCCTGAAAATCTCACTGAGAAAACCAACTTGGATTTTGATAAAAGTCCTTTTAACCACGTGACCAAAATGCTTCAGCCATCGTCGCCCAAACGTGCCTAAGAGCAGCACTTAGTTGCTGTTCTGCATAGGAGTTTGCTTCTTATCAGTCGATGCTATAAGGACATAATAGTTCAATATAACTTCTTTTGCTACAAAACTTAAAATAGCTGTGTCTGTATTTTTTAGCGTTTTAGTTGTATTATAATTATAAAAAACTCCTCAGACTAAGCGGAAAAATATTTTTGAGATTTAAAATAGTCGCCTCGGGATTTCCAAGTCCGTACCAAATCTAATTTCTCTGCTTATAAAGCCAAAAGACGGATGCGCTTTTTTCAGCCTGAAAAGATTCAGTCATCATCTAATAGTACAACCATTATAATACTTAAGAACAGGTCAATCTTACAGATATTTTTTGTTAATACAAATCCAGTGAAAAAAACACAACTATAGTTTTGAACCAATTATATGTCAGCTCCAAATAAGTCCGTATTGTCATTGCAATCACATGTGGTTTATGGTTATGTTGGAAACAGAGCTATACAGGCCCTAATAAACTATCTCAAATACAATCTAGATGTAGTGAATCTTATACAATTTAGCAATCATACTGGATATGAAAATCATAATGGTGAGATTATAAATCCAAAAGAGCTTGAAAATTTGTTACAAAACAACATATCCTGTAACTTTCATTACAATGGATTTCTTTTAGGTTATTTGTCAAACAAAAATAATTTAAAACTGATTCAGAAGTATTTATCAGAAATTTATGATGCTGATGATTCAGAGAGCATTCTTTTGCTTGATCCTGTAATGGGAGATGACAACGAAATGTATGTTGAAAAAAACATTGTTGATGAATATAGAAGAATTATTCAAGTTCCAAACTTGACAAATAATTTGGTTCTGACACCTAATTTGTTCGAACTGCAGATTTTAACAGAAAATGAATTCAAGTTGACAAAAGATTTAACCTTAGATGATATGATCAAGATGAGTGAAAAAGTTTTCCAATTAAAAAAGTGCAACAACCTGAAAATGCTGGTCATCACAAGTTTAAACGATTTACACTTTAAAGAGAACAGTAGTGATAAATTGTCTGAGTCAACTGAATACATATACACTTTGTGCATCACACCTTATAAAAAATACTTGTTTAAAGTTGCAAAATATGACACTTATTTCACTGGGGTTGGTGATATGTTCAGTGGCTTATTGCTGTATTCTTTGCTGGAACTTGATGCTATGAAAAACTTACAAAATGACGATTTAATTATACGATGCATTGACTTCACCTTGTTTATTATTCATCAATTCTTGAAGGTGACGTTGGAAAATAGAGACTTGTCTTTGCTAGACAAATTAAGCTTGAATGATTCTCTTAGAGACCCAATTTTAATGAAAGACTACGAATTGAAAATTCTTCCAGCTTTGAGACAGTTAAAACCAAAAGGAATCAAACAAACTGTTCTTGAGACATCATTTTTTGATTCAATTGTATAGCATTTCATAGTTCGAGTAAAAACAATAACATCTGGTCTAAAGACTACTAATATATGAATAGTATATATATTTATTGAAGAATAGTAATATTTCAAGAGCTATTTCCATTTTTTCGTCTTTTAAAAGCTGATTTAATTTAAACAATCAGTAGTAATATTCATCTTCTTGTAGTAGATAATCGTCTGAATCAACTTTGTTGAATGTGTACAGAAACATTACAATCTGTGAATACACTAAAATGCCGCCTATAAATGAAAGAAGAAAACTTCCTATATTGAAGATTCCTGTATGCAATTCCACTACATTCAAACCCAAGAAAAACCATAAAAAGAAGTTTGAAAAAAATATATTAAAGCTGTCTAGCTTTTTGCTCATTCCATTTCCATCGCCAAGATCATCATAAGCATTATTGCTGTCGGTGTTCTTAGAGATGCAACTATCAGGAACCACCTTAATGAAACATTTTGGTAATATACTAGCAAACAAAAATATTAAATTAACCAATGGTGCATAGGTATTATAAAGAGAGACAGTAAGAATTATTAGTAGAAATCCTATGGAAAGGATTGTGGATATTATAATTAAATTCGATAGTGGCTGTGAAAATAAAGATCTTGATGACGTATTGTTTGGGTTGTTTAAAGAAAATACAGAAGACATCTTCGGGTGTTAGGATCCTATGTTAACGAATTTGTGGTTGGGACTAACTTAGCTGCTATTTTGGCTCGTGTTCATCTTCAAAACCTTTGCCATCAGAGTTATCGTTCTAAATTAAGGTGAGTTCTGAGGAAAAAACACTACGTGCCGTCAGCACAGGAAACAAAAAAGACAGCCCACGTGACCATCACTCACGTGACCAACCTCTATCTCTTCCCCTCCGCCTCTCAAGAGCCAGTTTTGACCAATCACTCAGCACACAAATGAGCCATTGCGTCATTCGATGACGTCCGTTTAGAAGCCCATGTGCCTCGACAAAGCAGGTAAAACAAGAACAGAAGAAGAAAATGATGTAACCGTGTGTTTCATTTCGATTTTTGTAGTTATCCGCAGATTGTTTTTTCGGTAGTTTCCGCACACTGCGGTATTTTGTTCCAAAGGCATGTGAAAAACGGTGGTGCAATGAGATTAAGCCCTGTTTGCCTACGAGGGGATCTCACAAGGTCAGAAGCATGTATGTTCCCATAAAAAAAAGCCTATTTAGATATGAAACTATGTTTTACTTAGCCAAAATCACTTGGGAAACCTTAAAAAAACCAGCTCTGAGGTTACTGGCTCTGCTTCTTTTGTTTTTCTATGATGCCCTTGAAGCCTTCAAATGTGCAAACAAAACTGGCAAGGATGTGAAACATGATGGGGCTGTTCAATGAAGTGAAACATTTGCTTGGTTTTCCCAGAAAGCAACAATGCTTGAGAAGTTAGCTTGTTTGATAGTGCTAACCAAAAAAACATCAGCGGAAATAACATTAATTCCGCTACGAATACGCAATAAAAAAACAATGCCACAACAAAGCAATCTGGTCTGAAACAAATTAGTTCTAGACCTTTTGGCGCCCTTCAAAAACAAGAAAGGGATAACGTAAACAAGAATGTGGTTTCTTTAAAAGCAGTTGGATTGCGCTGTTTATATCACCTGGAATTCAAATTTTGATACTGCTTCTCCCCTTCTTTCAGAGCATCACTACGGAAAAAGGAGGCAATCACAATGCAAAATCCTTTTGGCCCCCTTAGGCTGCTGTATCAGTGAGCGGAGTCAAAACTTCAAAGTCATGTGGTTTTATCCACTGATAACTTTTCGATGTACTTATCACAGTTGGGGTAGTGGCTTTCAAGGGGGCATTATGCTATTTATAACCCGGCTCCTCCTAAACCAAAGAACGTGATCCCAGCCAACAGCACAAAGTGACAGCCAGCCAGCCAGCCAACAAACAATGGTCATGCGCGGAAGTTTGCCTCTGAAAAACTCTTTCTCTCCTTCTCACATAACTGTGAATAAGCAACAAATTCCTGGACAATGCATTAGTCTCGAATAGTGTCGATTACCCTATCTTTCTTTTTATTGCGTATCATCAGCCCTGTCCGGAAGGCTTTTAACCTTGTTAATTCCTAGTAAAAAGGGGATAAGGGGAATCATATGTTCTAACCTTTTTGTTGGTTAGGAAACCCGCAACAAAAAAATACCTCATGAATGAAAAGAATCGGACAAAGCTTTGTTTAAAATGCGCAGACATGGAAAAATCTCTCAAATAGGAGTTGGCTCAAATGCTTGTACGATATTTGCATTATGGGAGCAAAAAAAGGTTTGCATTATTGAAACCTAATTAGAGAAAATGATTACGTCAGCATGATTTTCTAGATGATTATTTCCTTTAATAGTTCTCCATATTCCAGAGTAATTGTGTTTTAGATACATTAAAAAAAAAAATTAAATATATAAAGGAAATGTAGATGTGGAGCTCTCTGGAAGAAGGTGAAAGTGAAGGTGAAAAAGGCAATCTCAAAAGCCCACCAAAAATGAAAATGAACGACAATGAAAACAATTTGTACTCAATTAATGCCAAAAGAAGCACACATCCATATGGGCTAAGGCAAAACAATCATGTGGACTCTTTTTCGCACCTGAGTCAAGGTGGATTGGGGAGTCTAGGAACCTCTTCATTCACTCACTACCTCAACGAAGGATATTTTGAAAATGGGAGGTATGCTTCAATGGTCCAAAGACATCCTGAGGCGAGCATCAATGGGTGCTTGGGGCACCAGAAAAAAGGTTGGTTCCCCCTCGAGCCAACGCAGAACAGAGCTTTCCATTTACCTACAAACAAGAGCGTTTCTCTGGACAGTGTGGATTTATTGCACGACAACAGACCGACTATGAGTAATGATATAGCGACAAGTGTGCTGGACAAACCGAAAGTCATTTTGCCTTCCATAAAAAGATTTTTTGACGAGTTTGAAGAAGAGAACTCTTACAATGTATCGGTAGCCGAAAGCGATAAATTAGCGAAGCAGCTAAAACCTTTTATTTCGCCCAGAAGCAAGGCTGCTTCTGGAAATTTGTTGAACTCTGTCAATTTTGAGAACAGTAGCAGGATTGAAAAGACAGTTGTGGATGGTGTACATGAGGATTCTTTTTTGACAAAAAAGCCTGAAAACAGATGCTCTACTTGCAATAAAACATTCAAGAAGCCGTCTACTTTGAAAAGACATTTAATAACTCACACGGATAGTAAACCCTTTGTTTGTGCATATTGTGGACGAGGTTTCAATGTTAAACATAACCTAGTAAGACACAACAAAAGACACGACGAGATTACCAAACAAGCTGCGGTTAATATTTTAATTACGCACGACAAACAAGAGTGAGGAACTCTATATAGGAACTGTATATATAAAAATCTTTAACATTAGGAAAATGCGGAATCTGCTGGTGCAGAAGAAACCAACTTTTTCACTGCATCCGCGGACAATGTGAGCTAAACGACATGTGTCGGATTTTTAAAGTCCCCCTCTGTTGAGTTTTCAGACATATTCATTTGCCTGAGCTATTTTTAAAAAGAAGCCGATGATGTAACAGTGTAGTATGTCACATCCCTCACATGAAACCAAATCAACTACATTGTTTTAGTGTCGAATCTTTCTTTTTGTAATTGTCGTGCAAAACAATAATAGCAGAATGTCAAAAAGAGAAGCTAAAAAATGACTTACGTACAACAAACATGAGCTTTTTGTGTCTGATTGTGAAACAAATTAAATAAATTGTTGTTTTACTTTTAAAATGCGCACTCTTTGTTTTGGAAAAATATATATTCACCAACGCCTCCATTGTTTCACATTTTTGTCTATGAAAAAACCGTCTTTTTTCTATTCTGTTGTGAAGATCACATTAAACTGAACACTTGAAACAAAAAATGTCATAAAAATCTAGAGTTTCCATCCAGCTCTTTGCACCTTGTTTCGGAAGAGTCGAAGAGCAGTCGCATATTGGTATCGAATGTAGTACTCAAGTTTCTTCTGTTTCAAAAAGCATTTCTTTTTCTGAAGAAACCTTTTGTTACAGATCTCAATGCTAGCAAAGCAAAAAACTGCAACACATGGCTCATGGAATCAGAGGTAAATGGTAGCCTCTCAATAAGCAAAACAAAGGCTGTTGAGGGCAACTAACTGATTTTGAGCAATTTTTATTTGCTTAACAAATACCTGCGTTTTTGATGCTATGGACTGATAATGGGTAATTAGTTATTTAGAATCTTTTGTGGATTTTTTTTTTTGGAGCTTTCACAATGCAAGCAATATTCTTGTCAGAAGGAATTTAGGTGAAAAATAATCAAGGTGGCAGAAGAATAGAAATATTTGTTTTTTTGGAAGAGTTAAGACTAGTTTCAGTTCTTATTCTAACAAACTGGTTCAACTATGCTTCCCCAAATACTCCTCTTACCAAGAAGATTAAAAATAGGGACTTGGCTAAAACAAATGAGCCTCTATTGAGCTTGATGTGGACTAAAGCCTGATCCAAATAGAAAACTCAAATCTTGGAACGCTTTCTACCAGCAGCAATACAATTTCTTTTTAGCCATTTCCATTACTAAGTGAAAAGGAAAAACGTAAAGTTGTTCAGCAAGACTTGATTTTTGGAAAACATCCACAAAAACTGGAATAGTGTAACAAATCTACATATGAAACTATCGAATCTAACGGTGGACAATACATAGTTATTGTATTCATTTGCTAGCCCTAATTGAAGCCTGCATTTCCAGACGTTAAGCTTTTAATTCTAAAAATGTACTATAAAGCTTCAAATGCCAAATATGCATCTTTTACATGGAATAAGATCCCAGATTTTTTTTTTTTTTGAGCAAGCAAAAATTGTTTTGTAGACTTAAAACATAAAGCTTAAACGTCCAAAGCAACATGTTAGTCCAATCAATTATACATGAACAATCACTTAACAGATATTCTTGGTTTAAAAACCACATCCAAGAACAGTAATACTCACGTGACATTTTTCTTGTTTAAGAAATTTTAATAGATGAGCCGCGTAAACTTTCGCGGAGATAAATTACTACCCACAAAGAAAAATTTTTCTCCCAAAACAAATAGTAAACAAGTACGACTAATAAAACGAACAACAAAAAGCAAACCCAGACACTGCCATACATAATAATAAATTGACAAAGATATATATATATATAAGTATTTTGGTTGCTCAAATATATTAAAAGAATCCTACCCCTATTTTTGAATTAGAATTCTTTTGCCATTACTTGAACCTTCTGGAAAACATGGCATCAAAAAAAAGAGATAGCACAAAGAAGGGATTGACAACAAGGGAGATAGGAGAAAATGCTGCTGACAACAACCACAAAATCAACACCGGAATGAAAGATTTTGATGAGCATGATCTATCCTATTCACCCGCCGATATATCCAGTATTAGCCAGTTGCAGAAACTCAATAACTCAAAAGCAACTACCAACCATCAGCAAATAGGGATTAATAGTAGCGGAATTTTGGGATCACCATATTCAAATATATTAAAATCTACCATGAAGAATAATAACAGCAATAACAATATTCTCGATCAGCTCATTAATTCTAATGCTGGAATTGATTTCAACACCAAACCTTCTTCTTTGATATTTGAATCCAATATAAGAAATTTTGGGAACAAGCACGGAAACACAGGTAACAATAACAACAACGAAGAAGATCTGATTGATGCAAAAACACAATCCAATAATATTCTAGGAGACTTTCTTTTAAGCTCACCGTTTTACAACCCCAATTTCAATAATAACGAACATTCCCCTTCCTCAACAACGAACAACAATCATAATCATAACATTGCCTGGAACCATAACTTTGATCTTTTTAGGACACCATTGAAAACCCCTGTTTTAAATCTAAACAGCAACATCAAATCAGGCTCTACTTATCCCGCCACTACACTAAAGCTGTCGGCATATCAACAATCCAGCACAAATAACGGCACATCAACAAATGATATCAACAGTATACATCCTCTTCTAGCTGAGAATAATCAAAGCCCTAGTATCCTGAGAAAGAATGCCAAAACTTTGAAGAGGCAAAAGAAAAGAAGATTGAAGATTGAAGTTAATAACGAGAATGTTGGGGCTATGGATACGTCGGAAGAAGGAAAATACAAAGGGAATGAAGATTTGTCTTCTGAAGCTACAGTGGATATGTCCGGCGCAGGTTCGCAGTTTGAAGATGCAGTGAGTTTATCTGTGGAAAAAAACAATCTTCCAACTACAAAAAAGGATTTAATGCCAAATGCCTACAATGCTGAGTCTGCAGATAACGACGACAGTAAAAATAAAAAGCTGTCTCTTTCACCAATATCAAAAAGCTTAAAAATAAGTGGAAACATACTTCCGAAAAACAACAATAAACGGATACCTCTAGATAACAGTAGCACACATGTTCACAGGAATCTGCCCAGAATGGGCTCTTTTTCTACACATTCTCAATCAAGAGTATCTTCCTTCAACAGCACTACGGTTAATAACTCATACAACCAATACCAACATCATTTTACAAACGATTCTTCAACCCTGTCGGGAAATAAAAGAAATATGTCAGTGCTTTCGAATTCTTCCCAAACGACAAATGTAAGTGTGAATAGTCATAGCAACACCTTTGTCAATGGAAGCATTAAAAAACCTAAAAAAAAACGAAACAACAATAGCAACAACAACAACAACAACAACGGATCCAATGGCGGTAAGAAGTATCAAATTGTGTTAAAATTTCCCGATACTTTTAACTAAACACCCCAAAAAGTTATTTAATAGATTGAACATCCATTCATGTATTATAACATGCAATTATCTTTGCTACAGAATTTTCTCTGTATCTGCTCGTTTCACCTAGTTGCCGTAATGAAATTGCTTTTTAAAAAAAAATTACCGTTTTATTCTTAGAACAGTTATAAGACGGATTTATCCATTTAAAACAATGGGCTGCCTGTCGTTTGGCATATCACTATATATTTTTAAATAAAATAAGTAAAATCAGCTGACCGCAGCCAATTTCCCCTAAAAAAAGGAGATGTGATTTGCTTAGGCTTTAAAAATATGTCCAAATGATTTTTATTTTTTGCTTAAGGTTTACTGCTTTTATAATATAGGAGTTTTCTTTTTGAAATATATTAGAACTAAAAAAGCTTAAATAAGGTATTTTCTCGTTTTTTACAGAGTTTCTTATTTTCTGTGTGATTATGATATTAACTAAATTTCAAAAGGGGTTAAAGCCAAGTAACTACTAAGGATAACAGTGCATCTACATCTTTATATGCTTTTTTTTGTTAAACACTTTTAAAATGCCAGTTCTTGAAGAAAGCATCTCTACTTCGAAATATTTGAATAGCAGCAAAAAAGCAGATGAGAATGCAGGAAACAGTTCCGAGTATTATTCCTCGCGCTGCACCACACCAGACTACTCAGTTGTTGGCAGCAATGGAGAAAACTATAGCAACAATTACAAACCTTTAACTTTTTTGGCAAGTTACCTATGCTGCAATGAGAGTGAAGAAGAACATATTTTTGATAATTACAACAAATATCAAGTGCAGAAATTAAAAGATTACTATTACCAAAAACAATATAGCGACGTCTCTTCGCTGGTCCTAATAGATGACCTGCATTTAGAGCGAGCTTCTTTGCAATCCACAAGAAGTTCTCCGAGTGAGAACAAAGCTCATCAACTTGAAAATGAAACAACTATGTCAACAGACCAAGGCGAGCTGCCCGGTTTAAATAATAAGAATGCCACTTTTGACAAACAAAAATCAAATTTATTTCAATCTTTTGTTTCACAACCAACTAACTCAAAAGAAAATAGTCGAAGTCCTGTTGAGCGTTTGATTAATAAAACAAATAAAGCTGAGATGGCAAATGAGATAGGGAAAAACAGTTATGTTTTTTCTGAAGAACTGAATAAAAACCACAAAAACATTGTTTCAGCGGCAAAGAAACTTCCTTCTCCTGCACTGCTAAAAGATCTAGATGAGAAAAAACTTGAGATGATTAGAAAGGACAAACTGTTTTACAAGTCATATATCGACAGGGGTACAATATTGGAAACAGTCAATTTACGTAAAGAAAATCCAACTCTGAAACTTTGGATTCCAATATCAAAATTTTCTCAAGAACAGGCAATTCTGATGGGCGATTTGTCTATCAAAAATTTCAAGCAGCATGATAATCGCCCTGTGCTTCAAAGGAGAGGTTTATTTGATGGAATGGGATTTATGCCCAAAGTTTATGGATATTTTAAAATACCAGCATTAGCTTATCACACGGCTCTTGAATGCAAAGAAAATATAATTTTGATTTTAGGAGGATTTCAAGCGCACTGTGATTTTTTAAAGGATGGTGAGGCACTGAAAGATTTTTATGTTAGCAAGCTTCAACATTTACCACTTCCTCTCACTGATAACATTCTTAAGAACCCCAACATGGTAACAAATAAGTATCTTTATAAATTTGACACAATCACTAATACTACTTTCAAAATCAAGCCTCTCGGCGATGTACCGCCATCGTTAATATGCTCACAAGCTACTAAGTTGAATAATAGGCTAGTTTTTTATTATGGAGGTCTTGAATTTTTTGATGAGTCCAAAATTGATGAAAAAGATCCCACTAAACTGTACTTGAAAAGAAGAACTGAGTTCAACCGTTTTTGTTACATTCTTAATACAGAAACCGGAGTTTTTAAAAGAATAAAGTTTGATAGTAATAATGATGTAAATGTTGAAACTGGAAGTCTTGAAATGCCTACAAGATTTGGACATTCCCAAGTTTTGTTAACTGGCAGACAGTTACAACATTTTGAACAGGGGCATCGACTTATGGTTAAAAGAAATAAAGAGAAAAAGGCTTACAATTCGAAAAACGCTTCCACTGTGGTTTCTATTTCTCAGTTTTTGGAGTTTTCTGATGCAGATGCTGATTCATATAAAAGTGAAATAAGCTCTGGTGATGACATGGGCCTTGAATTTCAGGCTGAAGAGAATAAAGATAATGTGGATGCAGATTCAAAAATTGATGACACCTCAGTCACTATATTCAATATTTTAATATTTGGTGGATATAATTGTACTAATAAAGGAAAAACAGAACCGGTTAATGATATGTGGTTAATTAAGATCTATGTCAAAACTGGAGATGCTTCTTTAACATTTCAGCCTACAGCAACAGCTACACCAATAAAATTAGATACCCACTCAGAGCTACCAATAGCAAGAGCGTATCACTCAACAACACTAATTGAACCTGAGCAAGTTAAAAAAAAGAGGTTTCAGAGGTTTTCTACTGTGGTTAAAAACTTTAATGATTTAATTACTGAGTTTGAGGAAGATAATTCTAAGTTTTCAGATTTTTTGAAGATGACAAATGAACCAAATTTTAAAAATAATAAAAACTCAGAAGAATCGACAATGAATTCGTATAAAAGAATGTTATACTCCACTGATAAAAAAACCGATAAAAACAACTGTAACAAAAAAAAGGAATCATTTTCGTTGTTAATTCATGGTGGTTATAATAAAAAAGGAGAAATGTTGGACGATTTTTGGTTTTTTGACTTTAAATTATTTCAGTGGTTTAAGAAATCTCTTTTTGCAAAAACTGAAGCTTCTTATTTTATAGATGCTGAAGAGAAACATAAAAAACCTGAAAGAAAAAAAATTAATTTAAAGCTTGCAGCCCACAAGTTCATAACAAAAGGAAAGTTTTTAATTGCTTTGGGGGGAATTCTCGATGGAGGAACATGTGATTTTAAAAGACATTTAAAGAACAAAACTTTAATAACGGTGCTGTACTTGCCTGATATGGAAGCACTTGATATTACTGCAACAAAAGACTCCTCGTCACAGGTAATTCATGACATGTTTACAGGCGAAGATGAAGTTGTAAAATGTGCAAATGGCACGTTCTACGTTGTTGCTGGAATTGCCCGAACTTATTTTGATAAAAAGATCATAAACTCTCTTGGTTCAAAAAATGAGCTCTTGGTTAATTACAATTCCTATGAAACCGAAAACAATTACGTTCAAATGGAATTAAATGAGGTTATTTTAGGGTTTATAGCCCCAACATTTACAAATTTAAGTTAATTTATTTCTTTTCTTATATAAAACCAGCATTTAAATGAAAGACAAACGCTCATTGTAAAGCTTATCCTGTCTAAAACAATGGTCATTTTTTCTTATGCATTATTTCTATATAATAGCTGCATAGAGGATGTGGCAGTTAAAGTATGCGGCACCGTTTCTGTTACCCGAACAAAATTTTGAAACAAAATTTTTTTTTGGCTTGTTTCAAAAGAAAACAGCGTAAGCAAAAAACGAATCTCAGTGTAAACAAAGCACAACTAAATCAATACAAGGAAGAGGAACATTTGGATACCCACAGCTCTAAAAGACTATAAATTCGAAGACATTTCTTTGCTATACTAATCTTTATTTACATAAAAAAAATAACCAGTTTTTTTTTCGATTCACTAAAGTTCAGTCTATTTATTCTTCGTGTTCTGTAAGCTATAAAATAGAACCCTTTTTTGAAGTCTATCATTGTTAAAAATAAGCTATTAATATTAGTATCTCATAAAAATGTCTGTTAGTATCTCCCCTGATGTGTTGGTTTTTAATGCTCCATACACTGAGCAGCAAAAGATCACTGAATTGAACATTGCTAATAACTCAGATGAAACAATTGCTTTCAAGGTTAAAACAACAACACCCCAAAAGTACTGTGTCAAGCCAAACTCAGCTATTCTAAAGGCTAGAAGCAGCCAAGTTGTGCAGATTGTATATTTAGGTAATGACAATGCTTTATTACAAGCACATGACTTAAAGACTCCATACTCATGTAAAGATAAATTCTTAGTCCAGACTCTGCCATGTCCTTACGAGTTCGATGATATCCATAAAGGCTGGTCATCTTTGGAGAGTGAGTTTAAGGGCTTGCTGGAAGCGAAAAAAATTAGAGTCAAGTTCGATTTCAAGGATCCTGAAACTTTGAACGCCACAACAAAGGAAGTTCCAGCTGTGTTGGAAACAAATCAACAGAAAGCACAAACAATTCCAGAAATTGTTGCTCCTGTTGCTTCTGAAGACGAAGAAAAGGCACAACTTGAAGTTGTCAACCCTATTGTTGCAAAAGAAGCCGAGCCTGTTGAAGAACCTATTTTGAAAGAGTCTGATGATGGTGATGAATCAGAAAACAGAGATATTGTCGAGGAAATTATTCAAGAGAAGAAAAATGAAGTTGAGGAAGAGAGAGACATAAGTTCCGAAAAAACACCAGTTTCTGACACCCAAGCTGAACCACAAGCTGGCCCTGATTTGATAGGAATTCTAGCCGTTATTGGTGTTATAATTGCTGCTTACTTGGCCTATAAGAAGATTCAATAAAATGTATAATTAAATGTGTTTTACTTACTACCATATAGTTATATATTCACATTAACATACTACAAATCATAAAAAGAATAGTTAATTTTTAAAGCAGCTTCTTTCCCCTGTTGGGTTATTTAAAATAAGTGAAACAAATAATACTTTTATAAGTGTTTTGCGTAGGTTAAGAAAATTATAGTTGTTCTATATATTTATATATATGTATAATTCTTAAATTTAAGCTTCCAAAGCTAATTTACCCTTAGGGTTGGTTATCTTAATACCTAAAGATTTGGCCTTTTCGACAATTTCAACTCTGTTCTTGGAAGAAACGTTGTGAGCAATTTCAGCAGCATAGGTCTTGGTGTGCATGGTTAATAATTCTAAATCCTTCAAGTTAGCAACTAATAAAGTCTTGTGACCGGATGGAGATAAGAATTTAGTCTTCTTGTTGGAACCATAACCAATTGTTGGTTCAGAAATGTTACCTCTGAATCTTCTTCTGACAACGGAATCAATACCCTTTTGCTTTCTCCAAGCTTCAGATACTCTGTGGTATCTGTCAGAGTGGTGTCTTTTGAATTTCTTGGTGTGTTTCTTGACAATCTTTGGGTGAGCGATTGAAGCAGCCATTTTCTATTTTCAAATAATAAGTTTCTTTTAAAATTAATAAAAAATAATTGTTAGTAAGTCGGTTGGTTCATGTTGTTAAAATTTTCATGTTTCAATGTGTCATTTAATTTTTAGTAATATTATTTGTTTATGTATTGAATAACGATTTATCTGTGCTAAGTAGTCTCTTATTTTACCTGTTTAACTAATATTAATATCATTTTCGTTTCTCAATCAGGCATTTCCAGCCTAAAACTTTAGGTTTTAGTATCTCGTTAAAATCTATGCTAAGATAGACTTTAAATCATTCCCAAAATTTTCATTGATGGGACAAAACGTTCAAAACATTGTACTATTTTCTTGCTAGCAGGTTTTCACAAAAACAACAAGTTTTGTTGTTCTTTCATTAGTCTTCTTTTATCCTGTAGCCCAGAGCTTTCCATTTTGCTCTCCTGCTTTCTTTATTTCAGTTCCTTTTATATCATCGTTCCAAATACATAATATAATTCATTTACAATTAACAAATTCAAAGATCACAAATTCACAATAGTTTGCCTCACTTAAAGTTACTAAACATACGTTCTTGATTGGTCTCGGTGGTATTTTTGTCTAAATTAGTATACTTATTCCGCTATTGATTAATACTTATAGATTTTTTCACTACTGCTGTGTGTAGATTGATACTAAGGACCAAAAGATGTCATTTTGTCTGAAAATATAAAATGGTTTACCCTTTTTTTTTGGAAATCTTTTTTTCTAAAAAAGATATTTTTTTGGTTTTTAGGACGCCCATTTTTAGTTAGACTGAGGATGAGCTTTACATTCGCAAAAAAAAAAATTCTTAAATTTTTTATTAAAAATTTCAACAGAAAGTGTAACAAAAAATGTTTTTGCTGGTTTTTACAATCTGCGGCTGACATTTAGCTAATTCATTAACTTTAGGTGTAAAGCAAAGCTCAATCAGTTATTGCTAAAATATAATTTCATGACAAATTAGGAGAAAACTTAGTTATATAAACATCTGTTCTTTATCTATAATACCCTCGGTTACTTATTCAAAAACAGCCCATTCTCTTCTGCATTCACACCTGAGTTGAGCTTACGTCTTTTGAAGCTAGGAGAGTCTATATCAGGTCGTAGCTGTTGATTACTATCCACTGTACCAGGAAGTGATCTTATGCTATTATTTTCAGGTCTTCTTCTTCTAGTTGCACTGTTATCACCATTTTCAAAATCAAAAGCCAGTTGAGAAACATTTATTTCTTGGTTACTGATTCGTTGTGTAGAAAAATTGTTGATAGTTTGCCTGAAATCGTTTATATCTTCCACTTGAAATAGTTTATCGTCGGCAATTTTATCCTGTCTATTTATATCTACCTGTCCTGTGCTTGGGTTCACAGAATTGTTATAATGAAATATCTTTGATTGGAAATCACCATATTGCTGTAAGGTAGGGATATTTTCACTTGTCCAGTGGCCAGCAATGTCTGAGATTTGATTTTTGTATGACTTTCTTAGTTTTATTCCTCGTGTTCCATCTTCATTATATCTTGCCACTTGCTTAGCTATGTCATTCAGTTGGTAAACGTCCAACAAATTTTTCATTGGATTTGGTTGTGGTTCTTTAAACATTTCAGCTTGTGGATCAACATAGTAATAGTAGTCTGGCATCATATCATCTACGACTGCCATTAGGAAGCTATGGTAATAATGTACACTTGTAGTAACAAATAACTTTGTTTTTCAATAGTTTATCAAGCAAAAAGGTGTTCTAAATCCTTAGAATCTTTGAATCTTATTAAAATTCCCTACTGTGCTTTGTTTTTGGTTTTTGTTTCCTCACATCAAACTCCAGTCGTTTATGAGCTTGTACTACTGGTATAGAGTCTTTTCAATAATCCAAAAAAATTTTTTTGGAGGTGCAGAGAGGGGACATAATGCCCTGAGCAGAGCAGAAGAACAAATTGAACGAGCAACATCACGTGCTATATTTGGCTAAAACAAGCACATGACCTTATTAACATGAGGATAACGAGCTATAGGCAACCAGAGATAATACATAAGATTTACTATGAGAATATAACAGCCATAGCGGATTAAAAACGGAGGATATTGTTCAATTATATACTTTTTTGATTACTAAGACAACAAATCGCTCAAAAAGTGACCTAATTTGTTGGCACCTTGTTCCATGGCGTTTTTCAACATTTCAATCTCTTCCTCATTTTCCTCTAACAGATTATTAACAACATTTCCAAATCCCTGACTGGAAGCTCTGTTTCTTCTTCCACCGTTGAAGTCTTGTTGTCTCAGTGAATTGTCAAAATCATCGCCGCCTTCCTCACCTTCTTCCTCTCTATTGAAATAAGCATCTGAGGAAATAGATGCAGCATTGTTGAAATTAGCTTTCAATTTCTCTCTGGCCTCTTTGTTGGCTTCTTCATCAAAAGATCCTCTTCCAAAAAACTCGTCAGATGAAATTCCCTTTTGTACACCAAATTTAGTAGCAACCTTACCAGTGTATTGATTCTGTCTTTGACTACTTTTTTCCTTTTGTTTCTCGGCCAGTTCAGTTGCATTGTTGGAAACCATACCAAAACCTAACTTGGCAAATTTAGGCTTGACTTCTTTTTCAAGAACCTTTTCAGGTTCTGATTCATCCTCCTCGTCAAAAAAAGATGTTTCTTTCTTGTATTTTTTATTATTTTTAACAGGCTCTTGATCATATCCATACACAGGAGAATCAACAACCTTGACTGAATTTCTAATTGGATCACTAAAAGTTTCGTTGAACTCTTTCTCTCTTGAAACCTTGTCAAAAAATGTTGCGGAGTTTTGTTTCTTTGGATCAATAATAACTAAATCATCTTCATTAGCCTTGTTTTTAGATGCTCTCGAAGCGTTTATTGTTTTTTTTGATTGTAGCGATATGCTTGTTTTTGCAGGAAGTCTTCTTCTGCCTGAAGCTATAGGGGTAGCTCTGGAGGTCCTTTCTGGAGCGGCTGTAATTTTTGAAGGAGTGCTGATTCTAGATATTTTTTGGGGAGGTGTAGAGCTTTTATCTTTGGAAGCTAAAGGAATATCGCTAGAAGTGCTTGGTTTTTCCCATGAAGAAAAGAAATCATCTGTGGAGTTGGAGCCTGAGTTAGAATTAGAACCTGAATCTTGCAAATCTTCGTTTATATCGTCTAAAACAATTTCGTCAACACCATTTTTGGAAGCATCTTCTTTACAAGCGCTGTCTAAATGTTGCTTCCATTTCTTAGCCACAGATGAAGTATACTTTACTTTCGCGTCTGTATTCTTAAGTTGTTGTGCACCTCCATGTTTTTTAAAGTATTCTATGGCTTTGTGGTTGCCTCCAAACTTGAAACGTCTCAAATTTTCCACCGACCAGGTATCTAATGTGAAAGACTGCACAAAAGTTATATGGGTACCGATGTTTCTATGAACAGCAGAGCATTGGATACATAAAAAAACAGCAAATGGAACCGAAGACCATGAAGGATTCTTGTTTCCACAATCGAAGCATTCTCTGTTATCAGATTGCTTACATAACTGTTGATACAATTCATCTGTTGTTTTTTTAGGAACATTCATTTTGAGATAAGTAGGTGAGAAAAAAATGGATAAACAGCTATTAATACACAATAAAGTTAAGAGCTTGAATATCTGTAATATTTAGTTTCAGTCTTGGTTTCTGCCTGCACAATATCTTTAGTCTCCAGAAAGAATCCTTATTTTTAATGGTATTTCTCTCTGTGTTCTGTTTTGAGTTTTCGCTGTTAAAAAGAGCACAAAATTTTTAATGGCACGTGATACAATGAGTAAACTTATGTAGCTAATCATATGTGTAAGGCACGGGAATATATAGTTCAATTGCAGTGTTGTTGCTTTACTAAAGTTGCCTTTTGCAACGTGGTTTTATAAGATCTCTCTTACTGGTATCTCATCTGGTTGCATCTCCACTGAAAATGTCGATCCAATTAAAGTACTTGAACCATTTAGGCTCTACCAAAACGCATGTACCTCTTGCTAATACATTGCTAGCAGGAGCAGAACTATTGGATTTAAAGAAACTGAAGTAGCTCAAGATAACAGTGCTGCCTGCTGGCTCATTTAAATGCTCTCGTACAGGCAGAAGCTCACATGTGGTAACACATTTTCTTCCCTTTTGCTCTTTTATTTTGCAATTCAAAACGAGCAACTGATCAACAGGAATTTCGTCTTTCAAAAAGTCAAGTTGCAACGATGCTGTTACTCCTTTTTTATGTGGAAGTTTTGGAAAGCCTGTAAAACACAGTACTTCATCCATTACCAAAGACAAAGCTCCCTTGTACGTTGTTTTGTCCTCAGGGTTTAATAGCTGCTTGCCTAAATGAAAGTAGCAGCTTAGCTCAATGTCATTATGCTGACTTGAATTTTCGTGTCTTATGAAAACAGGATCAATGCAAAATCTTTCTCGATGCCTAAACAAATTGATACCTACGTGGTTCAGAGAATGTTGTTTGGGAATCAGTTGCGATTGCTTAGACACAACAATGGATGTTTGGGGCTCGTTGCTGTATTTGCTAGTCAGATGGCTGTTTAAATCCTCAAGAACATCCTTGTTTTCCAGCAGCTGAATGTCGTGGGTGCTAAAGTCTAGCTTCTTCAACTTTGGCCATGGCTTCATAAACGACAAGCCTACAGCTAGCCCTGCTGAAGGTATCAAAAAAAAATCAACAAATTTGCTGAAAGATCTGCTCATGTTTGTTGCTTATGGCGTGTAATGTGATGTAATTTTATTTCAAGTAAATTAAACTTAATTAAACTAAATAGCTCTTGGTTTCTCTTTATCTTCTTTGAATCACCATGAAACCCCGAATCCTGTTTTACCTCCGTTACTGCCGAGTTATCGCGAATCTTTATACTTTAACAGCCAGTCAAGTATATACTTATGTTTATATATGCCTATATTTCTACCTCAGAAGATGCTCTCAACTAACAAGATATGTCAGGTATAGGTTAGAAATCCTATGCCGTGCGTTGGCTGTACTCTCTCTGCTTAATCATTTAAGGGAAAGATGACTGAGAAATTTTCTTTTTTTTTTTTAAACATTACCAAAATACAGCCAGTAGGATAAAACATGGCTGGAGTGCTGATAAATTGAAATAAACGCAATCAAAAAGCCATTTTTAAGGGATCTATCAGGGGTGTGCAATGGAAATATTGTTCTCTCAAATATGAGCGGCTTTTGCATAAATGCCTCCATCTAGGCTCAGGCTCAGATAAGCAACGGAGCGGCGTATCTTCTTACGTGTAGAACCAGGGGATCAACCCCTGATCACGTGCTAATTGTTTGGTCAACAAGAAGCCTCACAATGAGCGGCGGCTGCTTGTTGACATGCACAAACATTTTTGGCGTCCTCGCACGAGATGCGAGCATGTTTATTGGTGCCTGTAGAAAGGAGAGGACTTGTATGGTTACTGGAGCTTCAAAGAAACCCACATAAATAGATTAGGAACTTGAGAAAGGACCCACCGCCAGTGTACATAAATTAGCAGTCGAAACTTTGAAGGATCTTTTACAGAAAGCAGATCTCACTATGGCTATAAAAGCACACAAGAACAGGAGCACCAAGACTCGTAAAAGGCCAGGAGTGCCAACTCACGGAAGTGGAACAACAATTAAAAAGGTTGCTGCAAGAGACAGCAGGGGAACAAGAGTTTTTAGCAACAACAATGAGGTGCGGAGAAACCTGTTGGATAACGCGGTTGACGAAGACTTTGAACCAACTGATAGTGCTAATGGAGCCCCAAGTGAGGATTACGGGAAGAAACCTTCATTATTTGAAAGCGGAAATAAAGCCACGATATTGGCTAATTTTGAAGAATGGATTAAACTAGCTACAGACAACAAAATAAATGTTAAAAACTCTTGGAATTTTGCCTTAATTGATTATTTTCATGACCTTAGTGTGCTAAAAGAAAACAACGGCGACATCAACTTTCAAAAGGCATCAGCTACTCTTGATGGGTGCATCAAAATATATGCTTCAAGAATTGATTCTGTAGCTAACGAAACAGGTAAGTTGCTCAGTGGGTTGGTGCTGTCGAATGAAACAAACGGCTACGCCAAAGGAAAAGATGGGTTGTCCTCACAAGACAGCAATGGCCCAACGCAAGCAGGCGATGTGATTATAGATAAAATCACAGGACTTCCGGTTTCTGCCGTGGTAGAAACCGATGGATTAGAAGCAGGTACGAGAAGAAGAGTAAATAACAGAATTTTAGAGACAACTTTAACATCATTTGGTGACTTGAAAGTTCATAGCTTTGATGAAGAGTTTTCAGTAGATCCCTTGTTTAAGAAGGCATTAGCCGATTTTGACGAGGCAGGAGCTAAAAATCTACTGCTCAGTATGCTACATATTCAAAATGATGCCAAGGTTGTTTTCGATACAACAGATGAAAAAACAATAGACAGCATTGAAGATGAAGACATCGCTGTGGGAGGTAATAGTCAGACTGATATAGATATGGAATCAGAGGAAGAGGTTGCAAGATCATCTAAAAATAACATGCTGCCACCTCTTAATCTTGAATACCAAGCAAATGATGATACTACGGAAGAAAAATATTTAAAGGAAATGGATGATGCAGTTTTGAATCTAGCTATCCGGTTAGGTCTTGATGCTATTCCAGAAGAGAAAGAGCTTTGTAAATCAATAAAGTTTGTTAGAGAAAGTATTAAAGATATTTCAAAAGTTAAAAACTTATTAGAGAATGTTGTTCAAGAAAGTCAGTCATCGGAAAATGGGATGCTAGATTTTAACGAGAATATATCACAACAATTGGACGACACTCCTGTAGATACAAAAGATAACGTTCCTGAAATAAATATTTCAGACAATATGGATCATCAACTGGCAGAGCACGTTTTTATGAATGATGGTTCAGATGTTTCTGATAAAGATTCAAACCGTATTGAGGATTCAGATGAAGAGATTTTTGATTTGAACTTTGAGAAAAACTTGTTCTCTGAATTCAATGGGATATTTAACACTAAAGCTTGGACAGGAAAAGATCATTGGAAAGTTAAAAATATAAAAACAAAAGTCAGCTTGACTGAAAATATTAATGAAGAAACCAATAATGATAATGGAAATACCAACAGCAGCCCAACATATTTGAATAAAACGCCCAATCAAAGAGGCAAGAAGAAGAGACAGAGACAGCATATTGACTTTTGCAGATGGACTGCTGATAACGAAGAAATGCTTTTACACAGTGAATCACCAAAAATCAATGGCATCAGGCGAATTGATATGCCTTTAAAAAACAGAAAAGAGCCTTTTTATAATCTGTTGCCCACTGATTACAAAGTAACTTTGGAAAAAATGACTGTACTGTTTACAAGACCATTACAGAAAGGTAATTTTTTTAGAACAAAAGCATTGCCAGTCTCCCGCAAAAGTCCATATGACGCAGATAATCTCAAAACTAAAGATAATGAAAGCCCTATTGAAGGTCAGGAAGAATACTGGGCCAACATATACGAAAACCAAAGTCTTGCAGAGAACCAAATAGATGCAGATATAGAAAATGACAATCTTCGATTAAGAAACGAGGGTAATTTTAACGATTTAGAGGCTGGCATGGGCCTTGACTTTAATGATGTGTTAAGTAACGATGAAGGGATGGGTTATGAAAATGATATTAACATGAATCAGAATACCGAAAATGCGTTGAATTTAAATGCTGGATTACTGCTATCCTCAGTGGAATTGACCGACAAAAAAGAGCGGGACTTGCAAAAGCAAGCGACTCTTCAGGCAATGTTAGCTTTAAATGCTACCCAAAAAGTAAACTACAGTAGAGTTGCTAAAAAAGTTGATATTAAAAAACTGAAGGATAACCTATGGAGGTGCATAGAATTGCAATTAAAGCAGCTGAAACAAGAGGAAGTAAAACAATTGAAATTCACAAATTTGCTAGCTGAGCTTAAGACTCTCTACTCTTTTGATGCTGTCAAAGATCTGTCAACAAGTTTCTGTTTCATTTGCCTATTGCATTTAGCCAATGAGCATGGATTCCGCATTGATAAGGACGAAAACAAACTATTAGAATTGACTCTTGAATTTTAAATATAAGAAAAAGGATATGTCGAATTTCTCCTTCCATCTCCCCGCTGAGGTCTGCCTTGCTTGTTTTTATTCTTCGTCTTGAACTCCTTATATAATTCTCAATTGATTAAACGAAAATCACAGGCTCTATTTTATTCCACTAAAAAATTGAGTTTCCTATTTAGTGCTCTCATCTTAGCCTCGTTCAAGAACCAAGGAGATTAATACCCGCGTGTGGCACCTGATTTGCCACAGGTGGTATTTGGAACGGGAAAATTGTCCGGATTAAGCAGAAAATTTTTTCCAGAAGATTCAGCAAATAAAAAACCCGCCTAACTAAAAAATAGTGAGGGATTAATATAGTAGTGTGTTCCACAAAGAGTCACAAAACCAAAGCTAAAGAAGATAAACCAAAACATAGCCCTATTGCAAAGCAAAAGAGAGAAATTTGGGTTTTTTGATTGTTTTTGTTCTACTGAATTACCTTATTAAGACAAAGGTTATTCTTGTCGCTTGAATTGAACGGATCTCCATCTGCCTTTGAACTTTTACTTTTTTGTATTTTGCAAACTACACTTTAGTTATTAACCAAAAAAAGTTTAGCCTGAAGAACTCATATTGGCTGCTTTAAATCGAATACATATATATTGAGGATATTCAATGCCAACGATGATGAAATCACTTGTGGTGTGTTCAAAAAGAATAGCATTTTTAACTCAGAACAAAAGATGTTTGAACACAAATATGAAAATACTGATCAATAATGCTAAATATAGACCTCTTCTGACTAATTCCATAGTCAACAACCATTCTAAACTACCATTTTCTACATATCCAACAGCCCTTAACGAAAAAAATAGGAAAGCTGATCAGGGGAAAAAGGCCACTAAGGAGGAGGTGTCTTCTTTAGGGAAAGATGCTATAAAAAAAGCTCAGGATGCCAAAACAAATGCTGCTCCTATAGAAAACCAGATTACAAAAACATCACCAATTAAAGGAGAAAAAGAAGCGGACAAGGAAGAAAAACCAAGTTCTGCCGAAGAAGAGCCCATTACCCATGAACTGCTTGCAATCAAAGAACAAGAAGCGAACAGAAGTTTATCTGACAGCAAAGTGCAGGCAGAGTTTTACAAACTGTTGCTAAAGTCAGGATATGCACAGTATGCCATTTCCCGTTACGAAACACCAGGCATTGCGACTTCACCCGAATGTATGGGACTATACATGGAAGCGTTGACGACTGTGGGAAGACATGTTGAAGCCAGTAATATTAGACAGGCTTTGCTTGGAAATAACAGCAACGGCAATGTAGGAGGCAATTCTGCAGGAGCTGCTGCTGATGCTTCTTCATCAGGCTTTAATACCAATTACCAAACCAATGCTGGAAACAACACTTATACACAAGGACAAACAAATAACGGTGGAGCTCCTATTATGAACCCGATGTTTGGAACTGCTAAGGAGCCCATGCATGTAATTCTATCTGAAACTACTTTTACTATGGTTTTCCGAGTTGTTAAGTATATCATTACTCTAGGATTGACTCTTTACCTACTGAACGAGGCTTTCAAATTTGTTACTGAAAATAGTACTTTTTTCAAAAACAATGAAGTTACAGATAACGCTGTTGATACTTCCAGAGCTAATGTGAAGTTTGATGACGTTGCTGGTGTGGATGAAGCTAGAGCCGAACTTGAAGAAATAGTTGATTTCTTAAGAGACCCCGCTAAATATGAAGCTCTTGGTGGTAAATTGCCAAAAGGTGTTTTGCTAACTGGTCCGCCTGGTACAGGTAAAACACTTCTTGCAAGAGCTACTGCAGGTGAAGCAGGTGTTGATTTCTTTTTTATGTCAGGATCAGAATTTGATGAAGTATACGTCGGTGTGGGGGCAAAAAGAATAAGAGATTTGTTTAAACAAGCAAGAGCCAGAGCACCAGCCATTATCTTTA
Organism: Hanseniaspora mollemarum; assembly: GCA_019649515.1. NCBI lineage: Eukaryota > Fungi > Ascomycota > Saccharomycetes > Saccharomycodales > Saccharomycodaceae > Hanseniaspora > Hanseniaspora mollemarum. The sequence continues at coordinate 210,490 of JABFEO010000009.1, read as the reverse complement.
TTGATGAACTGGATGCGATTGGTGGAAAAAGAAATCCTAAGGACCAAGCTTATGCCAAACAAACTTTGAATCAGCTGCTTGTTGAGCTGGATGGTTTTGAACAAACACAAGGTATAATTGTTATTGGAGCTACTAATTTCCCAGAATCTCTTGATAAAGCTTTAACTAGACCTGGGAGATTTGATAAAATTGTCACTGTTGGCCTACCAGATATAAGGGGTAGAGCTGCAATTTTAAAGCAGCATATGAAAAAGATAACAGCTGCCAAGGATGTTAATATTGACAACATTGCTAAAGGTACTACCGGATTTTCTGGTGCCCAGTTAGCTTCGTTAATTAATCAGGCCGCAGTTCACGCATGTCAGCTAAATGCCAATGCCGTCAACATGTCTCATATGGAATGGGCTAAAGACAAGATTTTGCTAGGTGCAGAAAAGAAAACAATGGTTCTGCCGGAATCAACTAGAAAAGCAACTGCATACCATGAAGCAGGCCATGCAATCATGGCTTTGTACACTAAATATACCGAACCTTTGTATAAGGCCACAATTTTACCTAGAGGTAATGCCTTAGGTGTCACTTTCCAATTACCGGAAACCGATAAATATGATATCACAAAGGCTGAGTGTTTAGCAAGAATGGATGTATGCATGGGTGGTAAAGCTGCTGAAGAAGTAATTTTTGGGAAAGATCACACTACTTCCGGTTGTGGATCTGATTTAAGATCAGCAACAAAAATGGCTAGAAGCGTTGTCACTTCATATGGTATGAATGAAAAAATCGGTCCTGTAGAGCTAACTGAAGATTGGAGTTTGTGGTCGGGAAAAGTAAAGGATTTAGCTGATCAAGAAGTTATTCAACTGCTAAAGGATTCTGAAGATAGATCAAGACAGCTGTTAAAGAGCAAAGATAAAGAGTTCAGAAGACTTGCTGAAGCTCTTATAGATTATGAAACTTTAGACAGACAGGAAATGGATAAAGTCATCAAAGGGGAACCACTTGATAAACCTAAATACAGAACAAACTCTGTCATCGATACTCCTGAATCGGATGGAAGAAAGAAAATTGAAGGCATTACAGCAGCTATCTAGGCAAAAGAATCGAATGACAAGACACATAAATGAAATATATATGAGCATAAGATATTGCCAGGTAATTTTCTTGTAAATAAACAATAACCCTCACAATTTAATTATGTTTTATATAGCCACATTATACCGTTGCTGGATTTTAGCATTTTATCACACCTTTTGTTTTTTGCTTTCAGGTTCTTGGTCTGCTGAATCTTTAGAAGTGCTGTTACTCTCCTTAAGAGCTCTAAATCTCTTAATGAACGAAGACGGTTCTAAAAAGTAATGAATCCGGCCATCTATCTTCCAGGCTGCCTCCCTATCCGGCAGCAAACTTACTTTAAGATCTTGTTTACAGTGCTTTATAGTTTCCATTAGTTTATCATACATCCTTTTGCTAATCAGCTGAGATTCATTCAGTTTTTCTTCAGGTGTTGCAGGATCAAAACCCAAAAACTTAAGCTCCAAATATTTCAATATAAGTTGTTCATCCTCAAGAATAAGAGCCGTTAGAGTTATATGTGGAGGTGAGTAATGATAGAAAACATCAGTTAAATAACTATTCAACAAGATTTTTTTACTCTTTTCATATACTGTTCCCAAGTAGTTTTTATCAACTTTTCCATAAAGAACACTTTGTATATCAAGATAAAACCCATGCAAGGGTTTGAACAAGTGATGATTCATCAAAGAAAACCTTAAACTTTCAAGAAGCTTGAACTCATGTTCTAAAATGTTTTGTTTATCTTGTTTAACTTTAGCAGCAAATGTTTCTGCACTTATAAAATGATTCTCTGACTTACAGGCTAAAAAAATACAAGTGAAAATAAGATTCTTGGGATGTAAATCAACAACTGAATTTGTAATATAAAACTTCTTAAAAAACACCATGGCTGTGGCAATAACTTCTGAAGGGAGCTTCAATTTAGTGCAGAAAACCTGAACTTTTTGTGTATAAAGAGTTACAATTTGTAACTGCTCGTCAGCTGATATTCCTAGACCAAACTCTTCAGTTATGGCTTCTTTCTCTTCATCAGTCAACAATTCAGTTGCGCTGTCCAATAAAAATGCCCTCAGTTTCTCTTGGAATCTTGTTAAAGTAGCATCAGCAGAACTGTTTCTAATTTCTTTGAGATTCTCTTTGGTAAAAGACCATTTTGAGAATTGAGATGAGTTTCTATATATATCGTCATCCGCTACTCTCTGATTTGTATATAAAATGTTGCCATTACCTTCTGCTGTTTTTGAAATAAAAGCTGTTGACATTTGACTTGATGATGGTTTACTTAAGATTGGTGGATTGGCCGAGGTATATTTTTACCTATTAACCAAGTAATTGGGATTTGAGCTGGATTCTCCCTTTTTGCCATTTTGGCCGCTCTAAAAAAAGTTTCAGTCTGTAAAAAGAATTACGAGCGTGAAAACGTACACTAAATAGTGAAAAGTTATCAGCAAGGAGCTCTAAAGGCAACTTCCTATCTTGCTAGTTAGGAATGGTGCTATAGTAAGTGCTACCATGACCTTTAGGACAGGTTTTACCAGTAAACGTTCAACAGTTTGCTAAAGAAGCAGCTGTTTTATATAACGATGCAAAAGCAACCATAGTGATTTTTTTAATTGAATTTTTAATTATATTTAACTTTATACAAATATAGGTTCATGAATATTAGTACTTATTTTGATTTATTTAAAAGTATATAGTATAATAACTTATTTACTTTCGTTTAATTATTTTCTTACTTGTTTATTAAACTTTCATTGTTAACATTTATTTATTTTTATGATCATTGAAAAGAGCTTAGAAAGTAGCAACAAAGGTTTCAGTAGCAGTCTTTAATTCAGCTAATTCTTCCTTAGTTAATTGACCTCTTTCTCTAATAGCAGTTAAGACAGAGTCGTGGTTAGCCTTCAAATAAGACAAGAAAGAAGTTTCAAATTCAGCAATTCTGGATAATTCAACGTTATCCAAGTAACCACCAACACCAGCGTAGATCAATGGAACTTGTTCTTCAGCAGCTAATGGAGAGTATTGAGGTTGCTTCAAGATTTGAGTCAATCTTTCACCTCTAGCTAAGGTTTGCTTGGTAGAGGCATCTAAATCGGAACCAAATTGAGCAAAAGCAGCAACTTCTCTGTATTGAGCCAAGAATAATTTCAAAGAACCAGCAACTTGCTTCATAGCCTTAACTTGAGCGGCAGAACCGACTCTGGAAACGGACAAACCAACGTTAATAGCTGGTCTAATACCCTTGTAGAATAATTCAGCTTCCAAGAAAATTTGACCATCAGTAATGGAAATAACATTAGTTGGAATATAAGCGGAAACATCACCACCTTGAGTTTCAATGATTGGCAAAGCAGTCATAGAACCACCACCTAATTTAGGATTCATCTTAGCAGCTCTTTCTAACAATCTAGAATGTAAGTAGAAAACATCACCTGGGTAAGCTTCTCTACCTGGAGGTCTTCTCAATAGCAAAGATAATTGTCTGTAAGCGACGGCTTGCTTGGATAAATCATCAAAGATTATCAAAGAGTGCTTAGCGTTATCTCTGAACCATTCACCGATAGCAGCAGCAGTGAAAGGAGCAATATATTGTAATGGAGCAGCTTCGGAGGCAGTAGCAGCAACAATAATGGAGTATTTCAAAGCATCATGTTGTTCCAAAGTTTGGACGAATTGAGCAACAGTGGATCTCTTTTGACCAACAGCAACGTATACACAGTATAACTTCTTAGATTCATCAGCACCATCATTCCATCTCTTTTGGTTTAAAATTGTATCTAAAGCAACGGCGGTTTTACCAGTTTGTCTATCACCAATAATCAATTCTCTTTGACCTCTACCAATTGGGACTAAAGCATCAACGGCTTTCAAACCAGTTTGGACTGGCTCGTGAACGGAGGTTCTTGGTAAAATACCTGGAGCTTTGACTTGAGCTCTGGATCTGGCAACAGTTTCAATTGGACCCTTACCATCGATTGGGTTACCCAAGGCATCAACAACTCTTCCCAATAAACCTGGACCGACACCAACATCGACAATCTTACCAGTTCTCTTGACAACTTCACCTTCTTTGACTAATCTATCAGAACCAAACAAGACAATACCGACTTGACCTGGTTCCAAATTTAAAGCCATACCTTTGACACCGGAGGCAAATTCAACTAATTCTTCAGCTTGACAGTTGTTTAAACCGTAAACTCTGGCAATACCATCACCAACGGATAAAACCTTACCGGTTTCATTCAAGTTAGCGGCATCAGAAACACCTTTGATCTTTTCTTCTAAGATAGAAGAAACTTCGGTTGGTTGAGCCTTAATACCAGCAAATCTTCTACCAGCGACAATAACGGCTGGTCTGATAGTTTGCTTGGCTAAAACTCTAGTGGCTAATTGAGTAATTGGGGTAGCAGCACGAATGGAACGAGACAACATTTTGACTATTATAATATACTACTTTATATATTCCTAAAGTTGGTTTTTGTTGTTATTTTCCTTCTTGATTGGAATGTTGATCAAATAAGAAAAATTTTTCATGAATTGACAAAAAAAATTTTCCTGTGTTCACTTAAAAAGGCAAAAGAAAATTTTTACTGCAGTCTTTGTAATTCAGAGTTGAAAGCTCGCAAACAGAAATAGGTGAGAAAATTTTTTTATTGGCTAGGCACTCGGATATAAGTTGTCCAATAAGATTTCTGATGTGCCAAGCAGATTTAGTGGTCATGTGACTATGTGTTGAGCTGTGTGATCACATGTGTGTTACTTGCTGCGCGCTTGCTTTCGCCGTGCTTTGGGTGCTGATCCCCCGAGCGGCTGTTGATGAGGCACTCAAGGCCCAAAAGTAATCTTATGGAGCAGCAGAACATCACCAAAAAACGTACTCACCTTGGCGGAGATATTTCAGTAGCATTTTATTGGCTCTTTAGAGGCTTGGGATTGAGAACGGCTCATCTTCTGCATGTTCTACTGTATCTACTTGCTGGCCAGCCCTGCAATTGCTTAATTGCTATTTTGTGGGGAGCTTTCACAAATAAGCATTGATCGGTTCAGTGCGAAGGTCGTAGACAGGGTAGTCCAATTTATTCTGCTGAAAGATCATTTAACACCTGGAAGCAGCTGTGAGGGATTTGGAGTGTAAAAGATAGCATCAAATCTGTAAAATTTTTGAAGGAAATTCAAAGGTTTTTGTTTTTAAGCCTTCGTTTTCTATGGCTAATTTCATTTACCGTGGCCTCAGCATGGCTTGATTGAACCTTCTATGTAATTGCTAAAACCATAGGATCCATATTTGGCACGTGATTATTTGTCAATTTTTAAAGCCTCACGGCGGGGTATTTTCAGCCGTGCAACAAGTCAAACTGTTCCCTTGCTTATATCACCCTCGTTTTTAAATTTAAAGGGTATCGTTAGAAATGCACATACAATATAACTACTATAAAGAGAGGATTGTTTATGTAAATGACATCTTGTTAATTCTGTTTTCAATCTAAAAGTCTTGTTCTGTTGAAAACAATCCTTTAAGAAAGAGTGAAAGTGCACCTCCAAAAGCTTATCCTTCAGAGTTCAAACACAATACCAGAATTGATAACTGCTTTCTTTGCGCTTAACAGATATAGAACAATATAAACGACTTATAAATAAGGAACAATATGCTACTAAAACACAAGAAGAATAACAGATCTTTTTTGCTTTTGTTGATATCTTTTTTTTCAATTTTTTCAATTCTATTTATCATCTGGCATACCTGGATCCATGCAGTTGATAACGGACTTGTTTTCAAGGATCTTCAGTACTTTTATGACTATAGTAAATGTGATTGTTCAAAAAAGAACTTTTTGCATAGTTTAAAATCCACATGCCATCAAAAGTCAAGAAAGTATGGTAGAGATCATGAAAATTCGATCAGAGAGTATAACAGGCTTGATGAAAATAATGTTTATGCCAATTCCATTATTAAAAAATATATGGATTGTTATATGGATCAGAGCAAATGCCATTCATACAATTACTTAACTAAAAAGAGATTGAAAACACGATTTGGAACAATTAAAAAAAGACTTCACAAAAAGTTTCAAATTGACGCAGCAACTGTTGAAGAAAGAAATGATGAATATGATGATGATTCTTTTAATGATGACACAGTCAATGAAGAAATCAATGATTTAGAAAGTATTGAATTGGACACTGTAGAAAATTTTGAGCAAATGCTTTTATACAGGGACAAATCCTTACAATGGCTATCTGTTCTTCAAAATCATAATAATTTTATTTATGACTCTGTGAAAATGGAGCTAATATCCACTGGGTTCCATCATAAAAATGTGTTTAGTAAACAGCCATACGTTGCAAATGGTTTTCTTGGATTAAGGGTCAGTAATTTGGGCTTTGGTTTTACTTACGACAATGACGACTCTTTTGGAGTGATTGTGAATAATAGTTGGCCACTGCACAACCAGCGATATACTGGTGCTTTTCTAAGTGATTTCTATTGCTTATTGCCAAAATTACCAGCTACAAATTTTCCTGAAATTGACAAACAGGGATGGCCAAGTGTTATTTCCTCAATTCCATATTGGAACGATTGGATTATTGAATTTGTGGATGGAGATGGAAATTCATATAAATTGGATGCATCTGACAGCCAATTAAGTTCTTCAAGTATATCTAATTATACTCAGGTTTTGTCCATGAAGTCTGGGATAGTGACAACCTCCTTTGTATGGCTGAATAAAATAAAAATAAGCACCGAAATCATTGCCAATAAAAAAGTATTTTCAATGGCCTCAGTTGTATTGGACATTACTTATGTTGGAGATGATGGCAACGAGTTAAATGCTCAAAATTATATGAAACTTTCTGTTGAAAGTAGATTACAATTTGCCACTGGGCAAAGAATTGAGTTAAAAGACTATGATTTTATTGAAGATAAGGGTATGATGTACATGCAAGTTAATCCTGTTAACGTTCCTTATTCTACAGCAGGAATAACTCAAGCGGTGCACATTAACACATGTTCTGAGCAAGAAGAAAATTTAAAAGATTCTATTAAAGCTTTATTAAAACATAAACTTCAGCCAAGACAATATTCACAAGATTACAAAGAAATATTTTTAAAAGATAAAAAAACCAAATCATTATCTCACCAGATTGTTTTTGATGATTGGGGTTCTAACATTGAAAATTGCAAAAGTATAAGATTTACAAAGCTTGTTTCAATGTATTCATCAGAGTTTATTGCTGATGACTTAAAAGATCCTCTTGATTTATCAATTAAAGAAATTTTGAAAAGTGTCAATTCCAACAGTGTTCCTTTGGAATATCATAAGTTGAAAATACTTCATTTAAATAGATGGAGCGATTTCTATAAAAAAGAAAGTTTTATTGAAATCCCTAGTGATATTCTTTTGGAAATGGTTATTAGATCTTCCTTGTTTCATATTATATCTAACCTAAGAGAAAATATGGTTAATCAGCATAGAGGTTTGCCTGTATCCCCCTCTGGTATTTCTTCAGATTCCTATGGAGGTATGGTGTTTTGGGATTCCGATTTATGGGTTATGCCATCTTTAATCCCATTTTTTCCCAGAGTAGCTAAAAACCTTTTAATTTTTAGAAATGCATCAATTGCTGAAGCTAGAGAGAATTGTTTGAAGCATGGCTTTGAAGATAATGGAATGGTTTGTTATCCATGGACAGCCGCTCGGTTTTCAAATGAAACAAGCACTGGACCTGCAGTTAATTATGAGTATCATATTAACATTGATATAGTATATTCCATGGTTACTTATTTCTTAGCTGGTAATTATAATGAAGAAGAAGATGGCTTTTCAAGTCATACATTTTTACAGTACACATTATGGCCAATGCTCAGCAGTGTTTGCAAATTTATGTCTTCATATGTTGAATACAATACCACTTCAGAAAGATACGAAACATATAACCTAACTGATCCAGATGAATATGCAAATAATATAAATAATGGAGCATACACAAACTTTGCTATTAAAACTCTTTTTGGTTGGGCTATTGATTTTAGTAAGCACTTGGATATTGAACTTCCAAGTAGATGGGTTGATATATTCCATAAGATCTATATTCCAATAAATAAGAACAATATCACCATCGAATATGAAGGTATGAATTCCTCGATTATTACAAAACAGGCGGATGTTCTATTGAACATTTTTCCATTGGGGACGTTTAACAAAGAAGCCAACTATCAAAATTCATTAAATGATTTGAGATTCTACACCTTAAAGCAGGCTGCAGATGGACCGGCTATGTCCTACCAAATATATGTTGCAGTAGCAAACACTTTGTTAAACCACGGATGCTCTTCTCAATCATTTCTCTACAAATCGGTTGTTCCATATTTGAGGCTACCTTTTGCCCAATTTAGTGAGCAAGCAGATGATTATAACTACAAGTTTCCTCCTGCTTTTCCATTTTTGACAGCCCATGGAGCATTTTTGCAAAGTGTTGTCTTTGGACTAACTGGTTTAAGATTCAATTATTTCATGGATAATGGAAGTATAAAAAAATGTCTCGAATTCAACCCTCGGCCACTAAAATTGCTACCAGGTGGTATTTCAATTAGAAATTTTAAATATTTGGAAGGTGTGTTTGACATCACTATATCTGATGATATGGCCACTATCGCATATAAACTTGGAGCCAACCCTATAGTTATTAAAGTACCCAATAGAGAATGTTTAAAGTGCCACAAGGGTGATTTACATTCCATTGAGGATGATAATGTAGATGACTTACATGATACTTATCTCTTAAATCCTTTTGATACTTTAGAGTTGGAGCTTTATGAAATAGAAGAAAACATACCTGGTAATATTGCAGAATGTAAATTGATATCTAGTTTAAATAAAGGGGCTCCAAGTGAATTGAGTTTATCAGCAAACGACGGAAATAATGAAACACATTATCAGCCATATGACATGACAGAGACAAATATTGTAATAGATATTGGCCCTAGAGATTCAAAGGTGTTGAAAGGTGGTACTATTCTATGGGGAGGAAGACCTGCAAAAAACTTTTCTATTTATGCATTACCAAACAGTAGATTGGTTGAAGTTGCTGCACAATCTGATATAGAAATAAACTTGAAAAAATACCCACACTTAGCCAAAAGAGAATACGAGTTTAAATTAAATGAACTAGAAATTGCTTTAGCTTCAGGCAAAATCAAACCAGAGACTTTTAAAAGCATATCACTGCCTTTGCTTGAAAATTACAAAGTTGAAGTAACACATCCTTATAACGAGAGACTTGATTATGGTGATGAAGTCAGTATACCAAGTTCAAATGAGACTAACTTTGTCTTCGATTACACAGGTTTTTGCAAGCACAGTAACATTCAGTTAAAAGATCATCCCAATGCAGAAAACCAACAAAATATTTACAACAAAGCAGAAAATCAAGAATATTCTTGTTCAAATTTTGATGATTTTGAAACAAGATTTATAATGTTTTCTTTTGAAGGTATTTATGCTTGGGAAGGGGAGTATGAATTGCCTTTAAATGGAGATGATAAAGCCAGATTTGGTGCGACTGTACAAGAGATCGCCTTATTTTAAAATTGCTATATCTTTTATAATTTACAATAAATATTTTAAATACAATAAAAACTAAATATTTTTTTTATTAAATTAAAAAAATTGAATATTTGATTACAATTTAAGTTATCGCTGGAAGGTTCAAATAGACTGTTAAAACAACTTGTAAACAATTTATTAAAGTTTTTAAAACTTTAATATTACTTATACTAATTAGTATAAAAGTAAAAAAAAAAAATAATTGCTCCTTCCGCGGATCGAACGCGGGACCTACAGATTTTCAGTCTGGCGCTCTCCCTACTGAGCTAAAGAAGCTAACTAATTATTCTTAGTAAAATTTATTAAAGATTTAACCATATTGTAAGTTGCTTACTTTCTTGGCTCTCAGATGTTTTTTGTCAGTAGATACATTTTTTTGTTTTTAAATTTTATTAAGAACATAATTGTGTATTATGTTCAAATTTTAGAAAATTTATTTTAGTGAAAAGCATGGAGGACTGAGTAAATTGAGTCAAGTTTCCTTTGAACTCAAAGGCGCTGGCTTGTGTTTCCAATTTGATTGAACTATAGGTAAAAGCTACTCACTTAATTAAAAGTTCTGATAACTGTAATAAATTTTTTTTAATAAATTTTGTATGTAATAAAACGAAAAATAATAAAATCTCCTCGTATTAGGGCTAATTTGCTGCTTATTCAAGGGTAAGGCTGTTTATTGCTTCTGCTCTAGTGATCATATAACGCACCATTAATCGGTGGTAAACTATTGAAATAAACACTAAAACTTGAATAAAAAACATCAATGTCTTCCTGAATGGTTTTATTAACTTGATAATCTCCTTCTTTTTAGTATATAGAACCATTTCAAAGACGATAGATGCAGATCTTTAAGCTAAAGTCACGTGATAATTTGTCGTATCCTGCTTTCAGCTTAATGAAAACTCCTACAATGCGGCTTATTTTTGTGCCTTACAAAGGGGAATAACGAAAAATTTTCTTCGGCTTTTTTCCGATATATAATAAAACACGATTGTTCACAGAAATTACCCCTTAGTATAAGAAAATGAGCATTGCAAAACCATAATAATCATCTTGTCACATACACAATGGAGGTAATTAATTCACAAATAAAAAACTTGGAAAGCAACTTGACTGGCTATAAAGCTTTCGATCAGTTTCATGCAAAGACAAAGTTGCCAAGAAGTTATTTGGTTTATGGAACCGTTTCATTGTATTTCTTTTTAGTTTTACTAGATGCTGGTGGCATAGGACAAGTATTGTGTAACACTATTGGATTTATCTACCCATGCTATTTATCTCTTAGAGCTTTAAGAACAGTAAGTAAAAATGACGATACTGATTTATTGATTTATTGGGTTGTTTATGGATTTTTCAATGTTATTGAATTTTGGAGCAAAACTCTGTTGGCTTGGATTCCATTCTACTTTTTTTTCAAAACTTTATTTTTGGTATTCATTGCTGTACCAAAAACTGGGGGAGCTAAATTTATTTACAATAAAGTCATTAGCCCAATTTCTGAGAAGTACATCTTCAGCAGCAGTACTACTGAAACTGCTTCCAAGATATCTAATAAATTAGAAGAACAGATATTACAGAAGGCCTCTAAGGCTTCTGGCTTTTCAATTTGATTTGTGCTTCTTTTCAGACTTCACAGACATAAAACTTTAAAATATGTTGCTTATATATCTCTATTGAATTTATAATCAAATTGTTCTACAGAGGGAATACCGTTCAGTTCATATTGCAATTTAATTCTAGTAATACAGTGACCCTTTCCTATAATTTTGAAGGTTTGCTTAGAAATTCCATTTGCTTCTATAACAGTGCTGGATAAATGGCCAACTTCAATGTTTTGCGTTTTTCCAACAGCAACAAATGTATGTAATTTTGATATTACTTTTTCCCCTTTGTTCTTGTAGTAAACATCAAGATTAAGCTCATGATCTAGGACAGTTTTAGCATTTGAGACGGCATAAAATATTTCCAAAGAGTCATTAGCAAATAGTTGTTCACTGTTAAATGGAACATTCATATCCTTGTTTTTGGAAGATTTCACATTTGAAGTTGAAAGCAGGTCAGTGAGTAAATCTACTTGATCAGTTGTGGTATTTGGTTTGACCGTGTATGAGTCACCAATCTCACTACTTTCAAGTTTATATTTTGGCATTTTAGCAAATATTACTCTCTTTGTGGCCAATGGTTGTGAAAAAAGATTTAATAATTGTGAACTTTTAATGCTAATAGCCAGGTTTCCACTTTTATTAGAATTCGACAACAGCAATTGTCTTAGTTTTTCCACTAACGATTTGTCTTTGACGTACGTCGAGACCTTAACAATAGCCGTTATCAAATAATTTATGATATAAGCAGATGATTCATTCTCAATTGTATTGTAGTAGTCAATATTGATCTTGCAAAAATAATCAACAATTTGTTGGGAAGTTGCTTGAAAATTACCTCCATTTATTGTATCTAAAATCATAGAACCGTATTCTCCTATACACCATACTGATAGCACCTTAAAAGAGAAGTTAGACTCAAAAAATATTTTATCTTCTTTTGAGATATCTTGGGAGAATAGCATATTAACTAATTCTTTAATGAAACTTGCAGAGGCATTTGGGTCTAAATTATTAACCAAGACCATCAAGTCATCAATTTGTTCATTCTTCAAGTAAAATCCACAATATAAAATAGTTCTTGTAAGGAATTTACTGTTTTCATTAGACTCTAAAATATGAAGATCAATTAATTTTTGAAAACAATAATTAATTAGCTCTTGATCATTGGATGTTGCTTGAGACAAAAACTCTATTAAATGATTTAATATGGTTTGCTGCTTTGCTATTCTTTCATTTTGCAATATTTCGAATATGACTTCCAAGGATCTTCGTTTGATGGAAAAGTCAGTTTCGTACATACAAGCAAGTATAAAAGTTAGATTTTTATCATCAATTTTCTCCATATACTGAATCCCTTGAGCCAATGTTTTCATAGCAACATATTTGTGGTTGGGGTCTCGAGAAGATAAAAACTTTATTAAAACATCAACTGCAAGACTCTTTAGACTTTCATCCAAATAGTCAATCATCAAGATGGTTCTGATTGCCTCATATTTCACAGACAAACTTAATTTTGGAATAGACGATTTTTTCCCGCTATTGTCAACGTTTCTCAAATCAGGTAAAGGTTGGGCATTCATGACTTTCATTAGAGTCTGTTTAAAGGATACATGCAGGGTATCATTAACGTCATCTGAATATTTTATAAATATTAAACGTAATGTTTGTAAAAGAGAACATTGTAAAAATGGATCAATAATACCATTAAATTCATATTCAGGTGTTCTTACAGCAAATGCTAAATAATCCAAAAAATTGATGAATTTAGAAGTTAAAGGTCCAACAATGCTTCTTTTAATCATAAAGTCGTAATTGTTATCGAAGTTATAGTTGTTTTTGCAATTTAGACATGTGCTGACAAAATCGACAATTGATAATAAGATACCATGAGTAACACCACCTTTCTTAAATGATCCATCAGTTCCATAAAAAGTGTCAAAAATCTTGTTTATCAAACCGCCGTTTTCTACATTTAAAAAATGTGTCAAGAGATTTGCATCTTTCTTCAATAAGGAACTTGCAGCAACTAATGCATGTTTTAGCAAATAACCATTATTTCCACTTGAATTGGCCAACAAATTATCAACGCTTGACACATTATCTACACACTTAATTATCAGATTCACCAAATCAGTACACAGATCTCTGGCCAAATCCTTGTTTGCCAGCGATCCCAAACAATCCAGCGCCAAACTTGCAATGTATCTATTTGAATTGTTGATATCTTGAGAAATAACATTCGTGATTAAGGTCAAAAGCTCTTGATTTTCATCTTTTAATAAAAGAATCACACCCAGATAACCAAGTCTCTTGTTCTCAAAATCATTCCCTCCTTCATAATTCAGAGTCGAGACACTTGATGAGGAGGTGGAGAGCAAATTAATACAATCCACCTGCCCAAAATTCGTCTTTTCCCCTAGAACATATAGGTAAAGCAGTTTTGACGTGTAGTTTCTTCTTCTATCACCTTGAACAGAATCATCTTTTAAACGTGTTCTAATTTTGGCGGACTCCTTGTTAATAATATCCCTTTCTTTCTTTGGCGTGCTGGCATCTTTAACGTCCTTGATAAAATGCTTTAAAGAACCCATATTTGGTATGGTAGTGCAGAAAACTGGTCAAATAAACAACCAAGTGCAGATATCGCTGGTTCTATTACTCACAGTCTTGTTGGCGTTGGGTTTTAGATATTCCAGACTGTTCAGTGTTCATTTAGGTGCCTGGTATGTCTGTGTTTTTTTGCTTCTGTGAGATTTCTTATATCCGAGAACAAAAGTGTTTAATCAATTCACCAAACAGCTGAAAATAGACAAAACGAAGATAAAAGATCTATGCTATTTTTGCATAAAAGGAGTTGAGAATTAACTGGAATTTAACTCTCTGTCAATCCTCCCATACTGCTTTCTGTGTTTTTTTGTAGTTTTTCCTGTTTTGTTTCTCACTGCTTGGTGGCTTCTCAGAGAGTCACCCCGGAAGCACTTTTAGCATTAAATGTCTTTTTTAGGAAATATAAATACCTAAATCATGGTAGCGGAATAAATTTTTTCTAGTAGTGAAAAGCTGGTAGTTAAACAATTGTAAAAGTTATTAAACGCGTGAGAACTGCTGTATCAAGAAAGAGATTTCCACATTGACAATATATGATTTGTTCATTTTGAAGCAATAGTAGATCATTAACCATCAATATAAGCTTAGCAGTCCAAAAGCAAGATCACTATAGCTATACTAGGCACTTGTCAAGGCAACCATTGATCCAAGATTTAGTGGTGATTTTCTGCAACCGAACTATGAGTGACACTAAGATAATACTGAAGCTTGAAAAGACCAGGATTTCAAACACAGCTGTGTATATGATGTACAACACTAAACTTCCCAAAGAAACGGCTATGAAACGAGTGGATGATGGATGGATCAATATATCTCAATGCTTTAAACTAGAGAACTTCACTGCAAGTAAAATCAAACGACATAAGATTTTGGAAGACGAAGAGCAAGCAGGAGCGATTAACATAGAAAAAATTACTGGGGGATGGGGAAGATTTCAGGGCTCGTGGATATCAACGGATGATGCCATATACCTATTCAAAAAATATTCATTTCAAAACTATGTAAATTTAACTCTTCTTTCCTTTAAAGAAGATCCTAACATCCTGTTGCCATTTAAACAAGATGTGAAGCATTACGAACCGGTTACTTTTGAGTTTGAAGCAATGGGAACAAATTTGGGAAAACTCAAGAAGATGAAAGACGAGCGACAAAAGTCAGCCGCTGCTAATGGTAGCCAGAAGGAGACTGAGTTCAGAAACCTGAATGCCACGAAGTTTCGAACCAATGATGACTCTAAGAAAAAGAAAAAGCCTAAAGCAGAGGTTTCTTTGAAAGCGAAAGGAATTAAAAGATTGTCTCTTCAGCAGCTGTCAGCAATTCGCCAGGACTGTGAAGGCTACGAGGAGCCTATCGAGAATGATAATTATTATAGCCTTGCTGGAGATATCAATGATTCACCATATAAAAAATTTAAAGGCCTGCAAAACGAGCCCAAGAGTTTTATGACAGATTCCTTCAGCGAAAATTATATCCCTGAAAACTCTGCAGCAACCCCTTTCAGTTCTTTTCATGCTAACAGCAAAAATCAGCTTTCCACTTTCAAAACTTATAATTCAAACCATTGGAAAAAGAGCAGTGATGAGTTTGACAATCATAAATCCACTCCTATGGCAAATAATGTTAACAATATTATTGGAAACTCCACCATGTCCCCTTTGATTACACAAAACCAGTATACACCCTTGAACAAGAAGACAACCCTGTCTGAGGAAACATATAAGAATCTTTTGATCAACGCACTGGAAAGTGATCAAAAAAATGAGGACGTTGTTAAGCTGATTTATAACTTTAAGTATCCCAAAACGATAAATCCAAATTTTATCATAGATGAAGAAGGAAACACAGCATTACATTGGGCTGCTGCTCAAGGAAATATTGCTTTAGCAAAGTACCTAATAGAAGAGCTGAAAACAGATCCGTTCAAATGTAACAATAAAGGTATGAATTGCTTATCCAAGGCTCTGTTTTTTGATAACAACTTTAAAAACAATATATTTTCTGGATTGCTGACTTTGCTAGCAAATTGCTTGGTAGTGCAGGACATGAATGGAAAGCTACCATTGCATTATATTATTGAACTTTGCTCTTCAAAGGTGAAAAACATTAACGTGAGTCTTTATTATCTGGATCTAATCATCAAGTTCTTGTCTATTGAATTTGATGTGCCATACAGCAAAGATGAAAAAACTGGTCAAATGCATTATTCTAAAAGAAGTTTTATTAAAATGGCTTTGAACTGCCAAGACATCAATGGAAACACTCCTTTGCATTTAGCAGCAATGAATGCTAATTTTGACATTTATAACATTTTTATTACACTTGGAGGACACCCAGCAACACAGAACAATCTGAATCAGTCTCCTTACCACATTTTACAAGGACATTATAACGAGATAGTTGAAAGTTACAATTCCAAATTAAAAGATCCTATTGCTTTGGAAATGAGCACTAATTCCCAAAGTATAGTTAAAAAAGAAGCTTATGACCACAAGAACGAGAGTGAACAAAACAGTAGTGAAAATAAAGACAACTTTTCATACAGTATCAAAAAATCTCCACCAATCTTAAAGCTGGAAAAAGATTCAGATGACATGTTGAACGAGGAACTTGACTTTGGCTTAACTGTTGATAAACATGGAAACACTGGAGGTAATAAAAGCAGAGCAAGCAATTCGAATGTTTTATTTGGTATTAAAAAAGAACAAACACTCAGGCTAGACAAAGATCGCTTCAACACTGACAGTTATCAACATCCTCTTTCTGGAATATCTAATATTGGGAGAAAAAAAGGAAAATCGCTTCCAGTTAATGCAATTTCTCCTTCTAATACAAACATCTTTCAAATTTTTAATTCTCAAGAAACTGCAGTATCCTCAAGATCTGTTTTTAAAGAAAACGCCAGTAAACTAGCACCATTGAATCTTTCAAGACTGAATTCCTCACAAACGATGCTGAAAAGATCACCAGATCCAAACATTCTCTTTTTATCAAGAAACAATCTACAAAACCAAGACATGGTTCAATCACTAAGGAATTGCAATTCCAAGATCAATCAACTTTTTGAAAATTTAAATGAAGTTTATGCCACTAGAGAGGAGAAGTTGATAGAGCTAGAAGCATGCTTGAATAATTCAAAGATTCAACTTCATAGATTGAGTGTTATAAACACTTTTTTTGAACAGCAAAATTTGTATCAAACACCAGGAAAAACACTGCAACCCAACCTGAACGAGAAAGACTTTTTTAACAGCATTAGTCAGTGGAAACAGTTGATACAAAAATCTCAGAAAACTCAGTTGACATTGAAGAGTGCCATGTCCATTAAAGGTGAACAGACAGAGACAGATAACTCTGCTAAATTGGCTAAATTGAAGGAGCTTCTTCAGCTGGAACATGAGAGGAAGGCACTGCTTAATCGGATGGATTCAGTTATACTTTCTGATTCAAGCGACAAAATTAAAGATAATTACATCACAGTTCTGACGGGAATACTAAACCAGAGTGTTGATGACAAATAGCGGACTCATATATAGACAGTTTTAAATTACCCAATTCCATTTAGGTGGGAGATGATGTGCTTTGGATCATCTCTTTGCGTCACGTGCTTAAACAGTCTTTTCTTTTTTTGTCTTGATCAAAATCAGATTGTTTTTTCTTTTTTTGGTTTCCAGTTGCAACGTCTTCATTAGGAAATGGCTAGTAAAATTTTTTTTTCTCTTTAGTGAAATTTCTTGTAAATCTGCTTAATTGGAGGAATAAAACAGCAATTTTGACACTCTTATTACGGATTAGAGAGGTTGTAAAGCCCAGTACACGGTCGTATATATATATATTTTTTATAATACATTAAAGAGATAAATACTTTGCTTATTATAATAAGAATAAAGATATTGATTTTACATTGATTTATAAAAAACGATAGCAATAAAATGGATCAATACTTAGCTAAATTGGCGCAATGTCTTCAATCTATTATCTCTGGTAAAGATTTGAAAGAAACAACAGCTGTTTTACAAAAGGATATTTACAGCAAACCAGAATGTGTTCCAGCTTTAATTCAATTGATCATGTCTTCTTCTGAAGTGGATGCTTCTGTCAAAACCTTGGCTGCTGTAGAGTTGAGAAAGCAGGTATACAAGCATTGGGAGAACCTAGATGATGCAACTTCAAACAGCATAAAAGAAACATTGATAAGCAATTTGTTTTCTATTGAACAAAAACCTGTTAGACATGCTGTTGCCAGAGTCATTGGTGAAATAGGATCAATTGATATTGATAACGGGAAATGGAATGATTTGTTACCATCTTTGTTCCATGCCACAAGCAATCCTGACACTTCTGTAAGAGAAACTGCCATGTATGTTGTTTTAACTATTGTGGAAACCTTTATTGCTGCGATTGGTAGTAATTTGGACCAGTTCTTGAACTTGTTAGCAATCACATTGGCCGAATCTCCTGAGAACACCTTGGAAACCAGATGCTTGTCCGTACAAACTTTCAACTTACTGGGTCAAATGATTGACGAAACTATTGAATCTGCTGATCAACAAACTCTTCAAAAGTACCAATCATTATTCCCTTCCATTTTATTGGTCTTGCAATCTGTTATTCAAAACGAAGATGAGTCCAAGGCTCAAGAAGTCTTCAACAGTTTGAATGACTTTTTATTGTTCAACAATAAGTTAGCTGGTAACAATATTTTGGACATGATAAGAGCTTGCTTGCAAATTGCGGCTAACACCAACGTTGATGAAGAAATTAGATGTCATGCCATAAGATTCTTAACCACTTCGATTTCTTACAAGAAGTCAAAGATTATACAAGCTCAATTGGGGTCTGATATCACCTTGGCTGCTTTGAAGATTTCCTCTGAAGAAATTGATGTTGAAGAAGAATTAACAAACGAGGATGAAACCAACGAAAATGAAGAAAACACTCCTGTTACTCTGGCCACTAGATTGCTATATTTCACTTGTACTGAATTGCCACCAAGTCAAGTCACTCAATTAATTATAAATAGCATTCCTGAAATGTTGGGCAGCTCTAATGTGTTTGCCAAGAGAGCTGTTTTCACTGCCTTAGAAGTTGCTGTTGCCGGATCTCCAGATTACGTACTAAATAACCTAGACTCTAAAGTTATTGGTGCTGTACTACAAGGTTTGAATGATGAGCAACCAGTTGTTCAATTATCTGCTTTAAAGGCATTATCATCTTTGAGTTCTGAATTACAAAGTGATGTTACTAAGCACTACGAATCATTTATTCCTTTGATCATTCAAATAATTGACAATGCTAAATCAGTCGTTATTTACAGACATGCTACTAAGGCTTTAGATGGATTCCTAGAATTTATGTCCCTAGATGACATCTCCAAGTTTATGGAACCATTAATGGAAAAGTTGTTCAGCATGTTGGAAACCAGCAACTCTTCTAAGTTAAGATGTGAAATTGTATCTGCCATTGGTTCTGCTGCTTTTGCTTCTGGTTCATCTTTTATTCCATACTTTAATAAGTCTATTGAATATTTGCAAAACTTTATTCAACCAGTTGCTAATTTAAATGATCTATCTGAAGACGATATTGAATTGAGGGCTTTAACCTTTGAAAATGTTTCTACTATTGGTAGAGCTGTCAAGGCTGAAGTATTTAATGCTTATGCTGATAATTTAATGCAAGCTGCTTATCAAGGTATTAAGTGTGACAACTCAAGAATTAGAGAAGCTTGTTATGCTTTCGTTGGAAACATGGCTAAGGTTTACGGAAAAGAATTTTCTCCATACTTAACCACTTTTATGCCAGAAATTTACAGCACTTTAAAGCAAGAAGAATACGACATTAACACTGAAGGTTTAGATTTGAACAACTTAAACGAAGAAGATATTGCTCAAAAATTCCAAGTTAACACTGGTATCACTTTTGAAAAAGAAGTTGCTACTGCTGCTTTAACTGAATTAGTAGTTGCTACTAAAGAAGCTTTTATGCCTTTTGTTCAAGACACTATTAACATTTTGGTAGAAGAAGTTGATGCAACTTATGGTTTGAAAGAATCTATGATCATTACTTTGTGGTCTGTTGTTAGTGGTGTGATTGATACTGCTTATCCAGATCTGAAACACAAGTTCCCTAAGGGTATTCCAGCACAATCTTATATTTCTCCTGAGATTTTAGCTTTTGTTGAAGTAGCAAGAAAGACTTCTTTAGAAACTCTACCAGAAGAATACGAAATTACTGTCGTCACTTCTATTTTGGAATCTATCACTGAAGCTATGAACAAATACGGTCCTGTTATTTTGGTTAGCAATAGTACTGATGTTTCTTATTTAGACACGTTATGTACTCAATTGGTTGAGTTGCTGCAAGGAAAACACATTGCTCAATCTTTGGATGAAGAGTATGAAGAAGAAGAAGAAGATCATGCTGCTGACATGGAAGTATCAGAATCTGATTCCACATTAACAAACACTGTTTTGGAAACTTTGACTGCATTATCCAATGTTTTGTCAGTTCAAGAATTTACTACCATATTTACCTCCATGCAACATTTGATTTTCTCATTAATGTCATCTCCTTCCAAGGCTAAGAGATCTCATGTTATTGGATCTGTTGCTGAAATTTGTTTGAATTTGGGTGCTGAAAATCCATTTATAACTTCATTGTTGGAACAGTTTGTTAACAAACTCAGTAGCGACAAGTCTCTGGAAGTCAGAGGAAATGCTGCTTACGGAGTTGGAATTTTGGTTCAAAATGCTTTAAATGTCGATGTTTCTTCTGCATACCAACCAATTTTGAAGAGCTTGTTTGAAATCTTAACTGTTGCTAATAGCAAAACTTTGGATGAAGAATCAACTAAAGAAGTTGTGGAGAGATCTATTGCCAACAGTTGTGGTTGTCTGTCTAGAATGATTTTGCATAATGATACATTGATTCCATTGAATGCTACCTTGCCCCCATTATTAGAGCAATTGCCACTAAAGGATGGGTACGAAGAATATGAGCCAATTTTTGAAGTTTTGTTCAACTTATTCTCCAAACAAGATCCAATAGCTCTTTCAAATGCTGCGAAAGTGATAGACGTTTTGGAAAGTGTATTCTCTGTTGATGCTGAAAGAGAAACATTGATGAAGAATACCACCATTGGTAGAGATTTAGCTCTTGACAAGATGAAACAGTTCAGTAGCGAGGAGATCAAACAAAAAGTTATCAGCTTGGTTCAATTTTTGAAATCCAAATATCCAGAAATCATAGCTACAAAGCCTCATTTGCAGAACCTGTAAACTTTAAATCATAGATATGTATCATGATATATAATAATCATAGCAGTTTACTTAAATAGAAAATTATAAGCCAAATTAAGAAAACAGAGCCACTAGTAGTATATTGGAATTGATTAAACAGCCAGTTTGCGGCACGTGACTAATTTTTTTGCAGCCGATTTTTGTTGTCGTTCATTCTTAACTGAACTTTCATCTGGCCTTACCTGAGCCACTGTCAGTGTTAATAACCAAACAGGCAATAATGGCACAAATTGATCCTTCAGAAAAGTCAAAAGAGGTAAAAGATGAGCTCAAAGCTACACTGGCTTCAGCAGATGCTCCTTCAGTGAAAACTGAAGAAGAAATTGCTAGGGAAAACATAAAGCTTATTCAAATACCCTCTTTAAAGACTTTACTTTATAACTGCATTTATTCTTCTGTCTACATTGCATTTGTGGCTTTCATTCTTTTGGTATTTGAATCTTATCTGCTGAAAAGAATTATAGACAATGTCAAGTACACGAATATTGACTACAAAGCTTACATGGAACAAATTTACATGGTTTCCAAAACAGGAAACTACAAATACGATACAATTTACGGCGATACTGGTGCTTTAGTTTATCCTGCAGGTCACTTTTGGATTTTCAGATTTTTGAGAGATTTAACTACTGACCGGAAAGTGGAAGGTAGCTTTGGAATCGAAAGGATAGGTGAAGGACAGGTTGTGTTTAGAGCATTGTACATGGCTTCTCTTGTTTTAAGTTTTATTGCTTGTATGGCTAAAGGTGGCGTTTATCCGTCTTTGACTGCTTTGCTAATTTTATCGAAAAGATTACACTCAATTTATGTCTTGAGGTTATTCAATGATTGCTTTACTACGTTCCTAATGTTGTTGACTGTATTAGCTTTGTGCATGATACCTCTTATTTGCAATATGATAATCGACGAGGGAAGAAGAAACAATTTATCTCAAGAGTTTTACACAGATGATGCAAACAACTTCACATTTTTACTGAGTGTTGCAGTTGTTTTTATATTTTCTAGTGCAGTGTCAGTAAAAATGAATGCTTTGTTGTATTTCCCTGCAGTGTTACTACTTCTTTCATGGTTAAATTTTAAAGGTAAAAAGTTTTTACTCAGAATGGGATCTTTGGTTGCCTTCGGTGCTGGTTTACAGTTTTTAATTGGCTATCCTTTCATTAAAGAAGACATGGCCGCTTACTTTTCAACAGCATTTAATTTTAAACGAAAGTTTTTGTATGTTTGGTCGGTTAATTGGCAATTTATTCCTGAAAATATATTTGATAGTGATTTATTCAGCACAAGTTTACTGATTTTGCATGTTACTACCCTGTGGTTGTTTACCAGTGGAAAGTGGCTGAAACCTTTGAGAGTTAGAAACAAAAACATATCTACGGTTGGCCTATTGCTAAAAATGCTACAATCCAAACTATTCGCTGAAAGTGGCGAGCCACTGGAAATTCCATCGTTAAACAGTGCTCACATTCTGTACGTTATGGTCACATGTAATTTCATAGGAGTTTTGTTTAGTAGATCGCTTCATTACCAATTTTTGTCTTGGTATCATTGGACAATTCCATTGCTGCTGTCGTATGCTTTGAACACATCTAACCAAAAAGATACTTTAAAAAAGAAAATATTGAAATTGCTTTTTGCTGTATTTTGGTATGCCTTACATGAGATATGCTGGAACGTTTATATGCCTAAATGGTGGTCTTCTTTATTGTTAGTTGTGCTTAACAGTGCGCTATTAATAATGAGCTATCTAAACTATCATCCAGATTTGTAATTGTATTTAAGGATATAGAATACTATATAACTGTGTTTAACATTATTGCGAAATGTCTTTTTCTGCTGTAGAATCCTCACATGAGATGAAACTAGGCCAGATGTTGCTGATTGCACATGAAGGAAACACCAGTACCAGAATATTGCTGTTCACACCATCAACAGTGGTAACTCAGCTATGATGAAAGCACATAGGTCTACACTGATGTGCTTTTACATTATGACTCTAGTCGACAAGAAGGTGAAGATCACGTGCATTATTGTTAAAGCTCTTATTGAATGACCGTTGATGAAATTCAACCCACATGTCTTTTAAACCATCTGCCGTTGGATTATTGTTACTTGTCAGCGGGGTTTAAAATTGTGCTATATGCAGTTCTATTGCTGTAAAAACAGCTTATAATTCTTGCATCAGTGTCAGCTTGTCAGCTATTCTTCGTCTTCTCATTATTATGCAGACTAAGAACTCAGCCTCACAACATTTGTCACGTGATCTATACGGTTTTGAGAGATGCGCTGACAATGCCTTTGAAACACTGCAAGTACAGTCAAACTGCAGCACAACTAGCAACAGGATGGCAAGTCCATCATTTTATGATCGATATGTTCCGCAGCCAGAATTTCAGGCTAGACAGCAGGTAGACAACAATGAAACTGTTAAGCATGTATTTTAATATATCCAAACTTACTTTCATCAAGCTATGTCTCAAACATCTTGAGCATTCACTCTAAACGAAACATGAATTTATTAAATTATTTCCACCCAATGGAATTAGGCTGCTGCCAAAGATTGATATGCCTATCTGTCGAGGGACACATTGAATACCAGTGCACGAAGAGGAGAGGATATTCGGTCAACATAGACACATCATGTCACGTGTATGAAAAATTTTATTGTGTTTTTTTCCTGCAAAGAAGAAGATGGGGAGAATATGAATGGCGTTGCTAAATTCTTGTAATTAGAGATAAACAATCTCTATGTGTAAAAGTCAGCTACTACTAAATCCAACTGGACATTTAAGTTCAATACTATTAAACATTTTTAGAGTCTTTTTGTTTTACACCTAGATACACATGTATAACAATGGCTCCAATGGACTTAATAAAGACAGCAATAATATTGATCATAATAAAGGATTAGATTTGCCCAGAGATGAAAAAAAAAAGGTAAACAAACCACCTATTAGCCATATTAAAAAGAAGAAGGATAGCATGAAAGGTGAATACATTGATACTGGTCAAAACACGCAAAATAGTAGGCTGAAACATGAAAATGAGGAGAGCAAATACCTGTCGTTGATTTTCAAGAGTCAGGATGAAACCAAAAAAGTGCTCAACACATTCATTAGCGATTTTCTGGAAAAGTCTGGAATGTCTGAGACAGCAATAAACTTCAAATTAGAAAACAAGAATAAGTTGTTGAAGCCGTTCGATACACCCTCAAATTCAGAAGAAGAGAAGATTCTTGAAGCATTCAAGATTAAAAGATCGTTTCTGAACGAATGGTGGCAAATATTTTGGGATGTTTTCAATGTAAAAGCACACAAAAACGGGTCAAAAATAGCACAAGAGTATTATTCTTTCAACGCCAGCAGACAAAACTTGGAGTTTTTATGTAGACAAGCGTCAATGAAGGCAGCATTTGAACAGCAAATGTCAGAAAGAAGAGGCGATTATCAGATGGAAGCTATGCACCAGCACTCCAGCATGTCACAATCTACTATTCCTTCTCAAATGAAAGAACAAGGTACTGCACCACCCAGTGCCTCTCAAAATGCAAGCCAGCACAATTTTCAAAAGAACTTCCAAAACAACTTCCAAAACAACTTTCATGCAGCTCCTCAGCAGCAACCGCCACCGCAGTTTTATCCTAACATACAACCAAACAAATTTGATCAACCTCCACCAACCCAACAACAGCCATCGGAATCAACTCAAGAGAATAAACAACACACGATGCAAGAACTTCAGAAGAAACAGATTTTACATATACAGCAACAGCAGATGCAACAAATCCAACAACTACAACAGCAAATGCAGCATCACGGCCAACAATCGCAGCAAAACAACCAGCAATCGCAGCAAAACAACCAACAACACAACCAGCAATCGCAGCAACACAGCCAACAACTGCAACAAGACTACCTGCACAGCCAATCAGCTACAGGTGAGAATCAAGCCAATGCTAATAAACTAAATAATTTGACAACTCAGCAAATGGTTCAACAAAGAATAGCTAAAATTTCACCGATGGTTCCTACAGAATATAACAATAATATCAATTATCAAGCATCAGTTTCCAATCTTAATGTTCCCCCAATGGGTAATATGAATATAGATAATTCTCAAATTTATAACAATGGGAAATCTCATAATTCTAATCTAAATGGGTTTCCTGATCAAACCGAATCATTTGAGAAAGATTTAGGAAGTAACAACGACAATATTTATAATGATCTTGGAAAGCATAACGAGACTTAGCCATAATAGAAACGGAAATCATTAATAAACAAAACTTTTGTAATATGTTGCTTTGTTAGCCGAAGTATTCCCCAACCGAATTTATGTATATATATATATTCATGTTAAATGTATAAAAATATCATCTCAGAGCAAAAAAAAGGGGGGGGGAACCCTCATGCTGGAGCTAACAGAAAGAAAACAATGCTGTGTGATTTGCCAAAGCAGCTTTCTGAAACATTTGCTATACGCGCTAAAAAGTCACAAAACAGAGAAACCTTAATAGGTGATAGTCTTTTCTTACGAAAAATAAGCTGCAAATAAGAAGAGGTTTATCAAGTTTCAAAACCTTGTATAATGTGTTTATCTCATTGCACAATTAAACACTGTGAGACAGCATAGTAAATCGCTGTTGGCAAAAAACCTGTTATGTAGAAGTCAAAAAGAAAAATTCTAACCCTAGCTGTCCCAAATACAGTCGACAGCCATGAGCTGTTCAATCAAACATTTTGCAAAGGAAAAAAACTCAATAACCAGGATTAGCACTAAGGAATGTGGTATAAAGACAAGAGAGTATACATGAAATGCGGTGCAAACTGCGCAAGGGGCCACGGAAAACAAGAAAAAAGCATCATCAACCTTTTGCTGAGATAATAATAGCTGAGCCGTGTCTCTAAAAAAGCAAAGACTTGCCCAGCAGCGACTATAAGGAGGAT
The DNA here is from genome assembly GCA_019649515.1 of Hanseniaspora mollemarum. Classification (NCBI taxonomy): domain Eukaryota; kingdom Fungi; phylum Ascomycota; class Saccharomycetes; order Saccharomycodales; family Saccharomycodaceae; genus Hanseniaspora; species Hanseniaspora mollemarum. The sequence goes on along the minus strand of JABFEO010000009.1, from coordinate 184,358 downwards.
CTTGAGTAGAGAAAGAAGCGCAGGCCATACCACTGGAAGCTCCCCTTTGGTGCTCGCAGAGGTCCTTGGGCACCTGACCTGAGACAACCCTATACATGTGACTAGACGCCGTCAAAAACGAATATTTTTTACAGTCCTCACCCCTCGGTTAAAAAAAAAACAGTCCTTGTTTCCAGTTTGGGCCCTTGTCACAATCCATGCTCCTCCACGCACTTCTTTCTAAATGAATAAAAAAACCAATACCTAGTGGCTGAAAGCATGTCAATCTCTGACACCCCATTTTTGGAACAGGCTGTGAGTTGATTCTGCTACGCAATCCCGCCTGCCATTCAATTGCACCCACACACAGGCCCAAAAAAGATAGAAAGCCAGCTACTATTTCCTGTCACCTCACCTCATCTCAGCTCAGTTCTTTTCACCTTACCTTACCTGATATGACCATGTGCTTATTGGCCTGTGTAAACCAGAGGGAAGTCATTGGCAGGATAATTTTTTTCTCCCCCAAAAGATACTTTTGTCTCGGGAACAGCTGCCATACACGCAGATCACGAGCAAAGGATCAGCGGGGTGCAAAGAATAATCCACAACAGAATAATCATCCAACACTTCTTAGCCTAGGAAGAGGATCTTTAATGGCGTTTTTACCGTCATTCTTCCATGACGTGACTGCACCTTCTTGATGAATACATATTAGCTTTTTCTATGCAATTTCTTTTCCTTCCATTTGTTCCAGTATTAATTTCGGTTTTCTTACTAAAACTTTTTTTTTTTCAGCTGTTTTTCAACTCCTTGAGGTTTCTGAATTTTATTCATTCTTATCATAGCCATCAGGAAGAAAAAAAAGAAATGTTAAATTGGATTTGTACTCAATATATAAGCAACATGAAAGAGAGACAAAGACTTTTTTAAGAGTTGCTTTTGAAGTTGAAATTTTTGCTTTTTTGCTTTTTAGCTTTCAAAAAATCTTTAAAAACCAAACAAAAGCTTATTTGAACATATTCTCTTTTACTTGATTTGTTTTTATAGCTTCAGTTAATATTTGTTCAAAATGGGTTTTATGCAAACAGTGCTAAAGAAACTGGAGATTCCTGAATCGAAGAGAACATCCAACTCCGTTCTTAGAAACAAAGATCTTTTGCCTATTCCTGTCCCTCATCAAACATGGGGATTTTTCTCTAACTTTTGTTATTGGGGTCTACTTTCCTTTAACATTGGTACATACTCTGCTGCGTCCTCCGCTTCCTCAGTAGGTATGTCTTACGGTAACATTGTTTTGGCCTATTTTGTTGGTGATATCGTTACTTTGCTGTTCACTGTTGCCAACTCTTACCAGGGTTTGAACTACAAGGTTGGTTACACTTTAACTCAAAGATTTGTCTTCGGTATTTACGGATCCGGGTTTGGTATTCTTATCAGAATCTTGATGTCTATTGTGAACTACGCTGCCAATTCTTTCATGGGTGCCTACTGTGTGAACCTGATGATCGAATGTATCTGGCCTCAATACCTTAACATGGAAAATACTTTGTCGCACCATGTTGCCATGAGCACAAAAGAATTGATTGGATTTTTGATTTTCCATTTCTTATGTGTCTTTGCTTACTACATCAAGCCTTACCAAATTAACTACTTGTTGAATATTTCATCCTTCTTCTGTATGGCTTCTTTCATTGGTTTGGTCTGTTTCCTAACCCACAAAGCCGGTGGTATTGGTGATGGTTTCTCCGGCTCCAGTCAAACCATTCACGGTGGTGAATTTGCACAACAATTCGTTTACATGGCATCATACTGGTTCGGTTCGGTTTCTCCTGGTTGTACCAATCAATCAGATTACTCAAGATTCAGTAACAACCAGTGGACTATGAATTTGGGTATTGTTTTGGGTTTATTGATTCCAACAAATGTTGTTCCTGTTATGGGTGTTGTTGGTACTTCCGCTGCCATGAAGGCTTACGGTGTTGACGCCGAAGATGTTTGGCAACCTTACCAAATTTGTGAACTGATTTTAAACAATACTTATACTTCCAAAGCTAGATGTGGTATCTTTTTCTGTGGTTTCTCATGGACTCTTTCCCAATTGGCTTATAACATTTCTGCTTGTGGTGTTCCAGCTGGTTTTGATGCCTCCGGTATTTTCCCAAAGTATATTAATATCTACAGAGGTGCTATGGCCTGTGCTGCTTTAAGTTTTGCTTGTCAACCATGGAATTTCTATAACTCTTCCTCTACCTTTTTGACTGTTATGTCTTCCTTTGGTGTTATTATGACTCCAATTTTAACCATCATGATTTGTGATAACTTTGTTATCAGACGTCAGAAATACTCTGTCTCTCAAGCATTTGTCATTCACGGTGATTACTTCTTTTACAAAGGATTTAATATTAGAGCTTTAGTTGTTTGGTTAGTTGCCACAGCTCCTGGTTTACCTGGTATTTACTACCAAGTTCATTATCCAGAAGAAATGACTACTGCCATTAATGGTATCATGAATTACTTCTATTACAATTGTTTCACTTCTTCATTGATTTCCTTCTTTGGTTATTGGGGTCTGTGTTTGATTTGGCCAGTACAGCAGTCTGTCCCAGATGACAAGGATTACTACGGTGCCTTTACCACCGAACAAGCTATAAAAAGAGGTATGGTTCCTTACGATGAATTGACTGAAGAAGAATTACAAGAAGTTGGTATGTCTAAGAGATCCGATGATGATTCCTCTACTGATGTTAACACTGATACTGAAATCATCAAAGAAAAAGATCACTCTGATGCAGATGTAGACTATGAAATGTCTCTATCCTCTCAGAAATCCGGCGTTGTGGGTAACAAACAAAGCTCTTCTCCAAAAAAGAAAACTGGTTTAAAAGCCTTCACTCAAAAGTTTCACTTCTAATTAGCAATTTCAGATAGCAGAAGATAAAACAAATAATTAATTATTAATACATCTAGAGAAATAAAAGAAAAAAATACCCTTTATCGAAGTTATAGTAAATTAGTCATTGCATAGTATACTTATTTTAAAAATTTAATTATATAAAAATAAATTTTAAGCTGATCTATTAGTATATTGCACCATCATTGTCTTAATCACGTTGCCAAAGTGAAAAGCTTTTTGAACCCTAAACATGCTTTTGCGTAAGCATATACTGAGCTGCAGATGGATGACGGCACAAAAAGTCACGTGATCAAATATTTGTGGTGGCTGGTTGAAAATTTTTTGCTGTCTATATTTTTCTCCCATATTCATTAAAAGGTTGTTGAGATGTAACACTAATCACCCAAGCAACCAATGTTTAACTCATTTTCTAATAGCAGTCCTAGCAGTTCTGCATTTGGAGGTAATCCAAGCAGTGGCTTATTTGGGCAGCAATCAAACACATTTGGCTCAACCACAACAAACCCGTCTACTGCTCTTTCAACGCTTAATTCTAACACTGGTAACACTAACATTCCCCTTCTAGAAAACGAAATCTCATTAGAAAATGCTCATTCTGATAGTATATCAAACATTCAATTTTCGCCTGTAAATCAAATGCAGTTTATTTCTTCTTCATGGGATGGGTTTGTCAGAATTTGGGATTGTTCCACAGGGACCATTAACAAAGTTTCTGAATACCAGCACAATGGCAGCGTACCTGTTTTGAATTCGTGCTATTCTTTTGATGGTACAAAAATCTTTTCTAGTGGAGTTGATGGTATACTTTACATTTTTGATTTGCAAACACAGTCTCTTCAAATTTTGGCTACTTTACAGAGTCCGGTCCACTTATTGAAGATGTCCAATATTGGCGGGATGGAAGTTTTGATATCAGGATCATGGGATAACAAGATCAATTACTGGGATATAAGACAGCTGAACTCCACTAATCCTTTGTCGTTTTTGCAGTTGCCAGAAAAACTCTTTTGCATGGACAGCAATTCCCAGGGTATTCTTGTAGTAGCTTGCGGGAACAAATGCAACTATCTGATCAACCTGAGTCAACCTCAAACAATATTCAAAACCTTGCAATCTACTCTTAAACATCAGCCAACATCCATAAAGTGCTTTCCGAAGAATCACGGTTTTACTGTAGCGTCAGTTGAAGGAAGATGTGCTGTTGTATACTTTGATGAAAATGAACATAAAAAAAGTGGTTTCACATTTAAATGCCATAGACAAAACAGCAGAACTTTCAATCCGCTAAACTTGAACAATTCCACTTTGGGTGCAATTCCAACTGGCTACAAAGGGGCATTTTCTTACGCTGTCAACTCTGTGTTAATTCATCCTGTATATGGAACTTTAGCTACATCTGGTTCTGATGGTGTAACAAGCTTTTGGAATGCCGAATTAAGACATAGAATTAAGGGTTTGCAGTGTTTGAATTTTCCTATTACCTCAAGTGATTTTAATTCTCAAGGTAATCTACTGGCTTACACACTTTCATATGACTGGTCCTTTGGTGCTAAGGGAAATAATTCAAATAACCCCAACATAATTAGAATTCATCAGTGTACAGACGATGAAGTTAAAGAGAAAAAAAAAACTACTGGGTTTAGATAGATGGTGATGACATAATGTAAATGGATTTTTTTTTTAATACTTGGGCATTAACCATAGTATTTATGCATTAAACGTACTTGTATGGCAGCATTCTATTGATTAAACGCATCAATGCAATATAGTCCGAATAAAATGGTCGGGTAACATCTTTCTCGGATATAGTCTTACCTGTTCTAAACAACTTAGTGTATAAGTTGTTTCTTTTTATCGGATATAAACTGCTCTGAATTTTTCACTAATGGCTAAAAAATTTTCTAGCTGTTCAAAAACATTTTTCAGCTTTTCTAGAAGATGGATACTTAAAGTTGTAATATGAAAAACTTTTGTACTCGTTACCATTTTCAGATATTAATGAGGATGGACCAAACTATTTATAGATTAACGATTGGATTATTATTCTAATCATTTTTGTACATATTCTTTGTTTCTTTTTGGTTTCCATCGTTATATTAGTACCTTAATAAATGCTGTTTTATTAAACAATCAAAATACTAAATCGACAATAAACAACCAAAAACATTCAATATTTTATTGCAATTAAGATAATATATATACTTGTATAAGAATAAACAATTTCAGCATTTAAACTTCAAAAACTACGCTCTTGAGTTACAGCTATTAGGAAAACCGACACCCAATATATTTAGTAGGATTTATAGAACATTTCAAAAGTTAACTTTTGAACACCAATACATAGGAACATAACAACATTATTTAATTTAGGAAATATAACAATAGACAACAGCAATGACTTTAAGACCCAAAAAAATTGCCTTTTTATCCCAATTAGAGGATATGGAAGCTTATGTGACTCAATATGAAGATATTAAGAACAAAGTTGACCACAACGAGTCTCAACACAATTATAAAACGACCAAATACAACAATAGAAACTATAACAGTAGCAACAAAAATACATACTACAATAATGGTGTTAATCATTATAAACAACCTCAACAACAAAATGTGGACTATATCAACAACTTTTTGGTTCCACCAAATGTCAATAATGGTGATGGGTTTGGCTTTAAATCGTCTCACCAACAAATGAATCCAAAATATGGATTTGGGATTCAAAACCAAAACCAGCAGCAAGGTTTATTTTTAAATGCAGGAAACGAATTTAACTCTTACAACCCAGTAAGTCAACAGCAGCAACAACAGCAGCTATACATGCAACATCAGAATTTTGATAACATATACACACAGCAATATCCAGCTTATCATCAACAAAGTTTATATTCTGATTATTACAAGACTGATCCTACCAATAATGGTTCTGGGTTTGTCTCTGCAAACAGCACTGGCTCTTCTAACATTAAACAAGTTACCCCTCCACTGTCTTACCACAGCAATACACCAGCGAGCAGCAACTCGAGTTACGATAATGCTAATAATGAAGTTTCAACAAATACCACAAACACCAACAGCTTACTGAACTCATATAATAAACTTTGGACTAATAACAGCAATTCTAGTGTTTGGTCATAAAACTATCATAAGAATATTTTTTTTCTTTAAGCATTAAATCTCTGGATGCTATACAATATATACAAGATAATTTTCGCACATTATATATCACAGATTGTTAGTAATAATCTTTCTAAGATCTAATGGGTCAATTCTACCATTGGTAAATTCTAAAGCAGTCTTTATAGCGAGATTAATTCCCTTTTCAAATTTCTGACTTTCTTTCTTTGACCTTTCATTTGGTAGTTTATGATGTATTTTAGACAATAAGGAAGGATCGAATGAGTCCAGAATTGTGGAATAAATCTCCTTTTGCTGAACTTGAGTCAAAGAATCTAAAGGTATTTTTGAGAGTTCATTTTCATCTATTATGGACGTCCACTTTGGATTCTTAAGCTTTCCAGATAAAGCATACTGCAGAAGTTTTTGTGCATTAGGACGAGTGATTAAGCTACCTTCATTAATTATGTTGATTAAATCTAATATGTTTTCATGGCTGAATAATTCAGTAAACTCTTTGAATGAAATATTTGAAAGTTTTGATATGGTAACCAAAATATCATTAAAAAACATATTATTCAACAAAGGCATATTTACAGCACCCTTGTGGTAACAATAGAGGTATTTTGAGGCCAAAGATTTATAGTAATTTAAAAAAAATAAACCATTGTCATCATCTTTTTCTAGCAGTTTATTACTATTTAAAAGACTTAGACTAAATGGTTCCTTTATCAAACTAAGAATCTCTTTGTCAATATCAAGAGGTATACTTTGTGCAATTTCGGTTACTAAATTATCTGTTATTTTAAGAGGTTTCAACTCATTATCAGGCATGTATCTATAATCCATTGCAGTAGTTTTGCTTCTCGTAGAAACAGTCTTTTCACCATCCCAGTTTCTAGTTTCTTTGAAACCTCTATCTCCATTTTTCAAACAATCAATTTGCCTTAAATATTCATACTGGATAGCATGTGTGATATTACTTGTGGTAGACAAATTCTTTAATTCAACCAAACAGTGGTCATTCACGTTGACGTTAACGTCACATCTCAAAGTCCCTTCCTCCATATCACCATTGCAAATTCCTAAAAATCGAACAATCTTTCTATATTTCAACAAAAATGCTTTTACTTCCTCAATACTTTCAAACCCAGGTTCCGTCACAACCTCTATAAGAGGAACATTGTTTCTATTCAAATCAACCTCTATAATGCTATCACTCTCACCTCCTGTTTCACCAAGTCTTTTCAATGATTTTCCCGTATCCTGTTCCAGTTGAACTGTTGAAATTTTAATGGTTTTATCGTAGGGAACATCATCAATCAAGGAGTTTAAAAAAAGTTCACCATTCTGAGCCAGTGGTTCAAACTTTTGTGTTATTTGAAAGCCTTGGGGATTATCTTGATAGAAATAATGCTTTCTATCAAACTTACTAGAGAGATTTATTGATTTAAATTTTAAATATGCTACTAGTTTCAAGGCAAAAAAAAGAGCTTCATAGTTAAATGCCGGCTGTGTGCCTGGAATCGACAAATCAAATCGACAAACATTGAGATTGGGGGTGTTCATAGCTGCAAATGGATCATTTTTTGAATTGGCAAATAGTTTTTTCACTGTTGATAATTGTGTATGGATTTCTAGCCCGCATTTCAATTTGTACTCTGGAACCATTTTAAAACCCTTTGAGGCAAGCAAAATTCGGTCAGCTTTTAACATGGTGCAGAGAATCAAATAGAAGACTGGGCTGTATGTACCTTTTCTATGGACTGGCAAGTTGAAGCAGTAAAACGCATTTTATCCTTATTTTTCATATGCAATTTATATACATCACGTGCATAATCAGCTATATAAAGGCTCCAAGGGAATACCTCTTGTTAATAATACCAGTATATAGTGATCAATTAATCCTGGTTGACTGCTATTATTTCTCATTAGACTTAACAAAAAGTGAGTTTTCAGGAAATATTAAACGCTGTATCTCATCTTCTGTTTCTTTCTTTGAAAGCTTCTTTCCATCAGATCTTGCCAAAGTTCTGTTTCCTTTTTTGGAATAGTTTTTGGAGCTAGCACTCATAAACTTGTTTGAACTGGCTTCTGCATTTTCTTCCGTGTATTTATACTTTTGTAAGAGATTGGAGATGTTTTTATTTAAAGTTCCTATGCTATTAATGCCGTCGCTTATTGGGGATGGTTCATATGAAGTTGATAGATGAAGACCGGAAAATTCTTCTTTTATATCACTGGTAGCTGTTAAAGGGTTGGTCTTTGAAGTAGGTTCTTTTTTCGATATATCATTTCTCCTTTTCTTTTTAAGAGGAGAATTAGAAGCAGAAAGATTTTTAACTTCTTCTACCTTCTTTTCGGGTGATTCTATAAGCTGTCCTGCAATTAAGCCATCATAACTGTAGCTTTTCATGTTTTTTGAATTTGACGTTCTTTTAACCATTTCCGATTTTTCATATGAATAGTCATCGTTATAGCTGTATTTAGTTATTTTATCAATAATTGCAGATTTATTGTTAATGGTTGCATTATGTATAGCTTCACTGTAACTATTAAAACTGATGCTCAATGGTGCATCTTCCACCTCTTCTTCTTTGTGAGATGTAAATTTTTTTTCAGAGAAATCTATCATCAAATGATTGGGATTATTGAAAGACACTTCTTTATTATTTTCGTTATCCTCAAGAGATTCTTCTTTAGTGGGATCATCACTGGTAGTTTTTTTATTCAGATTAGCTTTTTCTAGCTTTGAGGTAGGAAATATTGGATGTATTAACTCTACCTTTGAAAAACTTCTCTTTCTTTTAAAGAACTTGCTGCTGGTTTCAGTAATGCCATCAGATGAAGCAAGCTTCTCACTTGTAGGAATGCTTGTGTTCATTAGTTTTCTGCTTTCAATCATGCTTTCTAACTTTCTGTCAAAACCGTCGTCAACAGTTCTTGATCTTCGTAAGGGTAATATAAATTTTAACTCTTTAGTATTATAAGCAGTCAGTGAATTGCTCCTCAAAAAGCTTCTCTCGGTTTCATCAATACTTGAAGCATTTGAGTCTCCATTTGCTTTTTTCTTAAGGTCAGCAATTTCAGTCTTGTAATCGATTATTAGCTGAGACTCTCTATCAAGTAATGTTTCTAAAGTAAATTGATGAATTTCACCAAGACTAATTAGCTTATGAATATCATGAGCAATATCGTCCATATGTGTTATTGTCATTCTAACACTGTTTTTGGTAACAAGAGGACCCATATATTCAAAAAAGTTTTCGCTTTCCAATAAAGGATTATCTGGCAAAGGATTCAAAGTACAAACTTTTTCCTTTATAGGATCAAATACAAACATATATTCAAAACATATTTTTGCTCTAACCACATCTTCCAAGTAATTATCAGGTACTGGATTTGGAGCATCTTTCTTTTTCATCAACTTTTGCTTATAGGCAGTTTGAACACCTCGTATAGCATTTTCAATATTGAAATCATGCTCCTTTAAAAGTTTAATTGCTTTCAATAATCCTATTAAGTAGATTCCAGGAGTGTAATCACAGCCACTCAAACAAACAAGATTATACAAATCAGTTTGTGATAATTGTCCTATGGGAAATTTTGGATTTCCTTTCTTGTCAAGATCATTGTCCATCAAAGGAAAGTTTTTTCTTTCAATCATAACACAGGAACTAGAATTGAGATCCAATTTAGTCACCAATGTCTTACAACCGAAGATTAACAAATCTGAATCCTCTGAGATTATCCCATCGACAAGTCCCAGTTTCTCCAAATACACCATCTGGGAATCGGCCTCAAAAGGAGCTACTATGTATGGAATCTTGTTTTGGATACAAAACTTGATCCAGCTTTTTGCCATGTGAACAGTTACAGGACAAGCTCTTGAATAGTGTTCTCTAGCCTTTACAGAATCTCCTTTCAAGATGTATTGCTCCGCTAAAACTTTGTTGTTCTCTCTGTCTTCTTTTCTGCTTAGATTAGTGTTCATTTTAGCTCCTAAGGGGTATCCATCAAACACCATATACAATTGAATGTTGTACTGCTTGAGCTTTTCATATCTTTGCCTGAAGTAAGTTATATAGCCTTTTGTAGGCTTATTTGTGCATAGCTCTTCAGGACATGTAAAGATAGATTTATGAAGCCAAGAGTAAGCATCGACGGCAAACGTTTTTCCTCCAAGTTGTCTTAGCGATGTCGTCTCACTGATAGGTCCCAAGTGTTTTAGCAAGCTATTTATTCCCATGATTTGCACTTACCAATAAGGATAGAAATTCTTTTTTGGTTGCATTTATTCAAGAGGTAGCTACAAAGTACAAATTCTCATTATTACCGGCTCCTTGTTTTGTTTGCGTGAAAAAAACGAGATGCTATTTAGAACGCGTAATTCTTTTGCTTCTAAAAGTTCTAATCTGAGAATATGAAATGAACCATTTGGCGAGGTATAGGTATGAGATATTTTTGGTATATAATTGGACTAATCACTTATGATTGTGGTTTTTACTAATCTTTTTCAAAGGGATTCTACCGGTTATCTTTTTGTTTTTTGGATGATACCGTTTTCTATGTTTCTTAAACCATGGGGGAAGATCCGAATTGTTCGCCAGTGATAAAGACGTGTTGTTAGCGTCAGATATATTAAATGTGTTTTCTTTGTATATTTCTCTGTTTGAAGATGCGGCCATTACGTTTTTTAGTTTCTTATTTGCCTTTTGAAATTCTTTTACTCTTGCAGTTAAACTACAAGGGATGTTTATTGTAGATACATTGTTAGGCAATGGCTTGACAAATGAGGAAAAAGACATACATGAGTTTTCATTAACTTTGCTTTGTGATTTATTTTGATGCTTTAGCATAGAAACTTCCAAGCAATCTGGCTCATCAATGTTGCCAAAGCTATTTGAGAAGTCGTTTTCTTTCAAACACATGTACTTCAAATCAAAATCTACTTCGCTTTGAGAATCAATAGTTGTATTTAAAATTGTCCACTTGCCTTTGCGAGAATCTGTGTTGTAGTCGTAGGAGTCATTTGCTTGCTTTTCTAGGGGCTGTAACTTAGCGCATTGCTTCAAAAACTTATTATAAACATTTGGCAAAAAGCAAAGCTGCCGTATATTTCCTTTATGCAATGAACTTGAGCTTTCAAACATCTCCATGTCAAAAAAGAGGTATCTTCTATAGAATGAAAAAGCAGCCTCACCTGATGGCTCTAAAGCGTTGCATTTTTTTATGAAATCTTCGCATATAAAGTGATTGCAAACTAGATGGGCTTCTTTGATAATAGTGTTCAATTTAAACTCTTGTAAAGACAAGTTCTGAAAAGTCAATCGTTTTTCCGTGTTGTCGGTCTTTTCTAACTCTGTTTTAGGAAGATACTCTGCTGGTTTTATTATTTTTATATTTTCAATCTTCTTGATGCTTCCGCTTTCGTTCAGTGAGAAACATGAAGAATCCAGCTTATTATTGAGATTTTCTTCTTTGAACAATAAATTTGGTAGTTCGCTGTGGCTATTTTGCAATATTCTCTTGTGAAATATGTCATTTGCTTGTTTTGTAAAAATTTCCACACTGCTTTTGCTTTTGGTTTTGAATTCCTTTTTCTTATTTGAAGTTAAAAACGAAGGTAAAACCTTTTTTATTCCTTCTGATTGTGTTTCTGCGAAGACTGGCAATTTGCTAAGAATACTTATATTCAATTTTTCTTCAGAGGGACCATCAGTTTTTACAACTTCCACCTCAAAAGATTTTTCTTGTAAATTCTTTTCAGTTTTATTAACAGAATTGCTGATTTTAAGTTTTCTTTTTTTCAAAAGTTCTAGTCTGAATTCCTGTCTTTCTTTAATTTTGCTTTCTCTTGTAATGTTTGGATCTTTGCCTTCTATGCACTTCAACAAAGCAAGTTTATCCTCTTTTGTTAACTTTTTGTGCTTAATATTTAAAGCTATGCTATTGAAGCATGAAAAGTCATTTTGTTCATCAAATATATTTATTTTGTTGATTTTTCCCATATTTGGCTGAGATCTTTATATCTATAATAAGCCTAGTATTTATTATCTTTTGATTAAATCTTTCGGGGTTTAGAACCCACTTTATTCTCATGAACCCAACAGTCTAAACTATGGCCCAAAAATAATTACTTTTTCTATTTTTATATTCAGATCTATTATATATATATAGTAATTTATCTAATGTAGCACAAAAACAAACCTAAACGTTCTTGAAATTTCACTAATTCCAGCACCTTAATCACCACTTAGCGGATAAGCCATAACCAATGTATAAGTAGTAGCAGACATAGCAAAACACACAGACACATTTAAACATCACGTGACCAACATTGTTCTTCTCTCGAGAAAATTTTTTTTGCGTTTTTTCCCAAAAAGTAAGCAGGCAAAAAAGAAACCTTCAATTTGAAATACACACATAAACAAGCACTGAAAGTTCAATATAAACCATATAGAAATACTGGCAAACGGGGTTTATAACATAAATCTTTATAATTTTGCAGGTAAATTATATTAGGTTTCTTATTTGACTGAAATTTCGATGGTTGATACCTTTCATACCCCCCAGAGATCTTTTCAGAGTGCTGGAGTCAACAACCCATCATTCAGAACAAATTTTAACACCAGTGGTAGAATTAACAAGGCATACAGTACTGCTGGCTATAACAAAAACACTAGTAAGGCAAATCCATATAATAATTATAATCTTAATGAAAACTATACAGAAGCTGCTTCTGCAGCAGCAGTTTCAGGCTCAAGCAACCCAATAACAGGGCTAAACATCAATGGATTTGCATTTGGTATGCCATTAGAACAACAGCTTTTATTGAAAATGAATAACAATCTTCAAAGGGTAATGGGGACTAAAAATACCACGCAATCAATTTCTTCCAAGGCTCCTTTGGAACTAGCTTCTGACCATCTAAGTGCTTTAATGGATTATGACAACACCACTCCAGAGTTGGATAAATTTGCCGACTATAAAGCTACTCAATATAACTCAGTTGCAGAAAATAACGAGCAAGACTCATTAAGCTCTTTTGAACCTTTTATAAACACCAAGTCTATTCCATTTCCAGATGCATTAATTGAGCAAGTTTCCTTACATACTAAACAGCAAAAAATGGATTCAACTAAAAAAGTTGTCTCCTCAGCAAGTGGTATATTTACCGAAATTGATCGTTGTTGGATAATCCTTGGAAACAAATTAATTTTATGGAACTACAACAATCCTGATAGCTTTCAAACATTAGACAATAACGACAACGAAATATCTCAAGTGGCTTTAGTTAAGCCGAAAGCGTCTTGCTTTGTCAGCAGCATTTCACATTTGCTAATAATAGCTACAAAAGTTGATATTAAGATTCTAGCTTTGGACTCAGATAATAAAAAAGAGCTTTTGGTTTATAAAACTGATCTTTGCTGTAAATTGGATGGCTTTGAGGTTGGAACTATTTTGGCAGACGATTTGAATAATAACATCTATTTCACCACCAAAAATGATTGCCACATATGGCAATTAAACTATGATAACTCCAACACCAGTAGGAACTGCTATAAACAATGTATTACTGGATCTTTTATATCCAACATCATACCTACAAAGTTTTTTACTTTGTTTTCTACAGGATCCTCAGAACATTTTGAAAAAGTTGTGATGGATCAAAGCAGAAGAATCATTTATGTTTTGACAAGCAAAGGAGATATTAGAGGTTATCAATTTTACAAAAACAAAACCTCTTTGAAAGCCCCTGTTATAATGACAAGAGAATCTTTCAAATCTAAATGCTTAAGAACTAAAGCTCAGGTTTTGGGCGGAGATCACTCTAAAATTGTGAACATTGTTCCAATAACAAAAAATGAATCAAATGACTATTTTTTGCTAGCCATTACTGCCAGCGGCTGCAGAGTTTATATCAACGGAAACTACTCGCAGCAGTCTTACAGTTTTTACTCCAGCGATCCCTACAATTTGAGCACTTTTAATTTTAGAAATTCTATTAAATATCCTCCATTTCCAAAGGATCAAATTCAAGGTGTTTTGAAAAACTCTAAGATAACTATTCCTGAAAGGGATGTTTTGCAATACGTTCAAAGTAAGTCTTCTTTATTGGTAAAAACAACTAGTCAAGCAACTGTTTTAGAGCCTGGTATTTTTGTTGCTCCTCATGTTAAAAGTAGCAAACAACAAGATGGAAGTGTAAATACGATATTCAAAGTTTTGTGTTCTGTTCCTGATTATGGTATTTTAAAAGAAACGGGAAATTTGATTGAAAATTATTATTATTTAAACATTAAATCTCCTGTTAAGTCCATAAGCTTTGAAAATAGTGTTTGTAATTTAAAGCACAATAAAAAGACTCCACTGGGCTATAGTAATGTGTTTGCTAACCAATATACCTCTAATCCCTTAGTCATTCAGATTTTGACTTCATCTGGCTTGGAGCTTTATAAATTAAAGACCCCAGATGAAATTCTTGAAGATTTAATATCCACCTCCAAATATGATGCCGATATTAACAATAAAATTACAATGGCCAAGACAACTAGTAATAATAACATTGGAAACAACAGTGGCATAAACAATGGCGCTTATATGTTTATGATGAAGTATGGATTGATGGAATTTTTTTCGACTTCTTTGTTCAATACTATAAAATTGAACAATTCCACTTTTTTCCAAAATGAATCTTTAAAATTGTTTTTAAACACTTTGAGTAATTATGAGCCTTTTGAAAATTGCAATAGCCGTACGGATTTGAATGGTAATAACTTTATCAATTTATCACCTAAATATTACGGTATTGCTTTGCTGGTTTCGAGATTACTAAAGGAAATTTGGAGTAAACCTGTTTTTAAGAAAAACCCAGAATTTAAATTGAATGAACAGCAATATATGAGGTTAGAAAGTGACAAGGGAAAAAGCACAGAAGACAAAAAGATAATAGTTGGAATTAATATATCGAGACCTCAGCTAGAGTTCTATTTGTCTTCTATTATTATATTAGATGAATTTTTGGAAAAACATGAACATTTATTAACTTCTAATAATCCCTCTAATGACAAGAAGAGTAAATCAAACACAAAAATTATACCAGAAAACAGAATTGAAATATTTGTTATTTCTTCTTTATTAGAATTGATTAAGTCCATAAAAGAATCTTTATCCTTTTTAAACATTTTATATGAAGAAAGTGAAGTCAAAGGCTATGATGGTTATTATTTGCAATTTGATTCCATTCTTAGAGAAGTTAGTATATCCTCTCAGTTTCAATTATTAAGTCTAACCTTCAAAGATTTATTTGAGAGTGGAAATTATGGAAATTTGGTAAAGAACCAAGGTTTTAATAAGCTAATGAAAGAAATCTGTTCCAGTATTATTAACAAAAATTTGATCAAGGGTTACAAAATTGACAACATTACAAATTTGCTACAACAGAAATGTGGAACTTTTTGTTCAAACCATGATATATTAGGATACAAAATAGCAGAAAACTTGCACAAATGTAAAGAAATTATTGAATTGAACAACAAAAACAGTAACAACAACTATAGTGGTGATGAACCTTTGGACTATCAACTTAATAATTGTTTGATATTGATTAACAGGTTGTATGAATTAAACATCACTGAACTTTCTAGTAATAGCAGAAACCTAAGAAATGATAGATTTGAAGACATTTTCAACAAAGGTGATTCTAGAGAATATATCACTTCTCAGATTATATCTATTGAAACCTGTAATGATATGCTAAAAGACTTGATTCACTTGCTAACCTCAACCAACAATTTAACTCCAAAAGCAATTAAGTTTTTATTGAATGTCTGTGATCACATTGACAAAAACAACTTAGCTCAGCAATTTTTAGACTCAGGATCCAACTTTACAGATTATAGAAAGATCTACTTTGATGAGAGAATGAAGCTTTATGATTTAATCTTTGAGATATTAATTAAGTTTGATGAGTCGAAGGTCAGTGAAAAGTTGAAGAGCTTAGTTTATTCCCTGATTTTCAAGTCAAACAACGATAAAATATTTCAATTCACTTTATATGATTGGTTTATTAACAATGGTAAATCTAACGACCTGTTACAGTTAAGCAACCCTACTTTGTTGGAATACCTGACTAAAGATGACAGCGATAAATCTTTGGATAAGAGAGATTTGCTTTGGAAGTATTATATTAAACTTAACAAGTTCATTGAAGCTGCTGCTGTGTTATTTGAATTGGGTATTGAGGTAGGTTTGAAGATTACTTTGAGCAAGAGATTGGAATATTTAACAAGGGCTAATGGTCTTTCTAAAACCAAAAATATCAACACTAATGTTTCAGAACTAAATAATGAAATTGAGCTTTATCTGAATGTAGCAAACCTTCAATTTGAAATACTCAACTTATTAGCTCATGATGCTAGAAAAATTCCAGTTGCTTTAAAAGATGAGATGATAGCTAAATTGGCAGACACCAAAATTTTGACTTGTGACCAATTGTACAATGAATTCTCAGAGCCCTTATCATATAACGAAATTAGTTTACTGATCTTTCAGTTGACTAACTTCAAAGATTCTGACGTTATCATGGAGAACTGGTCCAAGTACTTGGATTCTTTCAAAGAATATGGTAATGTGATAATTTTAGGAAAGAACTTCGTTAGCATAGGAAATAAATTGAACAATAACAAGTATTTGTTCCCAGTTGACAAACTTATTGTGCTATTGATAAACTTTGTTACCGAAAATTTCAAGGATGATTGCGATATTGGAGAGTTCATAACAAATATCTTCACAAACTGCGGTATTTCTTTCGAGAAACTGTACTATCATTTCAAAGACTTGATTGTGAAAAACAGCAGCCAACAAATTGTCACAGTTCTACAGAAATCCATGCAGATTCTAATTCAAAGATGGTATCTAAAAGATTTATCTTTAAGAGACTTCATTGACAATAGTGGAAAAAACCTGAAAGAGCTGGTTGATAAAAAAGACTTTGATATTAAAAACAATCCTATTAAAGAGTTTTTAGAAAACTAATATATACGTTTAATTTACTAATTTGAAAAAATATATCTTCGGATTCATATTTCGCTGATCCCTACTTCAAGTAGTCATTTCATCAATTCATCATCTCCAAATGTATTTTCTCCTGCATAGCTAATGTACAAAAAGCCATCCTTGTCTTTGTACTCAAGATATAATTGAGACATCAATGTTGACGTATTTGGTAATATACCATTGTTAACAAAAACAAATATGGCTCTCTCAGGTGGAAGTTCAATTCTTTTTCTAATGATATAAACAAACTGTCCTATGGTTAAAGATTGAGGAACAAGATATTTTCTCTTATCAAGTTCAGGTACGCTTCCTGCATTGACTGAGAAATTGTTGTTGCTGGAAGAAGTTGTTGCTGATGTTGTGGCTAAGCCCTGTCTTTCTACAATAACAGGTATTCTGTCAATATATTTTTTAGTAATTCTCTCACATTCTTTCTTTCTTACTTCGAAAGGGAACTGTGATTTAAAGGCTAATCTATTAGTAGGTGGAGTGTTGTTGTTGCTTGGTTCAGACATTTTCCGCAAATTCAGTGAAAGTAATACGTAAGATTAATTTGACCGCAATGACTTTAAATAAAGCTTAGATAAGAGATTGTGGTTTGGATTCATCAGTGTTTCTCTTATTACCAAACGTGGAATAATCATCTTAGCTTCCTAAATGAAAACCCCCATTTAGGTAAACCAAAAAAGATGCTGATAGAGATAAGAAAATAGCAGCCAATATCTCGGAGTTAACAAAGGTCCAGGTGTGTAACTGGCCCAGCACGTGATGTACCAAACAAGGGTTCTTTAAGTCAGTGTATCCTTTCAATGTATTCCACATATATATTTCAATGCTATCCAGTACTTCTGGGCTTTACTTATGTTAAAAAATTGATTACTACGGTCATGTGTATTGTATACATAAGTTACTCGTAAAATTGTCTTTCTGATTATATATGTTTGTTGTATCAAGATCTTGATTTTAAAATTGATTTTGGTACGAAATGCGTTTTTGATTTTCCCTTGTTTTGCGATGTTTCCTTGCTTGGGTCTCTCTCTTCAGCAACTCTATTTGATTTTTTAGGCACTCTGGCAAACCAATAGATAAATACAGTCATAGCATAATTAAAAACAATGAAAGCTAAAAATATTCCAAAATTTCTCCATCTTCTGTGATAACTGGAGTTCACCTTTGCCAAATAGCTATTGGTGTCTGAGATTGCACAAACCTGGCAAATGTTTGTTGCTTCTGGATCTAACAAATACCCTGTTCCTGCAGCTTCCATAAATGGATTCAAATATTCCCCACAGTTCATGTCACTTGGTGGAGTAACATCAGTAAACTCATAAGATGAGCAAACTGCTTCGTTATTTGCAATTCCAACAGAGAGGCATCCGTCAACAAAATAAGTTAATGGCGACACTCTATACATAAATTTCCAAAATCCAGGCATTTCATTGGGTCCCACAAAGACACCATTGAAGGCCAAAGTCATAGTAAACATCAAAGAAGCCATGTGCCCACCTGCCTGTGGATCATCAAAAGGTGCTGCAACCATAGACGCAAAGGATCCTGTCCAAACAAAGAAAGAAACTGCATACAAAAAAAAAAGTGCTGATCTTTCAGCCAATTGATTGGATAGAGATGCATTCTGGTAAAAGCCAATTGGATAATAGAAGCAAAAGAAAGAAACAGCTCCAGCCAAGAAATTGGTTGGAAACTCGGCACTAATAAGAGCTGTAATAAAAGCAAACCATGAAAATGTTCTTGAAGGTCTTTCTCTAGCTTCATACAAATCTCTTTGCTCCTTAAAAATTGGCAAGTATTGTTGTAAGTATGGGTTAAACAATACTGCAAACATAAAAACAGCTAGCATTTGGTTTTGTAATCCTTGGAGCGTATGATCAGCTTTGAAAAAGGTAAAGCCAATAAAAATTTCAGCGTAAACAACTAAAAAGAACTTAGAGTATAAGTAGAACGGTGTTCTCCAATATTGCTGAAATACTCTTTTCAATACCAATAAATACTGCAATGTAAAGGAAGAAGCATAAGATTTATTGTGATCACTGTTACTTTCTATTAAGACCTCAGCCAATTCTTTTTCCATAGTTTCTAACGTGGTTACAACTTCTTTATACTCTTCAGATTCCCTCCAAATTTCGTAATAATCTTGTAACTGAACAATATTCAACATCCATTCAGCTGGATTAGCATTGGAAGGACACTTAGGGGCCCCTTTGCTTTCGAAATACTTAATCATTGTCTTGCATCCTGTTCCCAAATCCCCAAAATATGCAGTTTTACCACCATCTTGCAAAAACAGCAATCTGTCAAATTCTTCCATTAACAACGCTGAAGGTTGATGAATGGTACAAAGAATAGCTTGACCGTGATTAGCTAGTTTTCTCATCAATTGACAGATAGACCAAGCAGTCTGAGAATCTAATCCGGAAGTTGGTTCGTCTAAAAACATTAACAGTTTTGGCTTAGCGGCCAATTCAACACCAATAGTTAATCTTTTTCTTTGTTCAACATTTAGACCCTCACCCATTACTCCAACAACTGCATCAGCATATTTTTCCATATTGAGAATCTTGATAACACTTTCAACATAAGCATCTTTTTGAACTTTGCTGATAGCTGCATTTTGTCTCAAATAAGCACTGAATCTTAAAGATTCCCTAACTGTAGATGTGTATAAGTGCAAATCTTGCTGTTGGCAATAGCCAATGGATCTAGGAAATGAGTTATCTCTTAAACGACCATTCACTAAAATGTCTCCAGTAACAACACCCATTGTCACTCTGGAAGCTAAACAATCAAGTAAAGTTGTTTTTCCTGCACCAGAACATCCCATTAGGGCAGTAATGGAATTCTTAGCAACCCAGCCGTCAATATTCACCAATAGTTTTTTGGTTTCTCTTTTAACTTTGATGTCGTAGCATAAGTTTCTCCAATGAAGAATAGCTTGTGATTGAGCTAAATCTACATCAACATTATTATCAGAGTCTGAAACACTTTTTGAATCACCATTCAATTTATTTCTGTCACTATCAATTTCATCATCTGAATTTAGTTGTTTTTCAGTAAGAACTTCATTTGGTGGCAGTCTATTTTCCAAATCTTGTTTATGATTTGCTTTATTTTTTCTTCTGATTTTCTTTACAATGCTTTGAGGAAACACAATGATTTCACCTTTATTTTTAGCAGATTCATTATACTCAGTGAAAACTAAATAAATTGCAAAGAAAAATACACAAAATGCAAACATAACGCCAAATCCTCTCCACTTATGTTTATGCTCATAGCCATAGGATAAAAAAAGAAAAATATCGCCATTGACATAATTTTGACCAGGTACTGCACCTACAGCGGAGCAAGTTTTATCTGATTGACTAACAGATTCATATGCCCCTCCTCTAGGAATGTAAACAGAACAATCAAAATCTCTGCTATGGAACTCATTAATCATCAATGATTCAAAACCGTATTGTAAAGGGTTAATCCAATAGATCCATTTGCTCCAACCAAGCATTTTAGTTTTAGGAATCGCAAATCCTGCATACATTGACAATGCAAGAAGAACTGTTGATGCTGGAACCATCGCTTGAGGAAAAGATTTTGTAGCAGCCCCAATAAATCTAAACATATGTGACATGGTTAATACGCACACAAAATTTAGCAATAAGTAAAAAAAGAAAGCACCTGCAGTTCTTCTTAAATTTACAATCCAGTAAAAAAACATATTAAAGCAAATTGCAGTTAATATTTTTGCAGGCATCTGTGATAAAATTGAGGCAAAGGCTTCAGCTGATGGATGATACATTGCTAGATTTTTTTGTTTTTCAATTACTGGTCTAGCTTCATATAAAGTCATAATCTCTAACAGAGATGAAAAGGAGTTAAATAAAATAGCATAAAATAAAGCACCCCCTCTAAAGAAAAATGTTGATGTGTTAGTATAGAACATTACTTTGTAAAACATAGAAGCAATAACTAAAGCCATGAGAGAATTACCAACAACAATAAAGATAGATAAGCCGATATCATTTTTAATTCTGGTAAAATTTCTTTGAAGCAAATATTTAATTTGTAAACCATAGGAAAGCATAAACGGCGAAGACGATCTGGCTTTTTTAGACTGTGATGCTGCGTGGGCTTCAGCAAACTTCAGTTTGGCTTTCTCATTAATACTTTTGCAATATTCATTAATTTCAGAAATTAAAATGGCATATTGCTCAGATTTTAACCAATATTCGTTCATCTCCTGTGGGGAGCTTGGAATTTTTACACCATTTTTCTGCATATCTTTGTTTTGTATTCTTTCTATTGGTGATGTAACAGCAGTCAAGAAATCTGATGTAGTTTGTCTTTCAGGACATACATATCCCATCTTAACAAAATAATCTTTTGCTTTTGAGGTAGGCCCATGATACAACTGATAGCCTTCATCTAAAACAATAACAGTATCAAACAATTTATATGCTTCTTGAGAACACTGATAGATTGCTACAACTGAAGTAGAATCAGAAGTAATAGCCTGTGTTTTCAGACACTTTATAAAAGATAAAGTAGAAGCAGAATCCAACCCACGTGTAGAGTTATCGAAACAAACAATCTTACCATTAATTAAGGATATTTCACTAATAGAGACTCTTTTTCTTTCACCGCCAGAAATTCCTCTAACGAATACATTTCCAACTTTGGTATTTCTTGTATGTGTGAGTCCAAACATAGCCATAGTGGCTTCGGCCATGTGCTTAGCAAATTGCTCTCTAGTTAAACCTTTGATTCTATTTCTAGGTGTAGTCATTAAAGCAATGTTATTTAAAGTTTCAAAAACAGTCAAGTGTGGAAAATGAATATCAGATTCAGCTTGGTAAACAACATCACCCCTATAGTGACTGGTAATTTCTTTAGATGTGATACCATCGTAAGTTAAAAACGAATCTTCAGTCAAGTTAAAGCCAAAGGTAGCTGAAGAAATTGTTTTCAGTAAAGTTGAGCAACCAGAACCAGGTTTTCCAAGAACTACATTTAAAGAGCCAGGTTTTAATAGACCATCCATTGGCTTTAAAATAATGTAATTGTCTTCTGGTTTTCTTTTTTTTACCTTTTGCCATAGAAACTCTGCACTTTTCTGATAAATGTTTAGAAGAGTTGTTTGGTAAATTACGTCGGAAGAATCTCCATAAGCAGACAAGTTTTTGTAAGCAAGACCTAAAGTAGCATGTTTATAGTAATCAGGATCATCCGCTCTCAGTTTGTTCAAGTTTTTCATCCAAAAATGCGCATCAAATTGTGGATTATTGGGATCTATTTTTGGGTTGTATTTCTTTGAAGTCTCGTGTCCATCAATTGGTATATTATATGTATCTTCTGTAGCCATTGAGATGTCAGTAAAACTTCTTGCTAAGGACTTCACTGATTCAACGTCAGGATTTCCCAAAAAATTAAACTCCTCCGTGTCGTCGGTGTGGCTTTTATCAAAAGTGTTAATACCTGCGAAGCTATCATTGGAATCACTGGTGCTGGAATATTTGTGTGCTTCATTGTTAGTCTGAAAAACCTCAGAATTAGAGCCGCTAAAATTAAACATAATTTAATATAATTATATGCAAACAAACAGCAAGCAAGAAATAAAGTCTAAATTGCTGTTACTTTGTACTGGTCCGATCCTTGTGATTTTGAATAGTTAGAAGTAAAATAGTAAATGTCTTCCTAGAAATAACACTCGTTATAAAGTTTTCATATTTCATACACCCCCCTTTCTGACTTCAAGCGCTCACTAAATACATGGCTATAAAAAGTGTTATAACCTAAATCCATTTTGCACAAATACATGCATTTATTGATTTTCATTAGTGCATATCAATGTTCCATTGTTCCTTTTCATTCCCGCGGGGAAAAATCCAACCCGAAAATAAAAACTCCCCTGTGGCTTAGAATATTTCTAAACCTAGAGAAAATAATTTTAAGGTGACTACAGCTGTTGAGTAAATGACAGGGATTATACAAACTACTGCGTTGTTAAAACTGACCCCTTTTTTTCAGTAGCAATATGAATCAGTGCAACTTTTCCTGATGGCCTGACAATATACATTCATCTTGATTCCGTGGAAAAAGGCCAAAGTTTATCTATATTTTTGTTGAACAATTTTATTATTAGATAATCAATTTTATTACAGTGCTGGTCAATGTCAGTCATCGACATAATAAAGGTCATCTTTGTTGGACCTCTATGGATTAGATCTGATAAGCTAGGCATTGTGCTGAGATGCAAGGTGATGGAGTTACGAACGAAAAATAGCGGATTTTACTAGACCCTCAAACAACCTTGACAGATTTTTCAGACGGATGGTATTTATCTCCGTGAAAAGAAACCAAAATCCATAGACCATAAAAGCTGCGGAACATCTCAATCAGGTGACAATTTTCTTTGTGGGGTATTGAAGATCACACACAAATGAGTCACATGATAACTCCAGTAAATACGTAAACAAACACCTGCTTGCTACCCGCAATGTCTTTTGAGTGCTTCATAAAATTATGGATGTATATAAACATAGCATATTGTGAGTAGTTTTTGGATTGTTCTGTTCTGTTCGCATATAGTACCTATTCAATAATTTTTTTCCAAAATCTGGATCTGCTTCTCTTAATACCATTATTACCTGTCTCAGAGCCAGCTGATGTTAACTGTGTTTTAGATAAAGATTTACCGGTATCATCTAGAGTTGATGAAGACTTTTTAGCCATAGAGTTACTGCTCAATAGAAAATTCAACTTAGTTTCCGAAGCATTTGGGGTGACTGGGGGAGTACATATCTCTTTTTCTGCCTCATCCAAGCCCACCTTGGCCAGACTTCTGTGCCTTAGTCTAAACAATTCATCTCGTTCTATGAAATTTCTTAATTCTGTATCGTAATCCTTTTGCTTCGAAGAGGAGGAGTCTTTTTTCATGGAAAGAATATTACTTTTTCTTGAAGATGAGGCTTGAGGAGTCAAAGCTGGTAATGTGGGAGATGAAGTGCTATAATGGACTTCTCCAGTGGCAGGACTATCAATTTCCTTATAGAACAACAAATATGCACAACTCATGTTCTCCACATTTCCGTAAAACTTCAGAACATCCTGTTCTTGTATTCCCATAACAGTTTCATCATCATATATCAGCCAGCCAAGTTTTTCGTTCTTTACAATGGAAACATAGTGGCCATGAGAAGAATCCAAACCTAAATGAACGACAATACCAGACAGCTCATAGTTTTTTTTTAAAGAATCAATTTTCAATAGCAAAGGATATTCCATTTTGTTGAATAGCTTAACCATTTTATTCTCTTTCTCAGAATATTCATATCTTTTCAAATTTAGTATTAAAAACTTGGGTAGTTTTGAGATTTCAACGACCCTTTCAGCTTTTTCTAGTTCACAGCAATTATCACAATAGAACTTGTTTGAACCTTTTAATACCTCCTTGGAAGGTGACTCTATTAAATTATTAAAGGCAAAAGACAAATTTTTGAATTTTTTGCTTACAGGAATTTGAATGTCAAAAAAGGGCTCAAATGTTTGGCTCACCTTACTACAGTTCAAACATTTTATATTATTAACCAATGATCCCTGAAAGTAGTCTTTGATAAAGTTATTTTCCGTTGTTATAATGTCTTCTTGCTTCTGTAAATTTTCCAAATGCTCATTCATAGAGTTTAGCAAGAAATTCAAAAACTCTTGACTGTCCTGATGCATACCCCCTTGAAACAAAAGGTTTGTGGTTCTTAGAGTAGCCAAAAAATCACTGGGGGAAACAACACCAGTACTGTACTCGTTTTCAACAACAATCTCAAACAAGTCCTTCAACGCATAATAGAGTCTTTTAGAATCATCCTTATCTAGTGATTTTTCAATACCTTGATAATTCAAAGACAAATGATCTATATTTATTACAGGCCCCTTCAGTAGCGCGTTCTTCTTTCGGGTATCGTTGCTGTGGGTTTTGGAGTCTGAAGATCTTCCAACAACAATTTTTTCACTGGGTATTTTGATACCAAGATTATGAAGAACAGAGTCAATGTTGACTACCTTCACACAGTTCATTTTGACCTTGTTTTTTTGTCCGTTATTAGTCAAAGAGTTGTGTGTGAATTGCCTGTTCTTCATAGGAAGATAATTCTTTTTCTGAAGATGTATTTCTTTAACCAAATGAGCTTCCATAAGCTTATTTCTAAAGCCATCGAGAACGAAAAGACACTGAATAATGGAGTTCATGTAGCATGTGTTACCAAAATTTTCAAGCCCAAAAACTTTAACATTTGAAAGCAGCATCTTGTGCAATTTTTCATTATGCTCTTTCAGCAAGTTCAACTCGTGTTTCTGTTGCTGTAAAGAAATGTGCAAGTTGTTGTGCTTTTCATGGTGGTTTTCATTGTTGTGCTGTAGCTGTGGAGACATGCTGTGGGGAGCCAATTTGTGAAAAATATTTGAAAGGGTATGGCTGTGGTGCTCTTCTTGCTTTTTAAAATCTGAGCTTATGCTGTTCAACTCAGATATGGATATAACTGATTTAGAGTCCTCAGGTGTGTCGCAACTTGAGTCGAAAGGAGAGTGTGTTATGGACGTATGTGGTTGCTTTACCACCGCTTCATTGTCTTTATGCACACTCTTTTCGTCATCGTCATCTGGAAAAAGCTGGTTGGAGCTGGTGAGGGTGGATGTTGTACCTGAGCTGTTGCACGATTTAGAGTTGCTGCTTTTGGGTTCTTTCTTGCTAGTTCCGCTCGACGAGGGAGAAGAACTTAGCTGGTGGTTACTGCTGTTGAACAGCGCTAGTTTTTTTACAATGCCCATTATGTTCTATTCAAAAAAAGCAATTATTCAGTAAATATGCTCGTCTGGCGTTATTGCTACTACTGTACTTGCTTTTGATAATATTACGTATACAGCTATGTTAAGAATAGTGTATCCACTCTCGATATATATATATTACTGGCCTGCCAAAGAACCTCGTGTTTAAAAAATACACACTACTGCAATATCAAAAAAAGGGATTTTGTACTGATTTAAATCCTTGATTATGGTACTCTGTGTACGTTTTACAAAGCAATACTGATCTGTGTTGTGCTTGCAGATATTTTGTTGTGTTCTCCTTTGGGAAACCAATTTTCCGCTGTGGACAGCAACCTCACTACATAGTAAATGTTGAATAAAACCTATTAATATTTTTTTGTTAGTTCATTTAATATCCTACTCTCGGCCCCCGTTATTTTAAATTAGTAATATTAGTGGCATTCGTATTTGCAACCATACAAACGGAGGCCTAGAGAAACGAACCGGCGGAACAGCGGCACCGAAAGAAATGGAATGGAAAGGAAAGGAGCACCTGGGCAGAGAAAGATCGGTCATGTGGGAAGGGGAGCAAACCAGTAGGGTGGTCATGTGGCTTTTCCGCGGATGGTCATGTGGAAAACAGCCATTCCAGCTGCCACATGACCTCTTCGGTTTCTTCTCCCTCTTCCTTTTCTCTCTTGAGACACAGCTCATTACCGCGAGGCCAGGCCCTACATTAAACCCTCACTCTCTTTTGCCTAGACATTGTTTACAGCAAAAAAATTTTACTCTTAAACGATCATTTTATTCAGCTTGGCACCAACCCAGGGAAAAGAGCTTATCTACACCACTGCTGCTAAGTACAACAGTATAATCTGATTAGTATTAGCTTTCACTTTTGATTTTTCTTGTCAGTCAATCACTTTAACAAGCGATGGCATTCAAAAGCTCTTTCTCGATAACGGGAAGTGGAATAGTTAAGTTACACACTCTGGCAGCTGTAACCACGTTTTTTGTAGCTGCTTTAATAGCAAATTATCTGCATTACTACAAAATCACTAAAAACAGTCATTACGCCTATCCCGACGAATGGTTTGCCTCAGTGTCAGCCACTATTGGTGACTACTATCCGGAAAGAAATGTTTTCCACATCATGATTGTAATTTGCTCGCTGCCTAGATTTCTACTTCATATTATGCAGTTTGCAGAAAGAAGCCCTGCGCTGGCGATAATTGGTTTCATAAGAACTATCTTTTGTGGCACCTTTGTATACATCACTTCGTCAGACGACCATGATGTTCATGACATCGGGATGCTTGGCTATATCATTTTAACTATTCCCTACTACATTTTGAACTATAAGTCAAATAATAACAAAAATAAAATAAAAGTGTTTTTCCATGTGTTGTTTTTTGCCACACTTGTACCATTGATTTACTGGTATATTAGGCACTCGGTTCACATTCAGTCTGGTGCATACTCTGTTTATGCTTACTTTGAATGGTCGCTGATCTTGCAGGATGTTTTAAACGATTATTTATATCATGGTTCGTATAAAGATGTATATTTTTCAGTTGCCAATATGCCAGCTACCACTGTTTCAAGTAATGCAGAGGATCCACATGAACCTTTTGAAAAGAAAGAAGAAGGCAATGCAGAGGTTATTATAATTGAAAATGAGGAGACAGTGGTTGTTGAAACAATTTTTACAGATGATGCTAACAAGAAATTAATCTCAACAGAGAGCTTCATTATATCCATCTCTGCTATAATACAATCTTTTTTATTTTTCACAAACATAACTGGATTGTTGTGTATTATCTGGTATTTCCCATTATGGTGGATGGGAATTTCAGGGTACGAGGCTATTATTTTAATTTTGACCGGTCCAGTCATTATGATTGTAAAATGGATTAGAAAAAACATTGTTGCAAAGTACACACCAACCATTGGAATATTACTAATGGTGGGATCTAAATACGTAGAATTACCAGAAAATAGACTGATTGTTGTTGGTATTGCTTGTTTATTTAACTCAATGGGTCTGTTAAACCAAGTTCTAACAAGTTATAATTACTATAGATTTACATTATATCTGCTTTTAGGTTTATCCATATCAGTTTCTTTAAAGATGTACTACTTGAGTAACAATCCATTATGGCCAATTATGAATGATACCAATGGTGGTTGGAATGTCAGGGCTCTGATATTAGGATCAATTTACAGCGTTTTTATTACAAGTTTTCCAGCCTTACCTGAAAGACAGGTTACGAAATTAAAAAAGCCAATATCAGTTGCTTCAGCTTTTAAAAAAGTTATCAGCACTGTTGCATTGGGTGCTTTGTTCTTTGCTACACACCAGCTATTGACAGACTCCTCGACAATAATT
Source organism: Hanseniaspora mollemarum (assembly GCA_019649515.1). Classification (NCBI taxonomy): domain Eukaryota; kingdom Fungi; phylum Ascomycota; class Saccharomycetes; order Saccharomycodales; family Saccharomycodaceae; genus Hanseniaspora; species Hanseniaspora mollemarum. The sequence continues at coordinate 156,090 of JABFEO010000009.1, read as the reverse complement.
TACTGGTGCTGGGAAGGTTTCAAGGAAAATGAGCAACCTTTATTGTACTATCCTTGGAACCATCTTGCAGCATTAGTTTTGCTGTTATCAATCTTGGCAACTCCAGCTATTTTTAAAACACTAGACAAATTTAAAATAAACCTAAAATTGGCTGTTTCAGGCCTCTTAACAGTGTCAACATATTTCTTGGTGAATCCAAAGTTTATAGGATTTGAAAGGTTTTTTTTTGGTGGTTTGCTTTACTATTTGGCCATTGTTTTATCATATCCTTTCATAATTGCAAATTTATTTGACCCAGCTGCATCTATTTGGGCAACAGTTTTATTGTATGGATTAAGTTTCTTTGTTTACATTTTGTTCATTTTAGCCCATATATGGACTGTGGCATACGCATTTGTTCCTTATGGACATCTGTTAAGAGAAAGTTTGCCATTTGTGTTAGTTTGTTTAACGAGTTTAATTATTCTAGGATTGGTGTTCTCACCAATGCATTATCAAAAAGATTTATCCAGTATTAGCTTCAAAGAAAAGATCAACAAAAAAGCTGTTGTGTTAACTGTACTATTGAACTTATACCTAGTTTTCAAAGCTTACGACGAAACTAATCCATTTAAAGAACATTTACCTCAAAGCTACAATTCAGATGATCACATCATAACTGCTGGTATTTGGACTATACACTTTGGATTGGACAACAATATGTGGGCAAGTGAGAAAAAAATGTCTTCTTTGATCAAAGATATGGAATTGGATGTTGTAGGTTTGTTAGAGACGGACACGCAAAGACCTCTGATGGGTAATAGAGATTTGATGCAAACATTAGCTCAAGATTTAAATATGTACTACGATTATGGACCAGGTCCAAACAAACATACGTGGGGTTGCATATTGTTATCAAAATACCCTATAGTGAAGAGCGAACATCACCTGCTACCCTCTCCGGTTGGGGAATTAGCACCTGCCATACATGCTACTCTAAAAATAGATACAGATAAGTTTGTAGATGTTTTTGTATTCCACAGTGGTCAAGAAGAAGATCCAGAGGATAGACGCCTGCAGTCAATATACATGCGAGAATTAATGGGCTCTAGTCCCGAAAATAGAGGTGCGATCTTGCTTTCATATTTGGTAACAGATCCACATCAAGGCAATTATAATAATTACGTAAGTACAGAGTCAGGAATGAGAGATATTGAGCCTCAAGATTCAGATAGATGGTGTGAATATATCTTGTATAAAAATCTACAAAAAATTGGCTATGCAAGATTGGCTAGAGGCGATATTACTGATACGGAATTGCAAGTTGCAAGATTCAAGTACATGTCTGAAAACATGATCATGGATATGGGTGATTCTCAGTATGAATATAATCTATTAGAATCCCCTCTTGAAAATCGCTGGGAATTCAATGATAAATTTTTGGGTGAAGGTGTAGATGATCATTTCTACCATGTATTAGACAGGCCGCATTACTATGAATGGGCTTAATAATTAAACCATGTAATATTTATATACAAGTCAAATAATATTCTCTGTATGGATGAATAAAACACATTACAATCCTACCAGGCCTTGGTTCATTAAAATTGTGAAAGATATTCCAACGCCATTCCTCTGGGATCGATACTATCAAGCTCGTCCATTATAATATCTTCATTTTTTATGGACTCTGATTTTTCACTTTCACTCAATATTATTTCCATTATTTCGCTATCATCATCAGAGTCCACCGTTGAATTGATTGAAACTTCTGATTCGCTTTCATTAAGTTTATGACTTTCTTCTTGTTCTTGACTTACTTCTGGTTCTTGGCTTACTTCAGCATCTTCCGCATTTCTTCTTCCTTCTTCTACTTCTTCTCCTTCTTCTTGTTCTTCTTGTTCATCTACCGATTCAGCGAATCGATAGCAATTTTTACATGATAAAGCATTTTGAAACCCAATTACTGTTATAATAGGTCTGTTCAAATAATACATTTTAAAGCCACGAAGTTTGTAAAATACATCAACGCATCTTCTTATTAAGTCAACATCGCAAACAAGATAAATATTCCATCCTTTCAGAATAGACAAAATTATCTGCTTTAGAATATGTGCTGATACGTGGCTTAGATTAGATACTATTCTGTCAATCAAATCATAATCAGCAGCTAGTATTCTTAGCAAAAAATAAATCGAAAGATCTTTGTTTTCACAGCTCTTAAAATTAATACTCTCAGCATCAGGCTCTTCACTTTCCAAAAAGTAGCAATTAATAGGAGCAGCTATCTTACCATTTTTAACATAATATTCAAACTTTACAGGGCATGGCTTATTGTCACCAAAAGGCCAGTAAAAAGATCTTTTATGCTCTTTTCTGTCCATGGAAATTAGTTTTTCAAAGTTTGCTGGTTTTATTACAGTGCTGTAGTAGATAGAATCACCGTGAAAGTTTGTGTATAAATGTTTACCTTGAGGAACCGAAGCAAAATTAAATGGATTTTGAAATGACTTGTTTGTCTTTGTATGTGCTTTATGTTTAGGCCTGATAATGTTGTCTTCTGACGTATGGAAAGTAGACTTTAATTGGTCAATGTTGTAAGCATGTAGAGATACGTTTTTGTTGTCAGAATCTTTACCATTGTAGTTTTTATTTTTTGTTTTCTTGTTTTTTGCTTTAAAAGATCTTGGTTTCTTGGAAAAAGAGTTATTATGGGATAAAGAAGATATGAATACAGATGATGATGAAAGATTTTTGTTAACAGAAGCATTATTGGCTGTAGTGTTTTTGTTGTTTATAGTATTGGTACCTTGATTCTTGTTGTGGTAAGTACTGGATTTTTTGTTAGTTTCATCATCCTCAAGTTTGCTTGACTCCGTATTGGAGGAGCGCCTCTTTTTTGTTTTCCATAGGCTACTATCTTTATGTGGAACTCCATTATTGTTGGTTTGGTTTGCACTCTCTACCATACTTAAAAACTACTGTATTTGACGTGTATGGATTAAACGGCAAAAGCAAAACCAAAGACAAAATCAAAAAGTAGTTGATTCCGTAACTGAGTTGTTTCGGCTATTAGAGCAATGTGATTCTGGTAACCAATGCTAAGTTATTGGCTCTCTGTTGACTATTAAAATCTTGTGAGTAGATGAAAAAGGCTTTTAATGGCCTGAAGCAGCCAATTTAAACAAGAACCAAACTTATAGCACGTGACCAACCACCGTGTAGCTGAAGCCCGTCACCAGGTAGCTAGCTGTCAGTGGTGCATTGTGTGAGTTGCTGGTTACCTTATTTGGTGCTTTTCTGTAGGGGTTGTCCCCTTTACAGTGTCCTCTAGTCCATCTATTTCCATATTAGACAGAGACCGACCATTATTTAAAGCACTCTTCGGATAATGCCGGAAAAGCCTAAAGCAGCTTTTTCAGAGTTTAGTTAATGAATAAATCAATTGTTTTTGGAGATGATATATATGTACATAGTGCTAGAAATGAAGTTATTAGTCCTTTGGCAAGAAATCTTTTATTTCATTTTGAACGTAATCCCAGAATTTTAAGCAAACACCGTTCGTTAAAGCATCTTTAATGTCATATCTCGGAGTCTCTATTTTACCGAAGGGAGCAATGTAATCACCTGTTTTCAAGTCTGGATAAAAGCAGCCATAGAGTTCGGAAATTGCTCCGTATTTAGGTGGATATAACATAAGGCCAATCAAGTACTTCTTGATTGTAGGATAATCTCTGGTAAGTTCTGTTTTCAAAAGACCAGGAAAAACAGAAACCGACTTAATACCGTATTGATCTGTGTTATGCTTCAGTCCATAAGCTTGAGCCTGTAAGATATTCCCAGCTTTAGTGTGTCCGTAAAGAGCAGCAGCGTCTGGTCTAGATTTAACGTCTAAATATTCAGGATCTGCAGCATTAATTCCAAAGGTTTTTGGAGCAAGGGTGTGGCTAAGTGACGATACCCACACTATTCTTTTTAAGCTATCATCGTTTTTCAAAAAGAAAGGGTCAATATAAGCCTGTAATAGTTGAGGTCCCATCACATTGGTAGCAAACATGAGCTCAATACCATCGGCATTGCTTTTGTCATTAAAATCAGACATCAAAGCAGCATTGTGAATTATCAAGTTCACAGTCTTGTCTTTCAGAGCAGTTTGTAATTTGACTCCTGTTTCTTTGACAGTTGCAAAATTCGATAAATCACATCCTGCTAATATGCTTAAAGATCCTTTTGTGTCTTTGTTTTTGGCTAGCAACTTCTCTTTAGCTTCTAATCCACGGGACTCTGATCTCACAACTCCAATAACGTTACAGTTTTTTGACAGTAAAATGTCTACTGCCTCAAAGCCAATACCAGTGTTCATACCTGTAATGATACACAGCTTTCCTGTTAAATCTGGGTAATCTTTTTCGGTAAACTGCTGATTGAATGTTGGTCTGATCGCTTGGTAAAATTGCTTGGCTACTTGGAGTTTCGAGATTTTCTTTGGTTCTGGTAGGTTGGCAAAGAATGACATGATTTTTGGTTATTGGTGTGTTTAACTCAAACAACAATAATTTTTGGGTATTTTAAAACAGTAAAAAACCATTAACTTGTAAAGAATGTTATCCAGTGTCCTGTCTACTGTCCCATCCTTTATAGTTGTTTTACCCAACACTGTTAGCGGATTGCATTACGTAACATCTTCAACGGGTTGGATTACGTAACACTATTAAAGGGTAAATTAATCAAGAAAACACACCATAAGAACGCCACCCAACTGCTTTTCTCTTATCAGACGCTAGACTAGCGGTGCGCTGATGTTTGAACGTGACCACACATCGTGTAGCTAAAACCCGCTCCCAAGTAGCTAGCTATCAGTGCCGCATTGAGTGTATTGCTGGTTACCTTATTTAGTGGTTTTCTGCAGGGGTTGTCCCCTTTTTAGTGGCAGTTAACAGGTTTATTAAGGCGTATTATCTACACATGTTTCATTCCTGATTACGATTGATGCCCAAATCCATTCTCTTTGTGCGCCAGCTAAGGTGAGAAGGAGCAGTAGTTGACTTTACGGAATTTGGCAGGCACTACGCTAGCTGCTCTACCACAGACATAAAGTAAATATGGCACGTGATTGCATTTGAAGTACACCTTTTTGTTCACATTATATATAGTGGAAATTCCTATACTTGTTCTAGGTTGAAGGAGTTGCTAGCAACCTTGTCCAGATTCAAAACTATTTTATGGGCTCTTGAAACAATGTCTTTATGGGGTAAAATAACTTTTTGGTCGTCTTTTGCTTCTTTCTCTTCGTCGTCGCCCTTGTTCTCTTTCTCTTCTCCTTCTTCGTTCAACATTTTCACCATGTATGCTTTTTGTTTTCTGACGCCTTCATTCCAAGACTTCAAAATTTCCCAGCTCTTCTCAACCAAATCCTTTTTAATTTTACTTTCTTTGGGCAAATTTATGAAATACTCAACCAAAATAGCATCATATACTTGAGGAATTATCAGACCTTCGCTGTGGACATCTTCTTTGACAAAACAGTTCTTCAAGAGCCATATTTGCTTGTTCTTGTTGAACTTCCATGACTTAATAGCGCTATCATTAAGATCCATGTTTTTTTGAACATTTTCCTGTGATTTGACATCTTCAGGTAATTCTTCAACAGAGTATTTGTAAATGTAGTATTCTATAAGATATTTCAGCTGGTCTCTCAAAAAAGTAGTGGTTAAATGCACTTGTTTCTCCAGTTTATCATTCATTTTGGCTTTGGATCTGATTTTATCCTTGCTTTTCTTTGAAACCTTATTCTGTTGACTTATAATACTCTTTTTGTCTTTCTTTGATAAAATAGTGTCCGAGGACAAGTGCTTAACCACTTTCAAGGAATCATTAGGAACGCTGTTCGTATTCGATTCTTTAATTTGCTTTAGGTTTATTTTTTTTTTCCAAGCTGGAATATTTTCTTCACTAGACATTTTAGTAAGTTATACACTGTCTTGGTTTATTGGTCGTTATTTTCAGCATCTGTTTTTCACTTGTGAAGCTCAAATGATGAGAACATTGGTATTGGTAAAACTAGCTTTATTTTGTTCAAACTATTGCAACGTCCTAAAGGGGATATATCACGTGCCCCAAAAAGCAATTAAAGCGCAGCCGTGTCTATGGTTTTGAAAGCCCGTCAGGAATGACCAATCTCGTGACCTTAGTCCTATAATTCTATTTCATCATTAATTCATTGCTTAATTTGCGTTTTATATATAAAAAGGTTTAACAACTAGATATTGTTCTTTGTTATATACACAATCCACCAATTTATTTCTTGTCAGATAAAGCGACAACACCTGGTAAAGCCTTACCTTCCAATAATTCCAAAGAAGCACCACCACCAGTAGAGATGTGAGACAACTTTTCAGCACCACCGAACTTCTTGGCAACAGTAGCGGTATCACCACCACCGACAATAACAGTAGCACCGGCTTCACAGGCTTTAACACAAGAAGCTAACATAGCCTTGGAACCACCTTGGAACTTTTCGAATTCGAAAACACCTGGTGGACCGTTCCAGACAATAGTCTTAGCTTCAGCAATGGCAGCATCGAATAATTTTCTGGACTTTTCACCGGCATCTAAACCTTCCCAGTCAGCTGGGATACCTTCATCAGCGTCAACTAACTTGACCTTGGCATCTGGAGAGAAGCTGTCACCACAAACGTAGTCAACTGGTAAAACAATCTTGACGTTGTTCTTCTTGGCCTTGGCAATCAAAGATGGAACCAAAGTAGCACCCTTGGCATCGAAGATAGACTTACCAATTTCGGAGTTGTCCATGACCTTCTTGAAAGTGAAAGCCATACCACCACCAATGATGATAGTGTTAACCTTGTCCAACAAGTTTTCAATCAACAAGATCTTGTCAGCAACCTTAGCACCACCCAAAATAGCCAAAAATGGTCTTTCTGGGTTTTCCAAAGCCTTACCGAAGTAGGACAATTCCTTTTGCATCAAGAAACCAGAAACTCTGGTGTCTAATTCGAAACCAACCATGGAAGAGTGAGCTCTGTGAGCGGTACCAAAAGCATCGTTAACGTAAACATCAGCTAAAGAGGTCAATTCTTGTCTGAACTTTTCAACAGCTTCCTTGGAAGCCTTGACCTTTTCACCGTCAACCTTCTTGGAACCTTCTTCTTCGATGTGGTATCTCAAGTTTTCCAACAAGATAACTGATCCTGGAGCAGCCTTGGCACAGGCAGCATCAACTTCTGAACCTACACAGTCGTTCAAGAAAGTGACTGGCTTACCCAACAACTTGGATAATTCTTCAGAGACTGGCTTCAAGGAGTATTTGGCAACTCTTTCACCATTTGGTCTACCTAAGTGAGAAGCCAAAACAACGTATTTTGGAGATTGTTCCAAAACGTATTTGATGGTTGGTAAAGCAGCAACAATTCTTTGGTTGTTGGTGATTTTCAAATCAGCATCCAATGGGACATTGAAATCAACTCTGATAAAGACTCTCTTGCCTTTGACAGAGACATCTTTGACGGACATTTTGTTAGATAAAGACATTTTTGTAGGGGGGTTGTTATATTATATCGAAAAAACGATGGTTCTTCTATTTTTTCCTCTATAAGTTTAAACAAAAAATATGTAATTTAATTACCTCCTACTAAAATAAGCTTATCCTAGTATGCTCTTTATATACCTTCAACAAATGCGTTGTCAAAAAAAAATTTTCATTATTTTATAATGGTTTAAAAAATCACCAAACTTTTTTGTTCATTCATCCCATAACCTTCCTATAGTATATTTGTTCCACTAATCACGATGTAAAAAAAACAAGGGGAACTTTTTTCTTAATGTGAGCAATTTTTTACAAGTGGAACTTTGAGGAGTCGAAAAAAAAAGATAAGATTGTGGGCATGTGACTTGCATTGGCATGGAGGGCCCGGACTGCTCGCGTGATAAAACCGAGAAAACTGGCTAGATGGCCATTTGAACACGTGATGTAATTGCGGTACCGGAGTTTGGAGCTTGGAGGTCCCTGGCCATAGGAGGTTCCTACTCACTAGGCAGGTTATTTTTTGAACAACATTTAGGATTGTTGCTGTGGTGCGTTTTTAGAGCATTTTGGTTCAAGTTTCAAGGATTAAAGGTGCCTTTTCCTGCGGCTTTACGGTGGCCGCCGTTCAGAACACCAACTTAGCTCAGGGACGATGAGCAAGATTTACAAGGCCAGTCAAGTCACATGACAGTTTGGCCCGCCATGGCAATCCTTGGTACTGATATTCAATGTGCACTTCTCTTTACTCGTTATAAGTTCAGGCGCAGTGCGCCACAATATATATCATTCAGAATAACTAGTTTTATAATCTCAATTACTTCATTTGAACATAGTTAGCAGGGAATATCCCTTCGTTTCCATTCAACTCACCAGTCCACCAATCGTTAGTGCTTTCAGATTTTTTAATTATGTTAATGGTTTCACCTTTTTTGAAAGACAAATCACCCTCTTCTTCACCATCAAATGTGAACAAAGCTACTGCCTGGGGAACATTCGATAATCCAAAGTTGGAACTGCTCTTTGGTCTAGAGTATCTTGGCTCTCTGTCGTAAATATCATCCTCCCATCTTGTCTTTGAGCTACTGACCGGAGACGTATCAACGCCTCTTGAGGATCCATAGTTTCTTGTTCTTGCCTTAGTTTTGGTAGAATCACTTCTGTCTCTTTGGGCCGCTGATTTATAATAGCTTCTTGCAGAGTCGTCTCTGTCAAAGTCATTATCCAAGTCGTCATCATCATAGTCATTATATCCCCCGCGAGTGCTGCCTCTTCTGTCTCTCGTGGATCTTGCGCCTGCAGTGTCGCCATATTCTCTTCTGAACCCTTCCAATTCTTGATCAAAATTGCTTTCTGAATCATAATCATAGTCAGTATCACTGGAAAAAGAAGATCTAGATCTGCTGGATTGCATACCTCCATTGCCTACGTCATATGAAAATGCTCTACTTTCCAATAGCCTATATAGAGGCTCAGCAAACTCAGGTGGTTCAGCACGACCACTTAATATCTGTTCTGCAGTACATGACGGTCCATATACTTTTCTGTTACATTCTCTTCTTTCTAATAAAACAGATCCTTCCAAAGAAACTCCTGCAAAAGCTCCTTTGGTTTTTGCATAAGAGAATATGGAAGCTGCCGCTTTGTGGTTTGCAGCAACAGAGGCTTCTCCTGATCTACCAATCATCCCTGCTGCAATTGACACGTTACCTCCAAGAGTTACTGACCCAAATTGCTTGAAAGAGTTCACAGCTGCGTCCGTCATAAGACAGAACACAAAATCTGTCAGTTCTCCTCCGACTTGACCTCCTGCGGATCCTCCTCCTAGCAAAACACCTGATGGTCCTGACCAGGATCCATCTTTCAATCTTGAAATAACAACTCCAGAACCTACTCTTCCTCCAAACAAAAAGGCTCCTTTCAAAACTGTCAACACAATTAGCCCCTTGCAGTTTTTCAACACTTGCGGTGGAATCAACTCGTTAGGTCCCAGCACTTGGTTAGGTTTAACAAACGATCTCAAAATGTTTGTTGCTTTTTTTGTTTCATTCTTTAAAGATCTTGGAATAGGATTGTTGATACCCATCTTTAAATTTGATACTCAGGTTTATATGATGTAAAACCACTGGTTATAGACACTTCTTCAATGGTTGGTTTCCCTTTGAAAACATGGGTTTTATTTCCAGCAGGCATAAAAACCCGGCTATAAAAAATGTACTGAAATAATTTAGGTATGCGTTTTTTTTCGCTCATCAGCATTAGTAAATCCGAGATTTTGGCTAAGAAATCCTTAGTGAATATTTCAGTCGTATTATGGGTGCTGGAAAGAACGGTGGCAGGCTGTGGATCTGCGTGCTGGTAGATTCATATGGGCAAATATTGCCACCTACAGCGGTATGGGCAGTTCTATTTGCCAGATGTTGAAAATTTTGGCGGCATCGTGACTTCAAGGCAAAGTTCCTAGACAGCAGCGCTGCAGTGCTTTTGGTAGCAGTGATAGCTAAGAGAGTAGATTGCAATGGGACACCTGAACGTGGGGTGGGACAAAGCAGTTGGATAGGAAAACGCCGCAGCTGGGATTTTGATGATGCCAATGAGCCGCCGGAGTGCAGGCGAGGGAAGAGCATGCGGTCACGTGGTATTTAATGTTCAAAAGTTGGCCGCTGCATGATCACGTGTTTGTCTTAATGTCCTCCTTGACCGCCCGTCTCATGAAAAAGCCTTTGTATCTCCTCAAAGAACTTCATAACCCAAAAGCGTCCAACAACAACACTATCGGCAAGACCAAAGGGGTATTTTCAGACATTTAGTTACTTTTGATGAATGAACTAAACATTAAGAGCCAGCTTGATGGATCAATGGATTTAAAGTCGAATAATACAATCCTAAATGATGTCTACAGTGAAAAGAAAGCTTCTAAAAAAATAAAACTTGATGAAAGTAACAGTAGCAGCGCTACACCCAGCTCTATTTCCCTGAACCCAACTGGTTCTAACACAGGAAAGACATGTCTTGTGTGCAGAAGACGGAAAATTAAATGTGACAAAACCAAGCCTGTTTGTATGAAATGTATCAAGCATAACTCAACCATGGATTGTATGTATGATAGTCAACTTAAAGGTAGAAACAAACGCAATAAAAGCTTTTCAAAAAAAGAAAAGGCTGACATTTCTGATGCAATCAGTACTGCTGATAATCTAAAACCGTTGAACAGTCCCAATTCTATAAGAAATCAATTGAACTCATTTTTGGACAACAACGCGGTTGAGCAAGCTGGTCTTGCACTCCAAACACATGTGCCTAAGAAGAGAGGAAGACCACCATTGAATAAAGCTAATTTTTCTGAAACTTTGGTTGAAAAAACTCCTCTCATATCGCTGTCAGGAAGTAATAACGGATTGCAAACGATTTACCTAACTGAAAACGATAATTTGGCTAACAAACAGAAAATCAACAGCATGAGTGTGAACTATATTTCTCCAGTAATGAATAATATGCAACAGAAAATATATAAAAGAAGGTATTCTAAGATTCTTCTTGAGGAACAGAAAGAAACTCTTTTGAAGCAAAGAGATGAATTGAAAGAACTTCTTGTTGACCAACAAGCCAAAGAAAGAGCACATGGAACAATGGAGATGATTACCAATATGCAAAGAGACAATCCTGGAAAAATATCGGGAAAATTTGCTGATTTGAGCATTATAGTTCAAAAGAGAATCAAAAGACAAAGACTTTTGAAGGAGTTTTCCACTTTGAAAAAGCAGCTTGAATCAATGGAATCTTTGATAGATGGATCGATTCAAGAAGAAGAAATGGATCTGGAAGAGCTGGAAATGAAATTTGATAGATGTAATCCTAGAGAGTACGATTCTTCAAATCCAAATTCTCCTATCAACAATTCTGGCAATACAAGCTATCATATCTTTAGCAATATTTCAAAAATGTCGTTTTATGATGGTTTTGAACAAGTGACTGTTTTCAATGCCAGATTGAATTTTATAGCCCCCTTGAGTGCACAAGTTGTTTTGAAAAAAGATCCTTTTGGTAAAGTAGTCAGTATCATGGTGGATAAAACCCTGCATGAATATGCAAAAACATTAGAAGTAAAAAAATCAAGTGAGAAATATGATGCTTTGAGAGTGACTGATTCCAATTCTTTACCAACATTAATAGGCACGGCTAACAACTCTACCAGACTAAAGAAAAAGGGAAGTATTTCGAAATCAGGAACCCACAGAAAAGAAAGCTGCAATTCCATGTTGCAAACTCCAGTTGTGAATGCATGCAGCATTAACCGTTCTGAAAATCATAGTGCTGCCAATCCTGAAAAAGATGATCTTGTTAAAAATATTATTGAAGAGAACGAAGAAGCTATAGAAGATGACGAGGAGGATAATGAAGAGGACGAAGATGATGAGAATGGTAATGATGACGCAGCTAATGAAATGTTCAACAAAAAGTTTTTAGAAAATGAAGGTATAGATGAAATGACTGCAATTATCAAGGAAGGTAAGGTTGCTTATATTGAGAGTGTAACAACCCCTAAAGGCTCTGAGCCTTATAACATTACTCACAGCAATGGTAATAACTCTAATAAAAAGTTTTCAACAAGCAATTTAAGGTCAGAAATAAAGCCCAAATTTTCAAATGAAGAAGATAAGCAAAAATCTGAATTTTCTAAGGTTGAGAGCTCCCAAAAGCCAAATTTAAACCCAGAAAATGATCCTACATTTTGGTCTAATCTAAACAAAGTTCTTAAAAACATAGATACCAAAGACAATTCAAATTCAAATAACTCTCAATCAGTCAGAGTTCCTGAAGGTTTATTTGGAAGTGAACCTACGCTTGAGCATGAACTAGTGCTTAAGATTCAAGATATCTTACCCCCAGGAAAAATAATTAATATTCATTGCAAAAACTTTTTCAAGTCTCCTATTTATGGCTTATATCCAATCCTAAACGAGGATTGGTGGATGGACACTATGCATAGACTGTTGGGCTTTTCAGAATCTCAATTGAATTCAGAACAATCTCCAAAGGTTACTATTTCTAGAAGATTTGACATTGCCAAACTCGCTACTTTACTAGTTATGTTGAGACTATCATACTTTACATACCCAGACACCTTGGAAGAATGTACCACTGATGAAGAAAGATTTGTTTTAAAATATCCTATAGGTAAAGAATTTATTAGTTTAGCTCAACATAGTTTAAACATTTTTAAAATGGTGAGAAAAGGTATTTTACCTGTGTTGCATTGTGCTTTACTGCTAAGAGTGTATAGAAAGTATGCACCTGAAGAAGGTGACATTGTAGATGGAAGTGATTCTGAAACCTTCACTGGTTTTCTGATTAAGATGTCAACATCTATAGGTTTAAACACCGATGTTGCAAGATCAGGCTGGGTTAAAGAACAAAAAATGTACGTTGATCAATGGAGAAAATGTTGGTATTGTGTTTACTTTTTTGATTTTATAGAATCTTGTAATATGGGTAATACTTCTTCTATTGACATTGATTCCTTTGATACTAAATTACCTGACTTCAAATTAGATCCGTTAACTGGTACTTATCCAACTTTTGTTATTGACTCTCATTTGGAGGATATTGTAGTTAATAATTATCAAAAGAACTTTGAAACAACCTTGATTGCGAGAGATCTTTTGAGTTGCATTACCAATAAAAGATTGAAATTTTCTGTACCAAATTTACAAATGTTGCTAAATAATTTAAGTGGCTCCATAATTAAAAACTTTGGGGAAACATTGAAAAGTATCATTGCTCTAAAAGTTGGAAATCTAGCCAACTCTGTTTATAAGCTAAACAGTTTTATTTGGTTTATAGAATTGAAAGTTCTGCAATTTTATTGTTATATTCACATTTTTATTCACATTGATGAACAAATAAATGCTAATTTTGATAGCATTCTAAACCAAGGACAACTACCTGAAAAAATTGAATTGTTTCATTTTTATTTGAAAAAGATCATTGAAATTTATGTTGAAATTGAGCCCGTCCTAATATTATGTTATGACTCTTCAAAGATTGATACTATATTTGGAAGAGGCAGTAAATTTATCGTAATTCAAGCCTGCGAGAATTTGATTATTAGATTTATTCCTGGATTGCACATTATTGCATCAAGATTTTTACATTTTAAGTTCAACTACCTAGATGTTGATTCACAAACTGATGATCATATTTCTAAAATATCTGAAGAAATTATAAACTGTTTGATGGATAAATTATCTCATTCAGGTGGTATTTGTAGATTATTAAGTAAAAAATACTTCCAAATGTGGAGAATTTCCCAGTCTAATCAATTTATCTTCTATTTGTTGAATAAAAACGCTGATGAAAATTTATTTAAAAAAGACTCCAAGATTAATAATTATCATAGAGAAGAATGGCAATATCATAATGGAAGCACATTTGAGGATTTCTTTCCTTTTAGAAACATACCGATGTACAACTTCTTGACAGGCTATCAGTTAAATCATTTTCAAGAAGTTTTTTCAATCTTAAATAGTGTCAAGTGGAACATTTTCAGTGGTTATTACACTGAATCTGAACTAAAACAAGGTATTCACTACAGAGATAAGCAGTACGAAACATCATTCCAAAAGTTTTTGAAGAAAAATGGAAGTGGCAGCAAAAGAGGAAGAAAGAATTATAAATCAAAAACCAATTCTAATATTAAAACCAATAGTAGCGCTGTACCTTCTTATACAAACCAAGTTTTGAATAGTGCTAGTACCGGTTCTGCCTCTCCATTAGACGAGGCAAATCCAAATAAGAATCATTATACTCAACCAAAAGACAATCCATCCGCCACTAATTCTATTGCCTCAAGTTCTAATCATAACAATAACATAGCAATGGATGAGATTGACAAATACTGGTATGATAACTACTTATCTAACAATAATGACATTTTTGTTGGAAACCAACAGTCTCAAACCTACCAAAATCTTGATGATTTGTTTGATGGAAGTAATCAAGAAAATAGTGCAATTCAAAACTACAAAGGAAGTACTGATATATTAAAAAATCAAGTCATTGAAAAGTTAGCAAACTTGGTACCTGAAGAGTCTGGCAATAGCACAAACCAAAAAGTGGGGGAATCAGTTAAAGAAAATGAAGAGTTCAACGCCGCTTTGCAATCGTTCTTTTTCAATAATGGTAATACCCATTACTCAGATGAAATAAACTTCTAAAATGTTAACAGCATAAATACTTCATATATATTGTTCTTAAATTTTATAAGTATTCGTATTACATTTACAATTGAGATTTCAATTTTGATAATTGTGCTAGAACAGCTTCTTTAGCAGTACCTCCAATAGCATTTCTTTGTTCAACAGACTGTTCGAAATTGAAAATATTGAAGACATCTTCTTTAAATCTGCTATCAATTTCTTCAAATTGTTTCATGGACAGCTTGTCAATACCAGAAAGAGATAGCTTTTCAGCTAAGGCTACACATTCCCCTGAAATATGGTGTGTTTCTCTAAATGGAACACCTCTTTTAACAAGGTAGTCTGCTAAGTCTGTGGCCAGCATATCCATTGTCAAAGCTTTAAACATATTGTCTGGTTTTATAGATAAGGTGGAGATAACACCAGTGGCAATTAAAATAGAATGTTCAACAGATAGTAACGAATCAAATAATGGTTCTTTGTCTTCTTGCATATCCTTGTTGTATGTCGAAGGAATTCCTTTCAAGGACATCATAAAACCAGCCATGTTACCAAATATTCTACCAGATTTACCTCTTAACAGCTCCAAAGAATCAGGATTCTTCTTTTGTGGCATTAAAGATGAACCTGTAGAGTATGCATCAGCTAGTTGAACAAATCCAAACTCAGCAGTAGAGTAAAGGATCAAATCTTCAGCGAATCTTGATATGTGGTTCATGAAAAGAGATGACCAAAACATGATCTCAACAACAAAGTCTCTGTCAGAGACAGCTACAAGGGAGTTACCGATAACGTCGTTGAAATTCAAACCCTCTGCCAAAAAAGTTCTATCTATACCATATGGATGGCCGGCCAGAGCACCAGCTCCCAGAGGAGACTTGTTTAATCTTTGAGTAAGCTGTTGCAATCTTTCCAAATCCTCCGAAAAATAAGTTGCATAGGAAGATAGCCAATGGGACCATCTTATAGGTTGAGCTCTTTGCAGATGGGTATAACCAGGCATCAAAACGCCAATTTCGCTTTCAGCTCTCTCGATAATAGCAAAAATTAAGTCTTTTAAGAAGGGAATAATCTTTTCAGTTAAGTTGTTGTAGCAATATAATCTCATATCAGTAGCAACCTGATCGTTTCTAGAACGACCAGTATGAACTTTACCGGAAATTTCTTTTCCAATAATTTCACCTAAACGTCTTTCGTTGGCTGTGTGAATATCTTCGTCGTTTTCAACAATTTTGAAGCTGTTGCTTGCCCATTCTTCTTCTATTTGAGTTAATCCTAAAGCTATGGCTTCTAATTCTTTTGCTGTAATAAGGTTCAGTTTTTCCAAACCCTGTGTATAAATTCTGGTACCTTTTAGATCTTCCTTGTACATTTTACAGTCGTAAGAAATTGAGGAGTTGTAAAGGTTCATTAACGGGTCAGTGGTTCCTTTAAATCTGCCACCCCATAATTTGTTCTCCTTGTTTGTTTGTTGTTGTTCGGTCATTGTGTCGGGTGGTTTGGTGTTTTGTCTGGTAATTTGCTAATCTATCTAAATATGTGATTATGCTACTTTCATCGTATCTTCATATGCTCGTGAGATAACCAGATGTGTGCTTCTTAAATACTACGCATTTGCTTTATCTCTAACTATACGAAAGTGAAATTTTTCACAATTGGAATTCCGTCGGCATCTTACAGCGAGTTCCATAAAATAATTCACCACCTAGCCAAAATACCGAGCACTCTTGCGGACATAACAATATATGATATTTTTGCAAAAGCTCCTGCCTATGAAACTGCTGACCTGGTATATTAGCAGGCTACTGGTTCGGTTTTGATGGTGGCATGTCTAGTTTTGCACAATTCTGTATTTTCTGCCACCTCTTACTATCTTAATTGCTGGACTGAGTCTCAAATTTAGCTCCTGAGAGAGGAGAAAAGATATTGGCGGGATTCAACTTCTTAAGAGGCAGTGCTTTTGTTTCCCAATGGGGAATGCAGAGTGATTCTGGTGCGGATAGACAATCACGGGGTCCGCTTTTGAAATTTACCCAACCATTATAATGGTTGCTTGTAGCTTGTCTTCAACTCCAAACCATGAAAAATGTGATTTTCGCTCAGAAAGCGCTACTTAAATAGCCAGCCAGGAAAGCAAGCAAGAGAGTATTGTGTCACATGACGTAAGTTTCATTCCCTCACCGCAAAGCATGTTGAACTAGGGACTGTGAGTACGATTCTCTGTTTTAATTATGCAAGTTATATAACAGCAAGATAAATAATAAGATCTAGTTTTGTTGGTTTACTTTTATGGAGTAGCTCTTCCAGTGAATCTTGGATATGGAACACACTCTCTGACAGTAAATCTGTTACATAGCCATGCCAAGATTCTTTCAGTTCCTAAACCGTAACCACCATGAGGACATGTACCATATTCTCTTTGGTCAATGAACCAGTAGTAGGAGGTTGGGTCAATACCTTCTCTCTTGAATCCAGCTAGCAATTCTTCGGTATCGTCAATTCTCATAGATCCACCTGTGATTTCACCAACAGTTGGCATCAAAACATCAACTGACTCAGTGACTCTGGCATCGTCTTTACACTTCTTCATGTAGAAAGATTTGATTGCAACAGGGAATCTGATTAGTAAAATTGGTTTACCAATGGTGTCAACCATCTTTCTTTCAGCAGCTTCCGCAATATCGTCACCAAACACAAACTCTTTATCTTCTTCGTTCTTAATGCCGTGTTCTTGCAACCAGGTAATAGCGTCTTTATATTCCATTCTGATGAATGGACCTTCTGGAGCCTTAAATCCTGGGTTTAATTGATTAACCAATGGACCTGCAATTGGGTCTTCTAACACGTTGTTTACAACCGTTATCAAAAGCTTTTCAATGTGGTTTAATAAATCGTTAAACTCGATGAAGGCTAATTCGGCTTCAATGTGAGTGTATTCACTCAAGTGTCTTCTGGTGTGTGATTTTTCTGCTCTAAAAGATTCAGCAATACAGTAAACATCACCCAAAGCAGCGTTGAAAGTTTCAAGATATAGTTGGGAGGATTGTGTCAAGTAAGCTTCTTGGCCGTAATAATCAAGCTTGAAAAGAGTAGAGCCTCCTTCAACTTGTGTTTGAACCATGTTAGGTGGAGTGACTTCTATAGCCATTTCTTGTTCATAGAATTTTCTGATGTTCTTCAAAAAAGATGCTCTAACTTTCATTACAGCACTTAAAGTTTCACCTCTTAAAGCTAAATGTCTTTGATCCAATAACAAAGATGGATCGGCATTTTCTTGAATTTTGTTAGTAAAGGCATCAACACCGCTTGGAGCTAAGCCAACAACTTCGAAGTAGTCAACTGACAACTCAACACCTCCTTGTGCAGACTTTCCTTCTGGCAATTCCTTGACAGTACCGTAAAGATAGACAGAAGATTCTAAGGTCAAGTTAACAGCTGCTAAAGCACAGTCCCCAGTTAAAACAGCTTGTAGATAACCTGTACCGTCTCTCAAAACCAGGAAAGCTAATTTTTTAGAGATTCTTAATCTATGAACCCAACCAGCAACCTTGACTCTTTGGTTTTTCAACTTGTAGGCCTGAATAATCTTAGCTTTGACTGGCTCTTTCAAAGCGTCATCAAGTTTCAACTTGGAAAAATCTAGCGATTCAACAGTTTTTTCGGCTGCTGGGACTGTTTTGGCTTGTTTTTCTGCTTTCTTCTTTAAAGATTCAGCACCTTTCTTAGCTTTCTTCAAACCGGCTCCTGATATGTCAAAGTATCCTTTTGTTTCTTCTTCTTCCTTGTACACTTTTAGAGAAGCTGTTTCCTTAGTAAAGTAAGCAAAAGCAGCAGTTTTGAATGGAGTTTCTTGTGCTCCAGAAGTATCGGCACTGTCTACACCAGTGTTTTCATTAACGTAATAAAATGTAGCGGACATTTTCGATATGATAGCTTTGGTAGTTGAGTTCTGCTCTGTGACACTTTCTTTAACAAGTTCAACAGGAGCAAATTTTTTTATTCAATGACTAAAAAAAATTTTCAGGTGAAAAAAATAGCGCGTTGTCACGTGCTGGGTGATACGTTTAATCAATATGGCTTCTCAAGCATTTGTAGCACTATTTGTCTTGATGGAAACCTTTTGATGCTTCTCAAAGTATAATGGTGAGCAGAACCGTCTTCTCTACTTCAGTAAATAAATTAAAAATAGCAATAATGGTTATATAAGAAGTCATTTTTGCTCGGGGAGCAAGTTCTGCTGTTGTCGTTTCCTAAGATATAGCGGCAAGGCAGAATAACAATATACCTTCTATGCTTTTGTTGATTTAAAACACCCCTGCCCTTATTGAACTGAAAATACCCATAGCAAAAATTGAATACACTCAAGTAGCTGCTAATTACCGTAAAGAGCTATGCTTCCAAGTGCTTTATCACTTTTTGAAAATAAAGTTGTTAGCTGAAACCTTTGTACAGCTGAACACTAAGCTCTTTACCAGCGTATGTAAACCCATTTAAAACTTTAACACAAGATTCATCAGTGACAGGATGATCAAACTGTACAATGACAGTTTCGGGATCACTCAAAGCGTCTGTATTATTGTCATACAGTGGGTTGACAGGACTAATGTGTTCTCTGGAAGATGATATTATAGTGCCAAAAGATTGACAGAGCTCAACAATGTCGTTATGATCTGCATCTGTGGAGACACTGCCTAGCAATATAAAGCAAGATTCTGGAAGACCTTTCTCAGGTTCGATATTATTCGTACTATTTTCAGTCGCGGCTTTTTCATTGAGACCTTCTTGCTCACTATTTTTAAAATCCTCTTTTTCATTTGTGCTAATCTTGGTGATACCAGTACCACCACTTATGATATCATCCATAAACGAGAAGGTTCCTTGGTCCCTCATAGACCTTTCAGCCTCCCTTTGCTTTATGCGTTCTCTCTCAGTTAGCTCGCTTTCTGTTATGGTATAGCTGTCTTCGGTAGCGGTATTTGTGTTGCTGTTTTTATCATTTTCTACTGCTAGTGCTGGTGGTGCCGACCAGCCAACTTTTCCTACCTTGCAATCCAGTTTTCTTCCTTCAATATCGAGATTATGGCAAAACTGGAGAACTGACATTGCTTGCTCTTTTGTTTCCATGTTACAAACACCATATCCTCTGGATCTTCCTTCTCTGTCTCTTATCACCTTGGCGTAAATGACGTTACCAAACTTAGAAAACATCTCAAACAAATCCTGAGCTTTTGTTGAAAAAGGCAGGTTTGCAGCAAAAATTTCATATCCTTCAGCCGACATAGAGTGCTCCCCAACTTCGTCGTACTTTGAACTCTTGGTTTTATTGTTTGGGGTATTTTTTCTGACTGATCTATCTCTTCTTCCTTCGTCTCTGTTTCTTCTGTTGGTTGCTTCATCGTCGGTATGGTTGGTGCTATTAAGTGCTTCTTCAGGAGGAGGATTGTCTTTTCTTACAAAAATTATTCTTCCCATAAATTGCTCATTGTTCATTTTTCTTATGGCTTTCAAGACCGAGGCAAAATCCCTGAACTCAACTGTCCCCATTCCTCTGTGTCTTCCTTTTTGAGTTACTATATCAGATCTAATGACTTGGCCAAACTTGTTAAAACCATCAGTCAAGTCCTCCCCAGTGCAATTATATGGAAGATTTCCAATAAAAATCGAGTTGTGGTAGTTTCTATTCATCTTGGCTTTATATGAGGCGCCATCATCCACTATTGGCGGTGCATCTGCTCCAGGTGCTCTTCTGGGCTTGTTCGTTCCTCGACTTGATGATCTGCTACTTTCTCTTCTAGTAGCATCTCTTTTACGAGAGCCATTGTTATTGGCTGGCCCAAGTCTGTTGGCTGCGTTTGAATCATCGTCTTCTCCTTCTTTTACATAGCTACTATCTTCACTATCTCTTTTTCTTCTGCTTCTGTTGTTTACTCTTCTTCCTGGTCTATTTTTGTTTTGTGCCTTGTCGTCTGTTGAAGGTTTTGATTGCTGTGAAGCCCTGCTTTCTATTACTTCTGACATGTTTTATTGTATTGTTCTTATCTTATGGTTAATGCTTCTGCTATAAAGGTGTCGGTAGTTCAAAAACAATGAATGTTAACAATATTGCTACTTTCAATAAAAGAAGAACCCTATCCGGTACAGTCAACTAGTATGTAGTTTTATTGCCAATTATTGCTTAAAAAGTTTCAGTTTTTTTAATATTCTGATATGCAGATTTAAATATAGTCTAACAACAATATACAGGAATCAAATTAACTAAAAATTAGCTTCTAGACGGCCGTCTGTTCCTCTGTAATACTGAGGCTATTTCTTGGTATATATTCGACTTTCTTTCGGATCTTTGGAATGACATATATTGTTGCCCCTTTTGCTGAAAGAAAAATTTTTCCGCCAGGCGGAAATTTCCGTGCGGCGGATATAAAGACTCCCATGAGCGGCGCGGCGTGAGCAGGTGAAAGAATAGCACAGAAGAGACCCCATTGCATTACACGTGACTAGTCTCGAAAAGGCACATTATATAGCAATCTCTGCAGCAGGGTTTCTGTTCATGAGCTCAGGGCTGAGTGGCTGGCCTCATTTCTTGGGATACTGCAACACGTATTGTCTCTCCACGACTGTCTCTTTATCGACCTCTTCTTCGCCCTCAAAACGGAGAACCGAGTACCAAATACCGTCGATCATTCTTTTGCCTATCACAACAGCAGGATAAAAAGTTGTAGTATCAGGGTATTTTCCCAGAACTTTCATGCCTGTGGGATAGTTTTTCAACACTTGATGCTTTGCAGCAGCTTCTTTTGCTAGAGGAATATGTATTATCTCTCTTGAGTTACACTTGAATATAGAGGTTGTCAGACCGGATTCTGCCGCTTCTATATCCTGGATCACAAAACGAGATCCCTCATCATTTACTATTTTCAAAACAATACACTGAAACCAGTCAATCATATCATCAGGAATTTTCTTTTTCATGGAACCGCCATTTGATGTCAACTTGGGTTTGTAAGCAACTGTTGATCCAACCGTCAAATAGCAAACTTTTGGATTGTAAGAGTTGGGGTACACCGAAACTCCCTTTTTAGTACGGCTATAGTTGCTTTCGTTTTCTTCGCTCTTGCCAGCCGTTCTCCCTGGCACACTTAAAATAGGCTCTTCATCTGTGTTGGATATGTCTGGTGATTGTTCTTTAACTGAGTCGATATTATTTAGTCTTTCAGTTATCGTAGAAGACGTTGATGTTACTCCTTCAATTTCATTCATTTCCTTCTTTCCAGCCTCTCCAGTTCCAGATTCAGCGTTAGCTATCAACTTGTTAGAAGGTGGCAAAGAAGGAGGTGAAGCAGTACCAGTCGCTGCGGCTGCTGCCTCTGCTGCTGCAAGTTTCCTTGGCTGAGAGGGCAAACTTGATAAAAGTTTCTTTCTTCTATCATCATCAATCTTAGTCACTTTGTTTGCCATGGTAGATAATGGCTTATCGGCAATCGACGAAAGACTTTGTTCGAAGCTTTCAATTTCCTGCTCTTTGTTTTCATTAAAATTCTTCAATCCCTCTAGTCTGGCTTTCATCTTTTCCTCTATTAAATCAATATCAATAAACAGCAACTCCATCTGTTTCAGCACAAGGGCATTTTCCAGTAAATGGCTCTTATGGTTAAAAACGTCTTGAGCATTTTTCACATCATTATCATGGACATCAAATGGCATAGTTTCACTACTTTCATACAGTTTACTCATTTTCGCCACCAATTCTGCCCATTTTTTCTTCTTAGAATCATTCAAATCACTCATATTTAAGCTCAGTACTCACGGGTTACTCAAAGTGGTTGTTTAAGCATGGGTTTAATCCTTTATTGATAACCAATGTTTTTGTTATTCTCTGTTCAAACTTCAGCCATTGAATAAAAAATCCATGTGTTCGCGTTTATAGCATTTGTCGGAGTTACCGAGTCTCATCTCAATTCACTCAAAATTGGTTTAATCAATACAGTTATTCTTGGAATGCTGCGCCATGTTTACTATGCTGAGGAAATCCAAAGTACTAGGAAATTTAAAGTCCATGAGCATCCTAAATTTAGATGCCATTTTGTTCTTATAGCAACTTGTTTTGTAATTTTCAAAAAAAAAAAGGGACTTTTCATCTTGTTAATTAGCCGATACCTATATAAATCTTCATATAATATACTCTTTCTTCATATGCTACTTTAAGGTGAAATGAATCATGCTCTCAATTCGGCTTCATCATGGCTCTTCAATCCTCTTAGCACCATTGATCCAAGCCATTTATCATTAGAAATAATTAAATCAATGTCTGAGCTGATACCAACATCAACTCTTTTATCCCATAGCCATCTCTTTCCAAATTTGGTAAATTCATTTTGGTTTAGGACCTTCACGTTAGCCTCCTTTAAAGAGACTTCAATAATCATATCTAGCCCATCAGATTGTTTTGAATAAACAGTACAGTCTTGCCATTGAGGAATTTCAACTAGCAGCATCTCTTTTTCTGAGCCCTTCAAGTTGATGATGAAATCACCCTTTAGCATTTTAAAGTTAATCAAATCCACATTTTTTAACATGTCTAGCGTAATTTCAATAAAGAAATCCCCCGACAATTTCATATTGAAAATATCAAATTTTGTGTTATTGAAATCAACCCTGTTTAATATTTCCAGCTGTTGAATAAAAGCACTATTTTTTATTAACGCTTCAGGTATTTCAACTGTTCGTAAAGCAAGGTTATGGGGTTTAAAGCCAATTTTCATTTTTTCATCCCAATAAGCATCATCTTTGCTTTTCTTTTTTTCTTCTTCCACCAAGGAATCCGGATTTTCACTGTCTTTCTTTTCAGCTTTGTTTCTAGAGACATACTCAATCATCAGATCTAGTGGTGTTAGAACATAGTCTTCAGTTGCCACACAAATTTGATGTGAAAGCTGGTATGGAATAAAGTCATTATCCAACTCTGTTTTAATCAACGGCACTATACTATTATTTTCGCCTTTCAAAAATTCAAAGTTGATTGGTATGTCTAAGGGAATTGTTGGATTATTTTGGCAATCCGGTAAATAGTACGTGACTTTAAGCATACTTATTATAGGGAAAATCAAGCTATTAAAGCTCAATTTTACCAAACTAGCCGGAAGCATCCGAGGAACCTCAAATGCATCTATGGTCAGTTGCATTGAATTATTCTTTTCTACTACTAAATTGTTCAGACTGTAGATGTTCTCTTTCACTTTGGATTTCAACATGCACACCAAATAAACAATGGCCACAACAACAAACAGGTAAATTAAAACCACAGCCAAAATCAAACTAAAAAAAATCCATTTGTACCTTGTTCCTGGGGGTTTAGTTTTTGTGATGATTTGTGGTGGGGTTTCTCCCCCGACGATCTCTTCCTGTGCAGTGGGCAAATTGTCGTTCTCGTTAAATAAAAGAAGAGGTTGTCTCTCCAAGTCTCCGCTGCCGGCTTCAGTATTTGTTGCCATCAGTAATGTGCGTTTTAGTTCCTGTTTTTAATGGTTTAAATGCGGTTAGGATAGCTCTGTCAAATGCTCAATAGATGCCTTTAAGCTCACCCTTTGGCATTCCTCGTTTTTCAGCTCTCGTGAAGAAAGGGCCATTAGAGGAATATTTCGTTTGAGGAATTGTTCAGCCGCACGTGTGGTGCAACCCTTGAGCTGCTTTGTTTTATCACGTGCTTATTTAATAAGGTAGCGAATGAAAGCTGCGGAAAGAGCGCCCAATGGAAACAGAGACACTGAAATGCCGCCGGGATTGGTCCCTGCTGCCAGAGCCAATATGATACTACAGCTTATAACGGAATTTGGAAGGAGGATAAATCAATCCGGCATATTTTGAAGTCACTTTTGTAATCAACGAAAACTGAAAGTGGAAATGCTCTATTTACTATCAATACGAACTTATATTGGTTTTACACACCCAACATGAGCACAGTTCCACCCGTGCTGAATAAGATTATTCAACTGCTTCTTCAAAATAAGGCTAACTTCACCCTCTTGAACCATGCAGCAGAAGGAAAATCTGAGGTAATCAGTAAAATAAGAGGAACTCCTAATGGAGCAGGAGCTAAAGCCATTGTATGTGAGATGAAAAAACTAAAAGAGCCATTAAGCGAGGGTGTGAAAGCCTTAGGGCTACGGGAGACGGACTTCATTTTGCTGATACTGTCAGGAGATCTTCAAGTGGATTATAAAAAGCTGGCCTCTTTCATAAACTGTAAGAAAATAAGCATGGCCAAGGTTGACGCAGTTTTGGAGGTAACAGGGTGTGTTCCAGGAAGTGTTCCGCCCTTTTCTTTTGATGAACACCTGAAAATTTTATGTGATGGTAAGATCTTTGATCGTTTTGACGAAATATGCTTCAATGCAGGATCGCTGGAGCATTCATTGAAGATAAAATCAAGCGACTACCTGAGAATAGTTGATCCTTTGCTGGGAGATTTCAGCAAGTCTGAGCAATAAACGTGTCGGGAACGTTCTGAAGGCGTGTTTGCTTTCTAAAGTGACCTACATTTGTACTACAGCGGAAACTCTTCTTTGCATCATCATGGCGGCCATTTGCAGGTGCACGTCGACTTTCATGAAAGGCGGCTCTGAAGCAGCCATTAGGAACAGTGTTAGCACGATCCTGCTTTGAATTTTGGCAACACAGATTGGTCGTGGTGCATAGAGACAAAATAAAACAGCTGAACTTTCTGCTTTTAAGAGCAACCCTGGGTAAATGCAAACAAAGGCTGGAAAACTCAACAAAGGTATTTGATCTTTATGTTTAACGACTGGGTTAAGATATAAAAAAAAAAAAACTAGCAAAGTAACGCATCAGATGCTTCTCATGAACATTATGCCAAAGAGAAAGAAGCCAATTGAAGCGAAGCAAGCACCTGCCTAGGAACAGTTTTAGTCTTCTTCTGAAGCAGGTGCTATCTAGGTAGGTAGGTAGCTAACTAGCTTTATCAGGTCACATGACTTTGGTTTATCTTGACGTTTTTTTCCAATGCACAATATACCGCATTAGGCACCGGAAAAATAGGTTAAGTCCTTAGTGGTGATATCCCTTGCAGTTATATATAGCTATGTAAATTGTGCTTCACCTAGTATAGAAAACATTGAAAATACACCACCACTAAACTTGATATCTTAGTACTAAACATAAATATCATACTATATTTATTTGAAATTACTTTTTGGTCGATTTCTTGCTGTTTTCCTCCCACAGCACCGTTTTCAAAAGAGGTTTTTTATACCAGTTCATATTTACGTGTAATGATTGGATTTATGAAGAGTGTGGCAAGTTCCACCAAAAGTGAGGTTGAAACGAATATCTATGCTGAAAACGTTGTTCCTACAACAGGCAACTTTTTCTATTACTTGAAACTTACCCTATTTCATTTCCCTCTAGCAATTCTGGGGTTTTTTATTGATTGTTTGAAGTTTGTTGTTATCGCAGCATATCTACTGTTGAAAACATGTTTTCTGCACATTCCAATGGGATTAGGAAATTTTATGAAGTTGTTTTTGGAGCATACACTATATGTTATTGTGGACTCATTTACATGGCCTCTGAATGCTGTTCTAGGATTAAAGCCCCTTTATTATCATGATAATCCTGTGAACGAATTACTTCATGGCAAAAGCAAGCTGCCTTTTTCATTATACATTGACGTGTTGATTGGTGACATTTTCTTTCCAATCTTTTTGAACGGATTGATACTTGTAACTATCAGCGTTGGAATAGCTGTTTCGCTGGTTTTGTTTCACAAATTGTTTATGATGCTCTATACAGAAAAACTGATAATCACTTTAAACCCTTTACAAACTATCACTAGTATGTTCAATGCATCGCTCAATGATGTTTTATGGGTAATGTCCATTGTTGAAAACACCCTCAAGTCTTTCAAAATAATTGCTTCGCCACTAGTAAGCATAAAGGATGCTAGTCAGAAACAGGAGATCTATGTTAAAGAGAAAAAAGTTGTTATTCAAAATGGACTAAAAGATTATAAACAACGTAAAATTGAAGAGTTTCCAAGCATGGTTACTAGCGTCAAATCTAAATTTTTTAATGCCATCAAAAACAAACTGGAAACTTCGGTTTCTTCGCCCTCAAACAGCGAACAAGGGAGTGCTTCTTCAGCAAGCAAGTACTCCAATACATTCGAAATTCCCGGAACGTCTAGACCATCTACTGAAGACAGTTTTAAGAGCGGTAGTGCAAGAGAGGACCCCGTGGATTCGTACGTTAGTGGTAATATGAATGGACCGTCAGGCGCAACTAAACTTCGAAGACTATCTTCGATTGAAATAGCAGAGACCTTGCCAAAAGATTTTTTTCAAAATACGAGCAAACTAACTGGAGAGATCACAACTGTGAATGGGAATGATGAAGACCTAACCAGATACCCTGCGATCTCAGAAGCCAGCAGCAAAATGGCTACTGCCAAAAACGATGATTATGGCTTAAGCAAAAGAAAGCTGAAAAACAAAGCACTGGAACAATAACATCCCCAAATTAAAAGAACTTTTCTATCAAAGCAAAAAAAACAAAAAACTGTAGGACCATGAACCTTGTGGGTAGGTTTGGTGAGGACTCTGCTGTGAAGAAGGCATATATTTATAGCAAACTAAAGGCCATTAAATCACATCACCTCAGGTCACATGCACAGCGTTCTGTCTTGAGGCTGTAAATATATTAATATGCTTACTTTCTCTCTGGGCTGTCTGCGTAGAAGCGAGGCACATGACGCGAGAAAAAGGAATACGCGTAAAACGGGTTTTGGGACTGTAGATTAGAAAAGTGATTATTGGTTCCATTATGAAGTAAATTCATAGAAGGACCAATTGAAATATGACAACTTTAACGAGCGCTATTACAAGAAACGAAAGCAGCTTACAGGTTCTGACAGTTTTAGGCAAAATAAGCCAAAAAAATTCTCTTCTAGACGCTAGCAAGAAACTGAACATCCAGGATGATGTTTTTAGCAAATGGGGTGGTTTTTCCATGGAAACATTCCAAAAAACCATTTCACCAGGATGCATCAAGGAAATGCTGGCTGAAAACTCTGCAGAAGAAGCAAACCATGTCAATATCAGGCTTAAGAAGATAGTGAGAAGCAACCTCTCGCACACGATCATTAAATACACCTTCTTTGATCGCTCTGCCTTTGGGCCAGGGTTGGTTGCTTCCACAGACTTTGGAATCTGCTACTTGGGGTTTGAGGCTGTTTCCAGTGATCCGACTAGCTCAAAGATATTTTTAGATATGACCGAAAGATTTAAAGAAGCAGCTTGTTTTGAAAACGAAGAAACCAAACAGCATCTCCAGGTCATTGACTACTTGAAGTTTGAACAAGCACAGCAACACCTCGATATGAATGTCCATGTTCTCGGTTCAGAATTTCAAATTGAGGTTTGGAAAAGCTTGCTTCTCATTCCCAAAGGCAGCTTGTCCACTTACGGCAAGATATCTTCAACTATTGGTAAGCCTCGTGCTTTCAGAGCTGTTGGATCTGCTATCGGCCGAAATCCTGTATCCTATTTTATTCCCTGTCACAGAGTAATTAACTCCAGCGGTGAAATTGGCAACTACATGTGGGGATCGAATGTGAAAAAGGCAATGATAGGCTTTGATAAATTGTTTAATTGAGCCTCTCATTGGCTCAAACACAGAGCGATTTTCTTTCCAAGTTTAATCTGAAGTATTCAGAAGTATCATATTTTAATGCCCGACGCCGTTTTCGGCATCGCATATATTTTTCACTCGCCCTAGACAAAATAAAAAATTTTTCATGAATTTTTTCAGTTTGTTTCTTTTGGCTAGTGAGATTTAGTCATCGTAATATATAGCAATATATAAAAGCGGTAAACATCTTTAGTAGTCGCCTATAATCTTATTGAGTTTGAACCTTAAGCAGTAAGAAGCTGAAAACCCCAAGTTAGTTTTACAAGCCGGCATAGTATTATCACAATGTTATCTGCTTCTTTACTAATCAAGAGAAGTAAGTTCACCAACACTTCGACCTCTGCTATTATCTACAAGCAGTTCCACAAGAATAAAAAGCTTCCACCTCTACCAACCTTGGATGCACCACAATGGAGTGCTAATACTGCAGTTTCCTCTATTCTATATGAAAGTCCGCCAACTAACAAGCCAGTTGATCAACACAAAAAAAATCATATTTTAAACTGTTTAGTCACCAACGAGCCAGGGGTTCTGTCGAGAATTTCCGGTACTCTAGCAGCTAGAGGATTCAACATTGACTCCTTGGTTGTCTCCAACACTGAAGTCAAGGAATTGTCCAGAATGACAGTTGTTTTAAAAGGTTTGGATGGGGTTGTTGAACAAGCCAGAAGACAAATCGAGGATTTGGTTCCTGTGTATGCAGTTCTAGACTACACCTCCAGTGACAATATCCAAAGAGAAATGTTATTGGCCAGAGTTTCTTTATTGGGAGCTGAATACTTTGAAGATCTATTGCAGCATCACAACAAAGGCACAGGTAAAGATGTTGATGAAAAGGAATTAATCAAAACCCAGCAGCAAAAATACCATCCAAAAAACCTTCCATTCTCTGAACTTATCAGATTGAAAAGTGAGCATTTGGCCAACATTAAGTTATTGACTGAATCCTTTGGCGGTAAGGTTGTTGACATTTCTGAAAATAACTGTATTGTTGAAGTCTCTGCGAAACCTAAGAGAGTCACTAACTTTTTACAGTTGTTGAAGCCATACGGTCTATTGGAAGTTGCCAGATCTGGTGTGATGGCTTTGCCAAGAACTCCTGTTAAAAACCAAGAGCAGGAAGATGATGATGAGGAGTTAAGTAAAAAAATCAACGATATAGTCGATGTTTCCCAGTTACCACCAGGTTAAATGGTTGTTTTCAAAAAATGATTATTCTTGAAGAAATTATTATTACTATTTACATATAAATGTTCTCTCTATATAAGTGTAGAAAATACAAAATAATTAACCCATTTATAATCCCTTTGCGTTTTGCTTCATGCTGAATTTGTTTACTAAAACGTCGCTAAGTTCTTTGGTTGTGTCATTGTACAATTTCATAGATATAGCTCTTTTGTCTTTCTTATCTGAAAGAATGACTTCATCCCAGGTTATAGGCAATTGCTTAACAAATATTGTGTCTTTCAAATCTGAAAGTTCTTTCTTGTTGAAAACTTGTTTGACAACATCGTTTTGCTTAGCATCCAGCAAGGAGACAATTTTCTTAAAGTTTTCGTTCTCCAAGCTGTATAAGAAGGGTTTTAAAGATGTAACTTCTTTTACCAAGGATTCTTTCTTAGATAAAATGTCTTCTGCAGATATTTTACAAGTCAAAGTGTGGTCTAATTTGTTGAAGCCTACAGTTTCCTTAATCTTCTGTGCTAGTTCTTCGTTTATGACTGGCTTGTAGGAATAGAACTTTGGAATTATCGATTGACGCTTAGTGTTTACTGTATCTGTTACTGCACCTCTTTTTGTCTTCAAAGTATTGTCATACAAAAACTCATTGTATGTATATTCAAAAGAAGCATCAATGTTTTCAGAATACTCAAACTTTTTAAACATGGAGTAAACAAATGAAAGCACAAACTGCCTTTCGGCATCATTTAAGTTGTTAACAACGTCTTCCCCCCAAACTGCTTTCAGCCCTGTGTCTAATTTTTCCTTAAATTTCAACTCCTTTTCTTGGTAAGATTGAACTCTATCTCTCATATGTTGTTGAATCAAGTTTTTTTTTTCAACATCTTTTGGATTATGGCTATAATCCATTCTGCTATGAATCAAATCGTTTATTTGTATTTCTTCTCTAGGATCCTTTGGATCTAGTAGAATGTTGCCAAATCTTCTTTCTGTTGGCAGAAAATGATCTCTGGGCAAAACACTTTCCTGTGATAGTGCAATGCCTATGAATCTTCTTCTAGGATGAAATGGATCAAAGTAGTATCTTACATAACCGTAGTCTTTGGAGTTGATGGTATGGTCTCTACCAATATATGTGTTGTCACCTGGGTAAAATCTAGTACCTCTTTGTGTGTAAATAATTTCACTTGGATTAACATATTGATTTTCGTTTCTCTTGGGACCTAATCTTTGACCCGGGGAATCAAGATTACTGGTTTTACTTGTACCGGCTCTCTTTGTGGCTGTTCTCTTTGAAGCTTTATTAAAAGCCAAAAAAATGTCTTTTCTTAACATTTCCTGTGAGTTTGGTTAATATACAAAGTAAATGTTCTTGTTAATCAATCAGGAAGCTTTGGTAAGTTTAGTGTTTAGTAATTGTTGCTATTTATTACTGTGCAAGGAACTCCTTCAGAAAGAGCAGATGAAAATTTTTACCTGTAAAATTTTTCAGTATTGGCCTGCTGATCCAATCTCCGACCAGCAGGCACTGTGTTGATCGCGTGATGTTGGTAACACGTGACATGTGTCCGCGTGACTGGGGGTAAAGTACGTGAGCGCTTACTTCACAGTACCCCCCGCACAGATCAAGTCCTCATTTACTACTTAGGTACTCTGACTGTGTGAACCAGTAACAATATCCTTTTAATAAACCAAATTAACAATTTACCTAATATAGACAACTAATGGCCATAGATGAGTTTATTTCAAATTTAAAGCGCTCAAAAAAGCTGCAAACAGGGTATTCTGCAGATCTATTGAAAAATACATTTGTGTTCAACAATGGAGAACAAGAGTTCGTCTTATCATTTCATGACAGCAACAACTGCATTATAGTTTACACCAACAGTCTTCAATTTTTTTCTTCAATAGAATTGCCGATTTTGAAATCTGATGAAGCGATTACGGTCTTTGATGTATCACCCATTTCAGGTGAGATTGCAGTGGGGACCAACAAAGGTAGTATTTTTATATATACCTACATATCACTTCTTAATAGTTGGGAGCTTTTTAAAAAGACAACTCATGATGTTAATAAGATCACATGTGTTCAGTGGCTTAATAAATCTGAATTGCTGTTATGTGACAGTATTAAAATGTCTGTATATTTAATTAAAGAAAACGAAGATTTCTTACAGATTTGGGAACAAAAGAATCCAGGAAATCCCATCTTTTATGTTGAACTTTCAAATACGAATTATTTGAGTTGCTTAACTTTTAATGACGATTTGGTTTATGTTTGGAAGAGATCTTTGATCGATTTGGATAAAGAAATCTATGATTACAAATTGGTTCTTCTACGGGAAGAAGGTATTTCCACAATGAACAAATGGAGTTATTTAGGGGAGAGGACTAATATATTGTATTCTCTAAATACGAGTAGGAAACTTAATATTTGGACTATTGATGGGGAGCTGAAAAAGGAGAGGTGCATTGACTTATCCCAAGAAGATCATAGGTTTGCTATAATTATCAAGAATAATAAGAAATGTGGTCGTGATTATGATTGTATAATTACTTTTGGAAAAACTCTCGATGCTGCATGCATGATTTACAAAGTAACTTGGAATGGTGACCTATTGCATATCTTAGAAACAAAGCAAAATCTTAACATGGGAGAAGTTTTTACAAACGGGCTTTCCAATGAAGACTTTTTATATTTCAATAGTTTGTATAATGAAAGCTTCTCAAAAATTGCTTTGGTTTACGATATGCTTAATCAAAAGACAAGTGGCCACTTTTGGATTGATGTAAAAAAGCTTTTTTCAGCAAAAACTAGCACTGTATTTGAAAACATAATTACTTTCGGAGGCCTAGTAAATGATACTAACATTATTGGCATTGAAGAAGATCCAACAAGATTTTTGACACAATCATTAAACCAGAAATTAACGAGATGGGTTATAAAAAATGATAAAATTGAAAAAGAGAAAGACCTATATCTCAAAAGTAATCTTAAAAGTGCTTTGAAAGTTGGAAATTCTTTTATTTATATGTTTGAGGAAACGCTGAATTCTGGTGATGCAGAAGTGAAGTTAAGAAGACAAAACCCCAAAAAAATCGATAACTATAAAGACTATTTGTTTTTATCATATTCTGATCAAGTTGATGTTTATATGCTCAAAGATCTCACATTTATTGGTAGCAAGCAAGTTGAACACTCAGAATGGACCATTATAAATGGAAAAAATATTATTTTTGTAAGTAAAAATGGATCATTAACCTCCTTTGTATTTGATGCTGATTCATGGCTCAGTAACGGAATTGTAGACACACACTGCAAAATTGAATATTTAGATACACATGTTCAAAACAACAAGTTCCTATTTAATACCAGTAACTCAGAATTTCTCATTTATGACTTAACTGAAATTATCATATACTGTAGAAGAATTATTGATGTTGATTATAAAAGTTGCTCATGGACTATGTTAGAGTGCGGTGAACCAATTTTTTTCATTAATTTGGGAAACTTCTTGAATATCTGTTGCAGAGAAGAAACTTATCAAATTAAGAATGACTATTTGTTGAAAAGCATTTCTATATTTTCCACTAACATTGCATTTCAATATTTTGGTCATATAGAAGTTTTAAACTTATCATGTTTTGATGTACAATTTAAAATTAAACCCTCTATTGAGTATTTATTACTTCGATTATTAAGGGATGGAAAATATGAAATAGCCAAAAGAGTTCTCAGTGGAGTGGACCAAGAACTTGAAAGCAGCAACGAATTTGATGCTCAAAAGATTTTTTCTGTTGTTAAGGAATGTGATTTCAAAAGGACTGAGGTTTATGTAGATGCACTAACATGGAAAAATATTGCTTCAAAACTTTTAATCAAGCTGGGAGGAGATGATAACAACAAAAATCTAATTGTAATGATACAATTTTTACAAACAAATTTTGAAGCAAACAACTTGATTATCAACAACTTTAACTTATCTGCCGCCCTTGGCCCTATTCGACTTGAGGATACAATACCGCTTTTATTTGAGCAAGATAATTTGTTTGGAATAAAAGACTACAATTTAGAAGATATTAATTCAACTTATGATTTGTTCAAGTGTTTTTTTACAATTTGGAGCTCTAGAGATAAATTAACAGGAGTATTTGAAAAGCTCTCTAAAATAGAATATCAAGAAACAAAAAATCCACATGATGTTGGTGTTTTTTATTTGTCTTTGAATAAAGTGGCTAATTATAAATTGTTATGGAAATTCAGTCCCTTAAAAGAATCAGTAAAAGTGACATCTTTTTTGGCGAATTACACAAATAAGAGATGTTTGAATAATGGATATAAACTTCTTTCACTTCACAGATATAAAGAAGCATGTTGGTTTTTTTTGTTAGGAAACGATTACAAAAGCATGTTTTATACAACGTTTAAGAGAATGGATTCATGGCTGCTTGGTATAGGTAGTTTAAGGCTACTGGATGAAACTAACGAAAAGCTAAAAGAATGCTTGCAAATATACTGTATTAACTATTTTTTTGAAAGGAAAATGTTTTGGGAATGGTTTTACTGTGGTTTAGTAATTCATAATAATAAATTGGATTTTGTACAAATAAATGATTTTTATCTAGAATTAGATGATCTGTTAATTTTGCTTTCAATATTTCAGAAGTTTGGATCTGCAGAGATAGAGTACATGATAGCTAAGAGAGTAGCAATAATGTATCAACGAATAGGAGAAACGGCACTTTTTGAATACTACAATAAAACCTATAGATCTGATGAAGCCATTAAAATTAAGAACACTAATAATAAAATGCCTAAAAAAGAAGTTACAAAATCAATATTTGACATATTCAACAAGGAAGATATTTCTTCATCAATAAAGCCTAAAAAACCGGATGGTGGAAACCAAGAAGAAACACCCTTTGACGATAGCAAAGAAAAAGAAAACAAGCAACAAAGTTCATCTTCATTATCAAGCACTAATGATGCTGAGGAAAAATCTAATTTGCAGAGCAGTTTATTTGATAATTTTAAACCTCAGTCTGCTACAAACAATAAACAACCACAATCGAAAAGCTTATTGGATGATTGGATGTAAAAAAAAGCTTCTTGTTCTCATGACAATTCAATGCGATTAAATAGCACTTTGGTATATTCATTATTTATAGAAAAAACTTACTCATTTTCTTTCTTTGCCTTTCTACTTCTTGCTCTTTTAGATTTTCAACAAACTCAGCTTTTTTCAACAAATTGCTATCTTCTGGAGTCTTTTCCAAGCCTTTCTTCAACTCCTTGAGAGCATCGTCGTATTTCATTTTACCGATGAGGCAAAGTGATTTTCTATAATGTGCTTTTGCAAGGGTTTCTGGTTTCAAGTTAATATCGTTATTTAGAATAAAATCGCAAAACTTGGCACCAAGCTCAAAGTCCTTGTCCTTAATGTAGCACATAGCAAGGTTTAAATATAAAGTTATCTTTAATTCTTTGAACAACAGATTCATCTTTGCATCACTATCAATGTCGGGGATATATTCATTCAAATATCTTAAAGCTTTCAAATATTTAAAAGAAGCATTTTTAAAGTCACAGGCTTTGAAAAGAGAGCCCCCACTGTTCTTTATAGCAGAAACTGCTTCATAAGCCCTTTGGAAATCATCTTCCCCAATGCTAAACTCGTCAATTGGAAACTCCTGGAAAACATCGCCATCAGCAATTAAATTGCACCCTTTGGTGTAAGGATTCTCCATATCGGATGACCATATTCCTGCTTTTTTAATCAAGCAAAGAGACTTTGGAAAGCCTGTCTCATTGTCGATATTTACTTTTTCTAAACATCTTACCACCTCCATGCCTTTATAAACTTCACCAAAAACCGAATGCTTTCCAACCAAATGATTAGAATCATCAGCCGTCAAAATGAAAAACTGAGATTTATTCGTATCAGGTTTTCCATGGTTAGCCATAGCTAGCTTCATGCATCTTTTAGAGCTCCCCTCCACGATCGTTTTGAAGTTTGAGGCGTGTGATAAATTTTCATCCTCAAAAAACGAATTATTCTCGTAAATGGATTCTCCTCCTGTTCCTATAAGTTCTTCATTAAAAGTATCAATCGTTCCATAGGTTATATCTCCTGCTTGTACCATGAAATTTTTGATAATTCTATGGATCACAGTATTGCTGTATCCTTGTGAAGGTCTTTCACACAACTGCTTAAAGTTTTCAGAGGCTTTAGGAGCTTGATCGTCATAAAGTCTAAAGACAATTCTGCCTATGAACTCTTCGTTTATGTCAATATCAAAAAACACAAAAGTTTGACTACTCATTTTCAACAAATTGTCTATAAAAGAGGTGATTTTGGGGAACTTCTGTAGCCTTGCTTCTTCATTGCCCAAACCAACGGATGCCAAGAACGACATCTTGTGACGTGCAATTCGACCTTTAGTTTCTGCACGTGATTTGCTTCAGAGTTAAGCACGTGAAACCTTTGTGCGAATTGCATGTGACCTAACCCCTTTCTTTAATGTTATGGTAGCGGTTCGCCAGTAAAAAAATTTTCTTCATGACTTTCGTAGTGTTTTTCTTCACGAATCTGGCGCTGTTGGTATATTAAAGTACGTGTATTCCTAACAATCCTATTGTAGGCTTTGAAAGTGCTTAAGCAACTTTATATAGAAAAGGATATTAATGGTGAACCAGCAATAAGATATAGTTGTTATTTTTTGTTTACCAAGGACTCTTGTTATTAAAAACATTAAAATTGCAAAGCAAACTTAATAACAGCAATGGTACAAGTTAACAGAGATCGGCTTCAAGGAAATGAAGCTTTTGATCACATATCAATTGTTATCAGAGAATGTAGCATACTATCTACCGCTATGTCTAAGCAGTTTCAAATAAGTAAAGGAAGTATAATTAATAGTAGTAGCCATTATGCCAAGCATTTAAAAACACCCGGTCATCAAAACATAAGCAATAAATCAGCCACAGAAAAGCATTTGTCTACTCGGAACTATAAATTTTTATCTAATGATACACATGGCGACAATGAACCTTTGATCTATGGCTTCATTGAGTTGAAATCTATTCTGCTATCCATAGAGGACCTGAAAAATATAGACTCTCTAACTATTTTGCAACCATTTCTGTTGGTTATAAGCACAAGCTCGACTTCAGGTTACATTACAAATCTTGCATTGATATCCATCTATAAGTTTTTATTTCAACACAAAATTATAAACCTTAAATCTAAAACCCACACTTTAGCAATTAGACAAGCAATGGTTTCTTTGACCCACTGTAGATTCGAAGGCACCGAACAGATGTTTGATGACGCAGTATTGTTAAGAGTTCTTGAATTGATTCAAAAAATATTTGTTAGTGAGCATGGTGATAAATTAACAGATTCTCAGGTTTATGATGTTTTACAAACAGTTTTGTCACTGGCTTGTAACAAAAAAAGAACCGAAGTTTTGAGAAAAGCAGCTGAATCTACTTTAACGGATGTGGTAACTAAGCTAATGTACAAACTGAAGGATATTGACGATACATTTGATGAATTATTGCTAAAGAATAAAAACAATACCATTGTGAATGAAAAGATTTTTGTTGACAAAAAGAAGGAGCCATTGATTGATGATTTGATAGGGTCTTCTAAGAAATACGCCTCTTTGCCTCCAGAAAGCGATGTTAACAGTCTTGACCTGGAAAAACGTAGCAGTGAAGAATTGGTTCAAAGTGAACAACAAGATTTTTTGGGTGATGAAAAAGTTGTTGTTTCCTCAGGTAAAGATGAAAATGTAGAAGAAGACTCCAGCTATGGGTTGCCTGTTATCAGAGATTTTTTATCAATCTTAGTCTCTTTACTATCCCCCGAGCAATCATTAAAACATAACTACTCTACAAAAACATTATCTTTTCAACTGTTGAACACGATTATGGAAATTTCAGGAAGATATTTCTTTAAACATCCAAGCCTGATGTCTTTGTTATCAGATTCGATTTCAAGAAACTTAGCTTTCATTTTCAAAAATATTCGATACACAAAGCCTACATTACTTCAAATTTCTTTGCAATTGTTTGTAACCATATGTTTGACGGTTTCAGATGATTTGGAATTGCAAATTGAATTCATGTTTAATCTATTATTTGATTTCATTGTTGATAAAGACAAGAATCTTTTACTTTCCTCAGGGAAATCAAGTAACAACAACGATAATATATTAGTAAACTCTATGAAAGAAATGATTATTGAGAATATTTCTATCTTGTGGATAAGACCACAAAACAATGCCAATATTTTTACCAATATGTTTATAAAATACGACTGCTCATTAGATAAATCAGATTTAGCAGTTTTCATTTTAGATAACCTTTGTAAGCTTGCGTTACCAGAAATGGCAGAAGTTACTAGTGAGTCAGTTCCTCCGATATGCTTAAATGGTATAATTTCGTTTGTTGAGAATATTTATCACAATGTTGTTGACAATGAAGATATCAAAAAACAAGACAGTCTATCTGAACTTGAAATTTTAAAAACAAGACTTAAAAAGACTCAATTTATAGAGGCCACAGTTGCATTTAACGAAAAACCTAAGGTAGGTATTCCTAAGTTAATTGCGTACGGTTTCATTAGCAACAATGATGAAAGCTCCATCGGAAAGTTTTTATTTGAAAATAGTAACGCCTTAAATAAAAAGACTATAGGTGAATATGTAGGTACTAAAGAGAATATTAATATTCTAGAACATTTCATCTCACTTTTTGACTTTAAAGGTCTTAGAGTTGATGAAGCTATCAGAATAATGTTAACTAAATTTAGATTGCCAGGTGAATCCCAACAAATTGAAAGAGTAGTTGAAAGCTTTTCTCACAAATATGTGAAAGATCAAGAATATGATTTACAAGAAGAAATAAATATTGATTCATGTGACATTGAGGAGGGAGATTACGCTTCTATTAGACCTGATTCTGATTCAGTATTAGTATTAAGTTACTCCATTATTTTATTGAACACGGATCTACATAATCCACAAATAAAAAAGCATATGACTCTTGAAGATTACACTTTGAACTTGAAGGGTTGTAATAACGAAAAAGATTTTCCATATTGGTATTTGCTGGAAATGTATGAATCTATCAAAAATAAAGAAATTGTTATGCCAGAAGAACATCATGGAAACGAATTATGGTTTGACGATAAATGGAACAATCTGATCACTTCTGTCACTATACTAACAGAAGAAAAGAGAACCTATACTACGGATGAAATCGCACAGGTGAACAAATTGCTATTTGAAGAAACCAGTCCAAAAATCTTGTCAGTCTTATTTGAAATCTTCAATATAGCCACTGATGACAATATTAGCTCAATGATTTTGTCTACCTTAGATAAATGCTCCCTCTTGGCTGAAAAGTTTGGTTTCAAACAGTTGTACAATTCAATGATGTATCAGTTGGCAGATTCCACCAGATTATCAGATTTAGACCAAACTGATGATATGAAAAATACAATCGAATACTTGAAAGTCAAAACAGTGCATGGTTCTTTGATAGAATATGAAAGTGAATATGATGATATTCCATTCTGTGAAATTATAAATGCAGAAGACAGCAGTTCAATGACTGTCAGCAAAAAAGCAGTTTTACTGGGTAAGAATTTGAAGGCTCAATTAGCCACTATTCTTTTATTTAGAATGGTAAAAATGAACCAGCATGAAAACTTTATAGAAAAAGATATTTGGAAATGTTTCTTGAAACTAATCTTTGTTTTATATGAAAACAAACTGCTGTCACCAGATATTTTCAAAACCTTCCAAAAGAAAAACAAATTACCGAAGTTACCAAAACCTGTTCCTTTCAATACCATAAACAAGCAAGACTCCAAAGTACATAACAAAAATAGAGCTGGGTTCTTTAACACTTTTGCGTCTTATTTGAAAGGAGATGACTACGAACCAACTGTTGAAGAAATTGAGCTAAGTGAAATTGCTTTAAACTGTGTTGCAGCTGCTGAGGTATCCGAAACTTTCCAAGAAAATAAAATTAATTACAAGGATATGGTGCTTTTTAATATTTTCTTTGACACCCTTAAAAGCTCAGAGAAAACAGCTGCCCAAGAAACCTTCCAATTATTTGTATTGGAGATGCTGATTGGAGGTATCATGAGCATGGACAATATTGATGTAGCATTTGTTGATGAAGTCTATAAATTGATAGACATTGAGAATTTGACCACCAATAGTAAATCATTTTCTTTAAGAGTGTTGATTTATAAACTGAATCTTTTGATAGTGACACCTTCAAACATGGAAAAAATGATGAATGAATTGCTGAAATCTAATAAAATATATGATGATGACTTCTTTAATGTCAAATCCATCGGTACTGAAGCTTTGAAAAAAATATTGCACATTGTAGAGGCAAACCAGGATTCTGGGTTGAATATTTTGAATTATGAAAACTTTTGGAGATTAATAAGAAAGTTTTCTTCATTTAGTAAGAATTGTTCTATCATTTATGAATTTTTAGATAATCTCAATAATCAACGAAAATTCACAGGAATCAATTGTAACAATTTTATGTTGCTGTTAGGCTTATTAGATGAGATTAGCTCTAAAGGCGCTATAGGTTTAAACATAACCAAGGAAGAGGACAAAGTTATCGTGGACATATCTGAAAAGGCTATAAAACTAACACAGTCATTGGTCTATTACATTGATTTTTCTGAAACTGCTGATGGGCATTTTGATTCTTCAGAACAGCTTTTTGCTTTGATTCAAGCCATAACACATCAATGCATGAATCCATATAAGCCTATAAGGGATTTTTCGCAAAAGAGCTTGGATGAATTAATAAACAACAACGCTAGCTACAACGGTAAATTAACTTTAATTAATTTAGTTAATTCAGCCATAGAACCTTTGTTAGATTCCTTGGACGAGTTTGATGAAAAATTACACGTTTTAGCAATTTTAAAGGGCTTTTATTTGAAACAATACAAAGAGGATAAATCTAATGACGAAGTTAATTACCCAACCGTTTTGAACGTTTTTAACAAGTATAATACTACAAATAATGAGGTAGAGAAGTTATTGCAAGATTTAATAACGGAAAAAAATAACAGCTGATTTTAGTTTAACATGTTACGTATACGTTGATGTATATGCTAGGGTAACTGGTTAGGCGTTAAGCAATGAGGTATGTTTATTTTCATTCACCTTTGGATATCGATTTTCACAGCTTGAACCTTGTTTTGGTGAGGAGAAGTTTCTATTCCAGATATGGTAGTTCTTCTCGTTTTGCTAATTCGTTTTTGGAGGGCAGCATTTGATAATAGCAATGTTACAATTAATTTTTCAAGTCTAAACAGAACATTTGATTATATAGTTACATATCTTTCAATATGTATTTTCGGGTTCGTTATGTTAAAAGAGCCTTGGTTAACAACTTAACTGGAATATAAAATAATAATAAATTACTCTCTAATGGAAACTTTGGCTTTAAATAAGTTTCACTAATCTTGGCATTAATCTCCTGCCAGTCTGAAACTTGATTCTTGTCACTAAGCTTTTTAAGAAGTATTTCTTCAGATGAGCCGTGGTAACCACCTTTGGAGAACATCTGCCAACACACGTGACTCATAATGGTAAGTTTCTTTTAATCCAATCTGTGGTGAAGAATCAGCCAACTCTCAGAATAAACCACCCTTCCTCAGTTTGAGAGACGTGATTATATTAGGAGTTGGGTAGCATCCAATGGTCCTCAAAAACTCCGCGCATGATCTCTTATGACCGGGGTATGTCGTGTTGGTCTTATATGATGTCTCCAATAGTCAAAAATGCTACCAATGACGTCTAGCATTGCTGATACACTAAATCGCTTAACTAGGAGGCACCAACAGGTCGGTCTATTTCATGTCCAGTTGCTATTTTCATTCTGTCACTTTCTTCCATGAATCAGAAAGCAAGCCATCCTATTTGTTCTTAACCGTAACATCCACGGGGCGCGATTTGCTTTCAAAAAAAGGTCACCTGATTCCTCCAGGTCTAGGATGATCCTTCTTACTTGTTATCCCTAGGTAGACCTTGCTATGTACTAGCATGGATAGTTTCTCTTGTACAACCCCAGTCTGCGACTACTCCAACACAAGAACGGCGATGTGCTTCATCCTGCGCTTGGGGCACGTGATCAGGTACGATTCAGTGCAGCGCCTATTAATTGCTTTTTTCATTCAGCAGATGAACCAACACATTGAAGAGAGCAACACCAACCAAACACATTATCGTTTGTATTTCAAACAGCATGTCCACCCTATCTTATGAAGCAAGAAGTGAAACTCACAGCGCCCCAGTCGTCAAGAAGTTGCTAAACATTATTGTTGCCAAAAAGTCCAATCTTTGTGCTTCTTTAGATGTTACAACCACCGAAGAATTGTTATCTCTGGTTGAGAAGTTAGGACCTCACATATGTTTATTAAAGACACATATCGACATCATTTCTGACTTCTCTATGGAAAAAACCATTGCGCCATTGAAGGAACTGCAAAAAAAACACAACTTTTTAATTTTTGAAGACAGAAAGTTTGCCGATATTGGAAACACTGTTAAATTGCAGTATTCTTCTGGTGTTTACAGAATTGTTGAATGGGCTGATATCACCAATGCACATGGTGTTACAGGTGCGGGGATTGTTAAGGGGCTGAAAGAAGCTACTGTTGAAATTAAGGAGCCAAGAGGTTTGTTGATGTTAGCTGAATTGAGCAGTAAAGGTTCTTTGGCCTATGGTGAGTACACCAAGCAAACTGTTGAAATAGCAAAAACTGACAAAAGTTTTGTTGTTGGTTTTATCGCTCAAAGAGACATGGGTGGAAGAGAAGAAGGCTTTGATTGGTTGATTATGACTCCTGGTGTTGGTTTGGATGATAAAGGTGATGCTTTAGGTCAGCAATATAGAACAGTTAGCGAAGTTGTATCCACTGGTTCGGACATTATTATTGTTGGCAGAGGTTTGTACGGGAAAGGAAGAGATCCGGTTGCTGAAGCAATAAGATACAAGGAAGCTGGTTGGAACTCTTACTTGAACAGATTGAACAAGTAATATATAAACGTCACAACCGAAAACGCAAAACTAAGTGTTGTCTTGTACGAATTACAGCTTAAGATTGAAAGGTCTGGACTATCTTTGTGTTGTTTCCATGGAGGGCCCTTTGCTATGGCCTAGGAGGTCTTGCAGGTTACTCTGAGAGCCCCTGAAGCATAGCCCATGAGGGCTGTGGCTCAGCTTACTGATATATACGTACCTTACTTAACTCCGCAATTTTATAGCTGGTTTTTTATATGGCGTTTTTTTAGCTTGGGCCATTGAAAAATTTTCACCAGTGTGAACAATTCATGTGGTCAAAGTAGGGATTGGGAAGACAATATATAAGAAAGCAAATTCCCTTAGAAACCGTAGAGTCGACTGTTATTTACCTTAAACAAGTAGGAAACCTGAACTAAAACCAATTAACTAAAAAACAAGCAAAAAAATGGAAAGTTTAAACAATAAAGAACAACAAGAATTTCAAAAAATTGTCGAGCAAAAGCAAATGAAGGATTTCATGAGACTATACTCAAGCTTAGTGGAAAAGTGTTTCACCGACTGTGTCGAAGATTTCACCTCAGCCAAATTAAACAACAGAGAATTAACTTGTATCAGCAAATGTTCTGAGAAGTTCTTAAAGCACAGTGAAAGAGTCGGACAAAGATTCCAAGAACAAAACGCTTTAATGAACCAAAACTTAAGATAGGAACGGCAATAAAAACAAAAACATCTTCGAAATCTTTTATTTACATGTATATACTATGCTTTATTATTTTATCTTTTAAAAATCAAACTTTAAGAGAGGATTTGTAGGACCTATAAAAGGGAATAGCATCTTTAATGTTTTTCAAGCCATACAAGTATACTACCAGTCTTTCAAATCCTAATCCGAATCCCCCGTGAGGGATGGACCCATTTCTTCTGAGATCTGTGTACCATTTCAAACTTTTAGCATCAATGTTTCTAGTTTCCATTTCCTGAACCAAAACGTCGTAATTGTCTTCCCTCAACGATCCACCTATTATTTCACCTATTTCTGGAAAAAGTAAATCAAAGTTTTCAACTATATCTCTGCCCTCAGCATCTTTGCTTTGTTTCATGTAAAACGGCTTACACAGCTTTGGATAGTTGATGACAAATACAGGCTTTTTGAAGTAAACTGAGGTTAACCATTTTTCATGTTCTGTCTGCAGCTCGTCCCCCCAGGTAATAGTGTTATTTTCAAATTGGATGCTGTTCTTCTCAACATTATCTTGAATTATTTTTATTGCCTCCTTATATTCCAGTATTTCCCACTTTGTTTCGTGCAATGCTTTCCATTTTTGAATCAATAAATCACTTCTTTTTGTATTTTCTGGTACATGTTTGTCGTCGCTAGTTTCTAAAGGCTCATATTGGCTAATGAACGTAAGTCCTCTCTCCTCAAATAATAAGTCCTTTACCAAACTCTTGATCATCTTTTCACTTAGCTCACACAATGTTTCAACGGAATCAATGTATGCCATTTCCACCTCCAGCATCCAAAATTCACATAAATGTCTGTTTGTTTGAGATTTTTCTGA
Organism: Hanseniaspora mollemarum; assembly: GCA_019649515.1. Classification (NCBI taxonomy): domain Eukaryota; kingdom Fungi; phylum Ascomycota; class Saccharomycetes; order Saccharomycodales; family Saccharomycodaceae; genus Hanseniaspora; species Hanseniaspora mollemarum. Next base: position 111,843 of record JABFEO010000009.1, on the reverse strand, counting down.
TCTAAAACATGGCGTTAAAGTATATACCTTCTGTAAAGCTTGTGCCATAATTTCCAGATGTAACTGAGTTGATACTGTCAAATTTGGCAGTTTCAAAATAGTTTCTCCATTAATTTTCTCAGATTTTGTTTTAAAAAAATTTTTAGATGCTGAAGTACTTACCTGGAACGTTTCTCCTCCATCTTCACAATCATTTTCCGTAATTAGTGGAGGTGCTACTTTGACGAATCCTTGGTCTGATAAATACTTTATTAAAGTCACTTCCACTGACGATCTAAATTTTAACAAATTCGACAAATACTCAGATTGAAACTTATACTGAGGTAGTTCTCTCAACAGTTTCAAAGTCTTTTTTTCCTTTGGTTTGAAAGGAAAATCTTTTTCGTCTATTGGACCGGTAACTTCAATTGTTGTATCGTTTTGTGTGAGGATTTCATTAAATTTGGTGTTTTCCGAAAGGCTGTAGTTATTGATTTTAATAACTTCTCCTAGTTTTAGTTTCCTGTCTTTAACAGCATTGAAAGAATCGGTTAGTTGAATGTTATTGATCCCATCACTTAAACTATAAAACGTCAAATTCTTGAATTTTTTTTTATTTTTGATTACTCCTTGAATAGGGTTATTGAAAGTTTTGTTTAGATGTTTTGTTTCGCTTTTCAGCAATTCTATTGCAGCTTTTAAAGAAGGCATCCTATGTGACGTATTTTTTAATTTCAGAAATACAAAACGACATAAATGAAGAAACTTGCAGTTTTTTGGCTCTTCAAAATTGTTTCTTTAGTAACTACAACAACTATCCAATATAGGTGCTTTTTTAAATAATAGAGAGGAAAATTTTTTTCCGCTGTTTTCACGCTTATGAAAGAGCTATTTGTAATGATTAAAAGTGAGGTTTGAGTAATACTCTTTAAGCCAAAATTCAGGTCAAAGTACTGAAATTTTAGTTTTCTACTACGCAGACTAAAGAGTTGAATTAATGAGATGTTTATATTTGTGTATGTTCAAAATAAGCATAAAGCCAAAGTGCTTTAGGTTTTGAGACACTCTTTTTTTTTTTATTCTTAAACTACTGAGCTTGAGTAAGTGAATTATGAAATTTCAGTCTAGTGTAACAGCCTGGATCCACAAATTGCAAAACTCATACACCTATAGTTTACTTTGCCGATATTAGTTTATTGCACCCCATTCGAAAAAGCATTGTTTCGTCTAAAGCAAAGCCAGATGGATAAGTTAAATTTGTTATGCAGCCACCTTCCAGGCATTTAAAAGTTCTTTGTTCTTGAGCTTTGATTTTCAATGCTTTATCATCAAATGTATGGCCACACTTAGATATCATAGGACGCTCATAGTCTTGCAATGTGAACTTACACTGTAAAGAGACACTGCCATCAGCAATTTTTAAATCATCATCCTCTTCGGCGTCATACGAATCATATACCGAATCTACGTTCTTTGTGAGACTTGTGGGATCTTCTACTATTTTCAAATAATTTTGCACCATGGTTATTGATCTAGATTTCCACGTTTCTCTCGATAAATTCCAGTCAATGCAGTTTTGGGTATCGAATTTAAAATTGATGAAACTCAGCTTCGTTGTATCAAAGTCTTTCAATAAACCAGGACATTGACTGAGATCATCTTTAGAGAGATCGCCCTCCAAAAATTTATGCAGAATATTCCAGGTTGACACAAGCTCTGTGTTCTTAACAGATTTGTAGATATCGTTTATATTCCTCTCATCTACCCTATTGTTGGGCAAATCATTCGAATCTCCAATTTTGCTTTGTTCAGAAGATATATACCCCTGAATCAAATTAAAACTTTCTCTTAAAAACATTTCTTGGAGTGCTTCTTTGTAAAATGCATAGCACTCTTCCAAAATCTTCTCTAAACAATTTTTGATCCCTCCTCTCATTATTTTTCTGTCTCTGTTTTCAAACGTTAGTTTAGACTCTACCATAGATTCATGTATTAAGTTTACAGACTCTTTGATCGGTTCAAGAGAATCCTTAACATACTTCATCACCTCATTATCAATTACTTGTATTGTAACAGTGCTTGCAATTCTGTTATTAAACAGCTCGAGAAAAGTCTTCGCTGTTTTTGCTTTTGAGGTATTGGAGTGAAACTTCATTTCTGAGTACGTCTCAGCTGAACTTAAGAGCAAAAGACACTTGGTTCTTGTAGAAAAGCACCTTATTTCAAGCAATATCTGGGCCTTTGTGGGGGTTTATATCAACAGATGCAGACATAAAAAACAGTGTTTGATAACACCACAAATCACGTGATTTGCTGCTATGAGTACTTGAAAACTTCCAGGAGTGGATTATGTTGCTGTGCAGCAAAGCATGGACGGTACAAAAGAAGCTTTAATCGACCAAAAAGGGGCTTTTGGTTATTGCTTTCTTCAATTTTAGCAAAGAAATAAAGCACTCTCTTTGAATTCAATGGAAGATTCCAAAGATGACCTATCTAGCGAGCTCAAGCAACTAAGAGCCTTAGAAACAGAAATAATATCACTTTACTTCAATACTGTTAGCAATTACTCAAAATTGAACAAAAACCTAGCTAAAAAAGGAGGCCTGGACAATAGCAACATTACTACTAATTACTCAAACATAATTGATCTTCAGCTCCAAATTTTTGAAAATTTAGTTAAGCAGTTCGATGATGTGAATGGGATTGAGGAGTATAAAAGTAAAACTGAAAAGCTTCTCAACTCTTTACAAGAGATTGAAGAGTAGCGATTTTCTGACATTAGTGGCAGCCACAGCAGCACAGTTATGCTGGCACTGATCACCGAGGGCCCTCTGAAGTCCATTGAAAGAAGCATGGGTAGGAAAAAAAGAAAATAGAAGAATAAATAAAAAAAAGAAAAATAGATAGTGATATATATATATACCAGTTCTCTAATTTCAAGTAAATGAATACCTGAAAAAAATTAAGCGGTTTTTAATGTAATAATACTTAATATAATAATAATAATAATAATGTCTCAATCTGAGATCTGCCAGAAAGGAGAGCAGGAAACATAAAAGAAACCTCAATACACACACAAAAATCAAGGCTCCTCGTATATATGCAACCGACACACCATTAAAGGCAAAAACAAATAAAAACATGGGTATTTGTTTTAAGGTTAGTTTGTTGAACACACTCATAGCATAATGTAAATTGAAATTAAAGCAAACGAAAAATATCAGCACTTTTCATTTTCAAAGAAATAATTTAGAAAGATAATAATAATAATAAGAAAAATTGTGTTTTTTGAATTTTGTTGGAGAAAAACATATGGTTATGTATTCTTCAATTTAAAATTTAGCCAAAGCGTTCTTTCTTTGTTGCAATTTCTTGTAAGCAATAACAGAAAGGACACCACAAACGGCTAAGCCACCCAAAACAATAGCTAAGATATTACCTGCAGACAACATTTTTATATTTTCTTATATTTGATATTATTATTTAACCTAATAATTTTTTTACTTCTTACCTAAAATGTGATATAATCAAAAATTACTAAAACAATAATAAACAAATTATGTGAGGAGTTGGTTTTCTATATAAGAGCCTTCTGCTTTCTTTAAACATGTATACAATGCATTATTAAACGAACCCAAAAACTTCTGAACCATCATCTCTATTTGAGGAAAAGTTTTCCAAAGTTGTCGAAACCCTTTTATATATAAAAAAAATGGTTGTTTCTTTTTTTTCCAATCAACACGATTAAGCTGAGAAATATATTAGATGAAAATGCGGTGCGACATTTTGATAATGAGAAATATGTTGTGCGAAGCGGTCTTAGGGGTTTGCACCTAAGATTGCCACAAGGCGTATATTACTCCTTGACTCCTTAAAGCCCCGGCGAGTATTACCCAAAGCGGAAGTCATCTCCGTGGAGCATGAGTCTTTTTTTTTCATTCACTTTGGCAAAAAAAGACAGAGGTCGTTTAAAAAAGACTCACACGGGTCCTGCACGTTGTTTTGGTCATGTGATGTTTTTTATTGCATTCAGCTCTGTGCAGCAGAAGACAATTGACCCGATGTCTTCGATTAACCTCTGGCCAGATCTTCGTTTGGAATCGCTGCCGCTCCCTTTGAAAAGGGTTATTCTTTTACAAGAGAAGCAACAAAAGCATGCCCACAGAGATGACACGTGATGTGCTTCACCAAGGTTCCGAAGCATGCTGGCTATGGTGATCCATCAGATTGATAGGCTAATGTAGATGTTTTGAAAACAGATTTAGCTACAAGATGCTGCAAGCAGTTGAAGAACTAGGATCTAATTTCAAAGATGTCTTTTATTCAAAAAAAAGTGCCATTTTTTTTTGCAAACCGAGTTTTTCAGCTGGTTTAAATGGTTGGTTTGGCTAAGGTTATATATAAGACATGTTCATTTTTAAAACAGTATTTGCTATCATTGAATGCACATCAATAACCTGTAAGAAAAGCTCTTTAAAAACGTATTTTCCAACAACAGCAAACTAATATCTCGATCTAACAGAATGATTCAAAAAGTTTAGAACTTTTTGTAAAGTCAATCTTTTGCATACCAATATGCGATATTCCATTTAGCAGTCAGGTTTTTCAGATTTAGAACAGCTGTATACAGTAGCCTTATTAGATATCATTTGATATATAAAGGTGCATGTGATTACCGATCAAAAGAGCAGGCTAAATGCATAGATAATTAGAAAATAGCAGCCGCATCCATTTTAGTTTTATATACAAGTAAGAGCTTTTTAACAAATCAATTAAGCGGCAAACTCTTCTCTCCATTTATCTAAATCAAGCTTCTGAACATATTTCTTAGCTTCCCTTTCAATTTGACCGTTTTCAGGGTTTGCTTTTTTCAAATAATGATACTTTCTTGCACCTTTGCCAAAAGCACCTAAACCTGCTTTATCAAACAATTTGAATACTGGAAGCGATACATCACTCCCAACAGATATCCAGTATTTGCATCTGTCAAAATCCAACTCACACTTCTTAATCATCTTTGAAGAGTCTTTATCAAACACTGGATTTGGTCTATAATGACCAAGAACTTCAATTGGCATAACAGCACGCTTCTTTGCCTTGTGCGTGCTGGCTACTATTATGTTGTATTCTGGACAGTGTTTTCTTCCTAGTCTCTGTAGTTTGATACGAGTCGACATGGTATATGAGAGATTGTGTGATGGACGGTCAGAGTTTGTGGTTTTCTGTATGTTCCATTAGAAATTGAACATCTAGGCAGTAGTAAAAAATTTTCAGAAAGCGAGTTTTTAAGCTTTTCAGTGGTCACGTGATTTCAAACTCTTTTATCAATACTTTCTTCAGCCTCTTGTGTGCTTTCCTTGTTAATAGGTTCGATAAGGTAGTATTATGGTTGTCTTAAAATGAAAAGTGTTATTAATTATATGTGATTGTAATCGCAAAGAGCTACATAAATAAATCCTATTTTGGTTTGACAATTAGTAATACATGGGTTTTGTTTTTTTGATGGAATTCATTTTGAGTTATAAAGATCTTTTGAAATCATTTATTTATTCTGTTCGAGCAATTAAGAGTAAGTAAAGGAAATTAGTTGTATAAACTAATTAAAGTACCAACAATACCCAAAGCAATGGAAACTTCGTATAACTTAGAATCTATAGCTAAACTGTTGAATTCGCATACACCAGTTCCGACTCTGTAGATTATGTAGGCAATACCAACCTTTGCTAAAGAATAGGTGAAAGGATCAAAGGAATCTTTTTCATTTTCATCAACCAAAGTCAAGTTTGGATATTCTTCGTAATCGTAGTCATCTTCAAAGTCAGCGTCATCAAAGTCTTCAGAATCCAAGTCTTCGTAGTCGTAGTCGTCACCATCTTCCAACAACAGCTCATTAACATCTTCACCTTCTTCAGAAGCATCGTTTTCTTCGATTTCTTCGATTTCTTCAACTTTTTCATCATCTTCTTCGCTGTCGTCATCTTCTGGAGCAACCAAAGAATCATATTCATCATCTTCAGAGTCACTGGCATATAAATCATCATCTTCTTCGTAATCATCTTCATCATCCTCTTCGATTGGTTCTGGTAAGAAGTTAAAGTAGTAACTTACGGCTAGTGGAGCAGCAATGAAGACTGCAACATACCCAATGAAAATTTCTAAGTACTTCAAAAACAATAATAGCTTTTGGTTGCTAATTCTTTCAACCAAGTATGGGCAGTGGGTTAGTCCATTTTGGAACTTGTAAACAAAACTAAACAAAGTTAGCAGTTCAACAACAAAGGAGATTTGGAATAATCCATCAACGCTGGTGCAGAAACTCTTGATGGAGTCATTTAGCAATAGCATTTCCCACTTGAAATCATAGATTTTCCATTGTATCTGTTCCTTCAAAGTTGGTTCGTAGGAAAAAATGGCGTCTTCCTCAAAGTCCTCGCCTTCAACGTCGCTGTCGTCGCTTTCAGCGCTAACTTCTTCTTCCTCGTTCTGCTCTTCTTCTTGCTCAGCTGGTTCACCCACTTCAGATTCAGAAACAACCAAAGCATCCAAGTATGGTGTTTCTTTTAAAATATCATTCCATTTTTCAGAAGACTCATTGGCTTTGACGATGCTGATGCACAAATCAATCAATGTTTCTTTTCTCAAAGAGGAGCCTGGTGATCTGAAATCTTCAGGCAATTCAACTTTTTTGCTTTCCAAAAAGCTGATGATATCAATGATCTCGGATTTTTTCAATCCTTTAAGTAGCTGTTGGTATTCTTGAGACATGTCGTTTTTAATTTCTTCTTTGATTATTATGATCTCTTTCATAAACTATTCGTCTTAACGTTAATTGGCTCAATCACAATTGTTTTAAGGAAATCAATCAAGATAATGTAGACTGTTTTTGTTAGGAAAGTAGACTGGTTACCTGATTCTGCTTCTGTTAAACCTTTATCCTAGATCTTCTACCCTACACATCTGACGTTATAATAATCTCGAATATTGTTTTGTGATATTTGTTTACTATGAAAAATTTTCTTTGAAAAACAACCGGTTCGCCACATGTCCCCTAAAAAAAGTTGATTTGCCAAAATGGCTTAGAAATGGCACACAGCGTGTTTCAAAACATCCTACAAATCTGATTTGTTTACAAATTTCCGTTTTTGATCATTTCTGGTAAACCTTTAATCATCTGCCTCTTGCCTGAAAAAGAAATAAAATGTTGAGTACTATTGTGGTGTACCGCACTGAAGTTTGCATTCATCCCGTGCCATCGCTCTTAATGTATATAGCATGCTAATCTTGTTTGCTTGAATATATAGCTAGTTCTCTTTGTTACTTCCCTCGGAAAGCCCTTGTATTTTTTCAGATATTTCATCTACTATATCCCCAACGCTCTCTAATACTTCTTCGCCAAAATCCTTTGCATCTTCCCATATGTCATTCAGATGGGATAAAATGCCATCTGGCAAGGATGTTGATGTGGGTTTTGAGGTCTTTGTTTTTGTCTTGGTTGGTGATCTTGTTTTTGTTTTTGTTTTTGAGGTCTTTGTATTTGGCTTTGCCGTCGTGCTAGTAGCCTTGGAGCTTGACTTTTTTATCGTGCTTGCTTGTGTTGTTTGTTTAAAGCTTGAAGTCAGAGTATTTCTCGTGCTGCTCGGCACTAAATCTGTTGAAGAGACAAAGACGCTTGTTGAAGTCCCTTGTTCTGGCCCTAAGCTTGTTACTGTTTCAGCAGCTTCCAAAACCCCGGAGGTTTCTTTTAAATGCTTGTACTCTTTGTTGACAATAACCAAGTTTATGGTAATATAGAGAAACAAAGAAAGAACAAGCAGTGCTATGATTATATTAAACACCGCTTTTTTAATTCTTTTTCGTTTTTCTAGTTTCAGAATTTCCCAAAGGTTATCTCGATTCTCTTGCTCATTGGTGCCTGGTTGGTCAAGATTATAAAGTTCCAAGTTGTCAGCTGCTGACCAGTCCGCAATCTTATACAGTTGTTCTCCACTGTCATAGAGTCCAATCCAGGATAAAAATCGTTTTAAGCGGCCCATATTCTGGTCGATGGCAGAGTAGTTGTCAATTTCAAATTGATCGTTAATAGGGTTAGAGGGGTCGTAATTGTCTATTCTAAAGTCGTCGGCATTGAACTGGTCATCGGTTAGTGAGTTGTTACTCAGATTCTTTGAAGTTGCCGTCATTTTTGCTAAGTCATCCGCCATAAGTTTCATATTAAATATCGTTTTCTACAGAGTAGATGACGATAGTAGCTAATGTGTATTTCTGAGATCAATAAGGGATGTTTTTTTTTAAAACATCGATCTTAAGTCCCGTGCCGTTTGGTAATCTTTTATTCTTTAAATACCCTTGATTTTCGGTAGAAATAAGTTCTTTTTACATTGACTTTATGGTTTTTCCTATGGGAGAGAAGAAATACCTCTTTTTTTAAGCAGTTCAATTTTCCTTATGTAATAATTTCTATGTTATCATTTGTTATCAGCTGACCAAAGCGAGGCAAAATATCCCAAAATTTGAGGTATCAGGATAAGAACCAATCCGCTGAATTGCTTATTTACAAGCTGTGCAATTATCAATCTTGTTTTCTTTTCTTTAAGATTCTTACAGCTTTTTTTTGATACTAGCAGTGAGCGAAACAGGGTTCTTTTCCTGTTGTTCTTCTTAAAATACAATGGCTTTTTCCGTCTAGAGTAAGCGAATCAGTGGCGATTCAAAGCAGGTTTGTCTCATTAACAACATGGCAACTCATCTGTTCTGTTAGCTCAAATCTGGCCTTGTATTCTATCGTGTAGGAAGTTTTTCTTTTCAAATAACTACTGCTGCCGCATGAAAGATCAGGTTGCCATGGATATCAGTAATTTAGATGCTGTAATGATGAGAATTGTTTATTCACTATACGTTGCTCATGAACTCTAAAGATCCACAAATAATGATTTAAAGCTATAAATGAGCATATAAAACATGCACGCTGTTACTCTGATCCTTATATTTGAGCAAATGCAGTGACTAATGCAACTTTGGCATATATATGGCTTGTTACCAATGTTGCCTGAAGTATTTACCAAAACTGGTCTTGATTGCAGAACCGTTTGTAGTTAATTAGGAAAAGTTATAAAAAGCATAATTTGAGCCTTAGTTGGCATTTAAGAAGTGATTAATAAAAACTGCACCTATTTTGGTTACTGTTTGTTTGTTTGTTTACTGGCTTAAGTACAATCTTAAAAGCAACACCTCCATCAAATTGTATTTAGGTCGATTAGTCTAGAGGTTATGATATTCGCTTTACACGCGAAGGGTCCCCGGTTCGATCCCGGGATCGACCATTTATAATTTTTTTTTTTTTGCACCTGGTTTTTGCTAAATAGATTCCTCAGACAAAACGACTTTTTATAAACGAATGATTTTTAAGTGAAGTTCTAAATCTCTTATATTCAACAAGCGAATCCCAGTGTAACCAAACGGCCATTCGTTTGTATTGGTGTATTTTTTTGAACTTCATTACTATAAAATATAATCAATAATATAGTCTCTTTTTCATAAAGCAATTGCAATCTGAATTTTGATTATTTGCTTGTAACAATACTTGTTTAATTAATAAAACCAATAAGCAATGAGCGATCAAAGTATTGAGATTCCAACAGCAACGACAAAAAAAATTGCTAAAGCAAACAATAAAAAGACAAGAAATAGAATACCACTGAGTTGTTCTGTTTGTAGAAGTAGAAAAGTTAAATGTGATAAGAATAGACCGCATTGTAATTCATGCGTGAAGACAGGTTACAAGCATTTGTGTCACTATTTAGCGCCAGAATGGTCGAAAGAAGGCTATACACAGCTTTCACATGAAAAGGAAATATCAGAATTAAAGGAAAAGGTAGAAAAATTAGAGGAACTTCTATTAAAATATCAAGGAACTGCAAGCCATATTATAAATATAAAATCAGAATATCAAAATGACACAATAATATCGCCGCATAGTATTTCAAGTGTTGAGTCTTGTAGAAACGATTCCAATGCAACAAAATGTGATAATCAGCTTTCATTTAGAAAATTTGATAACGATGACATTTCAATTTCAAAGAGATTTGAATCCTTACATATAAACCCAAGAAGCAACACTTTGAATTATCTGGGAAGCACTCATTACCTTTCGATCTTAAAAGGTGATCCTTACTTGAAGATTCTATGGGGTCATGTTTTCAAAATAAGGGAAAAGCTTCTTGAGTATCAAGAATACCAAAGAAGCTATACTTTGAAAAAAACTAGCAAAGAGGGAAAATCTGTGAGCCTGCCTTTGTATGAGAACACAGATGAAAGTAAAGCTGTTTGTCCAGTAATTCATAATCAACCCATGCCTAGAGGGAAATGCCCTGTAAGTCATGGTGGTCAAGCTTCTGGTTTTACAACTGAATCTAAACCCGATGGAAAATGCCCAGTAAGTCATGGTGGTCAAGCTTCTGGTTTTACAAATGAATCTAAACCCACTGGAAAATGCCCTGTAAGTCATGGTGGTCAAGCTTCTGGTTTTACAAATGAATCTAAACCCACTGGAAAATGCCCTGTAAGTCATGAAAGTCAAGCTTCTGGTTTGCAATCTGAATCGAAACCTGCTGGAAAGTGTCCAATTAACCACGGCTTTACTAATGAGGAAGAAAACTCTAAAAGTTCAAAAAACATGTATCCTCCTCTGAACAATAATCAATCGAGAGGAAGATGTCCAGTGGATCATAAAGCTTTTGAAAATGATCGATCGTTATCTCCTTTTTCCAGTGACAATACATCACAAACTGCTTGTTCAAGCAAAAAGGAAGTTATTGAAAAACTAAATAGTTTGTTACCACAGCCACATGTCATAAACAAGTTAATCAACTTGTTTTTTAGAGAACTTTATCCAGAAATTCCTATTCTTGATGAAGGACTTTTTAAAGATGAGATTAAAAGAATTCTCCAAATTGAGAGCTTTGCTGATCAAAAAAAATATTATAGCATCTCAGTTTTAAACACTTTTGATAGCTCTCATATTGGTATTCTGATGATTATTATCAGATTAGGCTGTGTTAACATAAGTCAGGATATGAATATTGATCTGAAGTTGGGTTTGAGCAAGGAATTCATTAAAGAAAATTTAGAATTCAATCTTCCCACTGACGAAAACTTCAACGTAAATCCTGACAGAGCAATTAATTCAAAGCCAATTGATTATGCGGGAAAGACATCGAAGTATTCCCTTGATCCAAGTATTATTCATCAGGTTCATGATGTACTCATTGATTTCAATTTATCCGATAGTTCAAATACAAATAACACGAGCTCTTGTAGTATTGTGAATAGCAATTTAGCACTTATTCACTTTTTGATCATCTATAAATGGTATCTTGGTATATGTCCTGAAAATGATACAATAAACACTTTAACAAATGTAAATTCATCGGATAATAAAAGTGAATTGTTATTATCCCAAATTATTCAGCTTTCTTTTGACTCAGGTTTACATAGAGATCCAGATAATTTTCCAAATTTAACTAGCAATCTGTTGAACAAGCTTTTCCAAAAATATGATTTTTCAGACATAAGCAAGTTGAAAGAGCCGAAAGCTATTGCTAAAGCAATTCAGCAAAGTATTCAAAGATTTAAAAATCAATGGAGGAAAACTTGGTTTTTTATTGTTGATATGGACATTAATCAATGTTTGAACAACGGAACACCTAGACTATTAAGAAAATTAGGTTCATTTGCAGATGTCAAGTTGCCATATAGTGAACAATTAAGCCCCCAAAATGAAACACAAGGAGTCAATAACGGAAATTCAACTGTCTTTACCTCTGAATCTAACTCCACAAATAGCAAGCAGTCTTTTATGAATGCAATTGAAACTCTAGTGTACAATCAGCAATTTGACTATTGCTTTGACAATAACCTAGGTGAGATTATTATTGGAAAAAATTGTAAATTGTTTTACCAGTTAGATCTTGTATTGATTTCAGTTTCAGAGCTTGTTCTAAATTCACAAGCAGAAACCAAGTGTAAAAAATGGAAATTGGACTTTGTTATTGATATACTGCTGAAACTTGTTCAAAATAATAATAATGAGAATATAATAGACAGTAATATTAAAAAACTATTGAATAAAGGCTTATTAGACCCTTTGGAAAGTTATGCTTTGGTGGAGAATGGAATTGATATGATAACTCCTGAAATGTGCAAAACGGAAAGCCAAAGGGAGAGATTTTCAAGTGACAATGGCTATAACTTGCCATCTTTGAAGAGCATATTTGAAACAAACGGTATTACATCTGGTACTTCTTCAACTTTTAATGGTTTAAACGGTAATTCTAATCCTGATAGCGGCAAGAAACTGGATATACCACAAGAGAGTATCACAAAATGTTTGTTTTTTAAGAAACATCTTCAGTTAGAAATGCTGCTGTATACATTGAATTATATTCTATTTACTGCTTATGAACCTAAGCTTCAAAATAGTAACGGAAATGATTTACTAATGGATTTAGCGACACATTATTGTCAAAAAACATTGAAGTATTCAACAGAACTTTTTAAAACATCATTGATTTTCTTTCATAACTTGAATTCCAATAAAATTTTTAAGACACAGATGAAGATTGTAATCATTCCCTATTGTTTAGATGTTTGCTATAGATCAATGCAATTTATGATTTGTTTGATATTAAGACACAAGGTTGGACCTCTTTTGAAAGATTTAAACAATGTTTTTTCAAAGCAGATCAACGGAACTGCTAATGCTAGTGATAGTGAATCAGATAATGAGTACTTAAAATACAAGATAAACAAGATAGAATTTAACGAAATGCTATTTAAAAATGAAGAACTGACATTAAAAGAGTCCTACATAACAGATTTGTTGATTTCAAGAATGGAAATATTTCATAATCTTACTAGAATACTTGCTGTAAAATACAAATATTCTTTAAAGCTATCAAGATCCACAGGGTTTTTTCTAACTCTTTTGAAACCTGTTTCTAAAAATGACAGAAATTTGAGTAATATATCAACTAATTCCAATGGAAGTTTTGTTGCTAATGGTAAAATTTCAGGCTGTCCGGTTAATAGCTCTAATTCTTTTGGTTCCATAACGAAGTTATTTAAAAACATACCGTCTCTCATTATTCAAGCCAACGGGGATCAGCTGAGTCGTTGTCCGGTTTATCAAGATACCATTGGGTTTCAAAATAAGCTGCCTTCATTGACCAATTCACAATTTGGCTCAGTTTCAAATTTTGTAAAAGCCCCAACTTTACCAAGTTTGCAATATCAGCCCATCACATCTAAGATCTCAAGAAAAATATCAGATATTAGAACCATTGATGATAAGAGTAGGCATGTAAACGGCCAAGCAACACCGCTGATGAGTAAGTCTATTGAACCGCCAACAATTCAAAGAAACAATTTGTTAGAATCCAATATTCTTCCATTACCTCAAAAATCACAAGCTTTAGACAATGAAGAAGATTCCATGGGAAGTGAAGACTACATTCCTGATTTTGAAGAGTTTTTGAAGCAAGTTCATTTGACGCCGACTACCAATATTGACCAAATGCCACAGCAACTGCCAGCAAACACACCAGATGGAATGGATATGGTAGATTTGAACATGCTTATATCTCCCAATAGCGTAATGCAGGCCTCATTAAACTTTTTAATGCCTTTTGAAGATTTGAACGACGCTGCTAATGGTGGTTTAACCAGTAAAAGAGAAGATTCTAATCAAAGCGTTTGGGAACTTAACGAAGAATTGATAAATTAATCATTTTTGTTACTGAATAGGCAAAAAAAGTCTTATTAAGATCAGCATTGAAAGCTTCATATTAAAGTAGTTATACCTTGGTAGGAAATTTTTGGTTCTATATTATATAATCGTTTCAAATCCTATTTAACACAACTAGTGTCATTTAATTGTAGTTAATTAACTAACTATTTATCAAAACATTCATTTTTATAATGCAATATTAAAGAATTAAATATTTAAAAAGTTCAAAGGAAATCTTTCTATTCAATGTGAAGCGTTTAAGATTATTGATATTTGACTGATACACAAGTAAAAATACAGAAGTCTATATGCACAACTGTTGTATTTTATGCCTTCAAAAGCAGATAACAAAATATTCATTGATGAATAATTCTTACGGATATATATGCTTACTAAATTTATTACCTGAATATCCAAGGAGCTAAAGCCGTTTCAAGTTATGAGATGACATATTTTAAATTAGTAATTAAATCAAAAACGACAAATAAAAAATCGCTGTAAAATTGAGTATCTAAAAGTTACAAATTAGTTTTTTATTTCCCTAATAGTTCCAGAATTTGTTGTGACAATCCATGCAGTTCTAGAGCGGCATCATATCTATTCTCTTCTTCTTCGTCGCGCTCTTGGTTGGCTTCTTGGTTATGTTTTAGAGTAATGTCATAGTTTTGTTTATTTAAACTCTTCACATTGTTGATAATTTCATTATTTGATTTCAAAATATTTATAAATCTTACATCTTCTGAGTCAGCTAATTGGAGAATTGTCCACAAAGCAATGTGTTCGAAGGTTAGATATTCGGATGTTAAAAATCTTTGCAAAAACCCAACAATTCCATCTTGTGGTGATTCCCAAGATTGCAAAACCTTTTCGTAATAATCATAATTATCATCAATAGTTACGCCCTCGGCATCCGCACGTTTACCAGGAGCATTTAATCTTGAGCATAAGTTCGCCAATGTAGCAGCAGCGTTACCAGAGACTTCAGTGTTGCTTATAAATGTCATAGGAATCAAAACTTCAAGAATAGGAGTTTCTTTCAATAACTTTAGTTTGGTCACTTCATCTAATGCTAGGATTGCAAAAGTAGCTGATATTTCTGACTGAACAGATTCAGGAGAGTTATTTGCCAATAAGCAACATTCTTTGACACACCCTAACTCAAAAAATGAAAGTCTGGTTTTTGGTGAAGCAGCAGCCAAATTTCTTAGAGCAGATATAGCATGGCATTGAATTTCTTCAGATTCTTTAAAGTTCAACAATTTAATCAACGGTTCTAAGAACCCATTCTTTATAATCAGAGATTCATTTTGAGGATGTATAGAGATATTTCTCATACATGCAACAGATGCCAATACCACAGGAATACTTCCTGATTGTATTAAATTGTAGAGATGACTTAGACCGCCAAATCTCACTATGGATAATTGATATGATGGGTCTGAAGCTAAGTTTCTTAAAGCTAAAATAGCTTGGCATTTGACCCTTGAAGCCTTAGAATCCATAAGCTTTATCAAAGAAGGTACCAAATCTGGCTCGGTAGCTTGCATTCTGTTTCTATTTTCTTCATCCACAGCAATGTTGGATAGAGCTGTAGTACAATAATATTGAACATCTGCATCAGAACTGTTCAAAAGACTGATTAATACTGGAATGGCACCAACATTAATCAACTCTCTTCTAGTTTCTACAGAATGTGTCATGTTCAGCAAGGCCCCTGTGGAATTTCTTTGGACTCTTGTATGACTGGACTTAGCCAGTTGAATTAAAGGAATCAAAGCTCCTGATTTTGCAATTTTAAATTTGTTTTCATCAATTGTGGCAAGATTGGTTATACAGCCAACAGCATTACATTGCAATTCAACATCATTTGATAGCATTTGGTCAACTAATGGATTTAGGCATCCCATGGATACAATTAGTTTCTTATTACTATCATTTACTGCAAAATTTCCCAAAGCAGCACAAGTTGCAATTTTTATTTGTTCATCATTGCTGTTTTTAGGATCGGTCAACAAAGCCAATATAGGTTCAATAACTTCTTTTGGCACTGCTCTTACAAATTTTTCAGTAATTTCAGCAAATGCCAAGGCTGCTGACCTCCTTAAATTTATGTTTTCTGAGTACGAAAGCGTGGTCAAGGCTTCAAGAGGTCCTCCTGTGTAAAAATCGTATCTGTCTTTATCTTCTAGATATTGTAGCAACAAAGAAACTGCTTCTCTTTCGTTATCGTTTATTGGCAAAGAGCTAGTGTTATTGTTTTTATCGATCGCTAAATCAGTTCCATTGTTTTGTCCTTCGTTATTAGAGTGTTCGGCATTCCCATTCAGCAATGGTTCGTGCTCTAAGGAGCCCTGTTCAATATCGTCATGCGTGTGGCTTTTAAAACAACTAAAACAATTTCCCATTTTAATAAAAAGCTAGTGATAGTTTTCTTGGGATTATATAGTAAACGGCAAATATTTTAACTAATAAGAAGCTACAATGAATAAATTACAAAAAATAGCAGTGAAAGGATTACTAACAATTAAATACCGTTCCTTGCTTAATTCCTTTCTCAAAAAAAAAAAAAGATAATAAAACTAAATGACTACAGGCGTGTTTGCGTTTCTATTTCTGCAAATAATGCCGCAAATCGATTATCTACTAGTTAATCAGTTTGGTGTTTGTGCTTTGCTTTGCTATGTTTGCTTTATATATAGTTGCACCTGCACTGTTGTGTTTTGGTCCTCGTCCCCTTTTCGTACAATAAAAAATTTTTTAAGGATACAACTAAAACACTTTAATTCCGAGACTGGGTCACATGACTACAGCAGGAAAGCGAAAGTTTCACATGGAATCGACTCTTAATGAATGGCTATATAGCAACTACAGTTTTGAAAGAACCTATTCAGCATCAGCTTCCGTCGCTTTTGTTTTCTTTTGGGACGCTTTTTTTAGAAGTGCTTCCTTTTTTCTTACTCTTTTTGCTACCACTGGGGTTTGTTTTAACAGTATTATTCAGGATATCTTGAGTCTCCCCAGAGTTCTCTTCAGGGCTATCGGTTGGCTGGGTTTTCATGTTCCGTTTCTTCTTCTGGGATTTTTTTTTGTTACTTCTTTTTGGTTTCATTTTTCCACCTTTCACTGCTAGTTCAGATGAGCTATCACTCAAAAGCTGTTGCTTTGCAGCGGTCTCCTTACTTAGAAGTCCTGCTTTAACAGCTTTGTCTAATAATATTTTCATCACTAGGTTCTCGTCTATAGAGGAAATCATTTCAGGAGATTTTTTGATCAAACTCTTCTTCTTGTTGTTCTTTTCACGTCTTTTTGAAGATTCTGAGCTTTCAAAGGAAGCCATACTACTCTCTCGACCGGTGACTGAGCTCTCATCAGAGGAGTCATCAGCTGAATCTTCATCATCACTAACCGTACTAGAATTTGAAGAGTAAGAAATATCATTATTGAGGGAAGAGTCGCTTAAACTAGAGTCTTCACTATCACTCGTTGTGCTGCTACTGTCGCTTGAAATAAGTCTGTTTTTTTCTTTGCGTTCAACTTCCTTTTTCTTTAAAGAAGTCATTCTTTCCTCCCTTTCAGGAACACTGTCGCCATAAGTGATTTCTTGCTCGGGTTTTTTACTGCTACTTTGTTTTTTCTTTTTCATTTTTTTCTTTAATTTATGTCTTTTGATTGATTCAGAATTTAACAAGTCACAAATATGAGATAGATTTATGGCTTTAGTAATAGGCAAAGAGTCAATATCAATTAAAAAATCTGAATCTGAATTATCATTTGAATCCTGTTCATCTGAAAAAGCCGAAACAATGTTTCTTGCTAAATCTTCTTTGTTTTTCTGTTGCTTAACATTCTTTTTCTTTTTCTGCCCTTTTTCGCTTTTTTCATTGTTCGATTCTAATTCTGGGGTTGATTCGCCTTTTAGTATCTCAAGATTTTGTAATTTTTCTTTGCTCAATTTGTCCTGCTGCTTATTCTTTTTCTTTCTTTCTTTTTTTGCTTTAGCTTTTGCATCATTTTTTGCTTTCAAAAACTCTTTTTTACTTGCTTCTTCTGTCTGTTTGCCATCTTTTATTGAACTGTTACCTGTTGCCACTTCGTCGAGCAATTTGTCGTCATCATCATTTTGAAGCTTTGATTCAGCTCTGTTATGATCATATCTGCTGTTGTTATCTTCAAAGTTAAAGTCTTGATTCTTTATGGCTGCAATGTCAATCATACCAAATGTAGTGTCGTTTTTGCTACTGTTGCCATTGCTCTTTTTATTATTTAAATTTGAGTTATTTTTTTTGTTTTTGTTGACACTTTTTGGGATATTTAAAACCTTTAAATCCAAAATGGAGCTTCTATCAAACACTTTTGTTTTTTTGTTGTTATCCTTGAATCTTAATATAATACTCTCAGAATTGTATTTGGTTATTGTCCCATCCAAATACGTTTTATCCTTAAGGTACAATCTGATTATAAAATCAACATATTTTGTATAATCTTCTTCAGGAATATTGGCTATCTGTTTCACTTCTTGCACAGCATTTAAAGCAATATCAGCCATTGTTGCTTTTTAATTGTTTCTTTTGGAAATGCAATAAATGTCGTTGGTTCTTGTTTAGGACCTGTTTTTGTGATCTTTGTTCAACTTTAAATCAGTTTTTCTCGTTGTCGGTATAAAAAATTTTGCTCCTTATTGCTGTTTAGCTAACGTGTCACGTGTGTGCATGTTTAATTAAAAACAAGTAAATTCAAATAAATATGCTCTGTATAAGTGAAGCACTGAAGAAACTTTTAACAGCAAATATCACTTTTGATATTACACTACATATATAATTATTAAATATGCTCATTAAAAAACTAAAGTTTTGAGTTTTTTCTCAAAAAATCTTCTTTAGCAAGTCTGGCAACTTCATAGGCTAACCCAAAACTTGCTTGGAAACCAGCACCTCCAATACCATAGTTGTGTATAACATCGTAATCGCCATACTTTTTGAACTCTACTCTGACACCGTTTTTTCTTCCCGGTCTCAATGCAACATAATCAAATGTGACTTCTACAGGAACCCCATCGGATTCGAGTTCAGGAACAAACTGTTTGATGTTTCTAATGATAGACTTGGATACTTCCTCAATTTTCAAATTATCGTAAACATTTGGTAATGAAACACCACCAACAATACAATAGCCATCAGATCTTGGAAATATGTGAGAAAACTGATATCCATTTTTGATTCCCTTTACATAGTTAGCAACACATTTTTCAGATGGCAAATTTTCAACTGTCACTTGGTAGGGCAAATCTTTATTAATTACACAAATTTGGCCCTTAAAAGGAATGATTTGATTGACAATTTCATCTTGCTCACAAGGGTAGTTGGATAATATTTTTCTGGCACCTAATCCAGTGCAATTAACAATTAAATCAGGTTTTTCTCCCAAAAACTTTTCAACGTCTTCAAAACTTTCAAAGGAACTTAAAGTTTTAATAAATTTTACTTTGCCAGTTTTTTCTAATTCAGTTCTCAAGTAGGACAGGTATATATATGGAGTAACTGTACATGTTAAATACTCGAAACCTTTGTAGACTTTAGGGTCGAGGCCCCTGTATCTCAGTTCAGAAGCGCTGATTTCACTCACTTCTTCGCAAGCTTGAGTGTCAATGTACCATGGAGTAGGTGTGGTTTTGAAAAAAATAAGCTTGTTTTTCATTATTCTAATACCGGACTGTTTAACCTCTCTTCCAAGTTTCATGAACTTTTTGTAAGTTACTAGATCAAATTGCTGCTGTCTAATATCGTCTTTGGAAGCAAAGGACATATGGTTTGCTCCTGCTGCCCATGAAGTAAATTCATGTTGAAAATCTGTTTGGGCAACGTCATTTATAATCTCTCTGGCTAAAACATACAATTTTTCAATATTTGGAAATTTCTCCAACAAAGCCATTGCTGTTGTCAATCCAGACACTCCTGCTCCAATTACTGCTACTTCCTTCATCTTATTCTGTAGATATTTAGTTATTCGGCTTAATCCTTTGGTGTTTTAAAATAGTTCATTATGCCAACGAAAGCGTCTTGCATTTTAGGCAATCGACACAAACGTATGGAAATCAGCTTAAATAGTTTTTCTTAACTGCGTTTTTTTTTTAACGTGAAATAGCATGTTCCCTTTGAAAGATCTTTTTGGATACGGCAAAAATTCCGATGCTTTTATTACTCCTGGCAATTATCGGTATACAATTTTACAGTAGCCGCACATCTTATAAGCAGCAAAAAAATGGCAACCTTTTAATTAGATATGAAACCAGGCCTTTTCTAATCAGTTTGGGAAGAGCCAGCTTTTAACATGTGATTTGAAAGATTAGTGTCTAGTGAAGATTTCAGATCAGTTGAGCTTAGCTGTGACGTTTCCGAGTGCAATTAAACATGTCAAAAAAAGGGAAGTGTAAGCAATGAGCTTCTTTGTTCTCAAAGCTGTAGCAATCAGCAGTCTGGTTCTGAATCACATCTAGCTAACAAGGCACCTACTCATGGACCTCTAAACAAAAACCAGCTTGCAAGTGTTATGGTCATGTGATTATTCGGATACCTTTATTTTTAGCGAGGTTTTTTTTTTTTACTTTGCTTCGCCTAGTTCTGTTTTCCTGTCGCTTATTATTACTTAAAGAGGTTAAAACAGCAGCTAACTGTAACGCCTATTCCATTGGATATAATCAAACGATTGTGAATCAGTTCTTAAAGAAAGATAGTACTGGCGGTGAAGCAGGATATGAAATCCAACGAGCATCACCATCTTTTTTGCCAAAAAAGCTTATAAAAACAAAAGCTGTCGAACGAAGAATACACATTTGAAAGGTAGAGCGAAAAAGAAATATAACCATTTCATCACACGTCAGCCGACATTACCAATGCCTTTCTCACATCACTCCCATTCTAAAGACTTTATTGAGCACGGTTCAGGCCCATTAGATGAAGTTGTTCAAAATGTTTTAAAGCAACAGTTTCACACATTTTGTTTTTCTGAACACATGCCAAGAGTTGACGCAAAATATCTATATCCTGAAGAAATCAGTGACAAAAGTGATGTCGATTTTTTAGGTCAGCAGTTTGACAGCTATATGAATAAAGTCTTAGAAATTAAGGCTCAAAACAAAGATGCTGCTACTAAGTTCATTATCGGAACAGAATGTGAATGTGCTGATTTAGAACATATCAGATATGCGAAAGAATTGTTTGATGATTACTACAAAGGAAAATTGCAATATCTTATAGGCTCTGTTCATCACGTCAATTGCATTGCTATTGATTACGATGTAGACTCTTTTGAAGAAGCCATTTTTAAATCAGACAACAACTTTTTACAATTCTTGAAGGATTATTTTAATTTGCAATATACAATGTTGACTGAACTGAAGCCATTGATTGTAGGGCATTTTGATTTGCCAAGCTTATTTATAAATAAAAGTGAGCTGCTCTTTAATAAAACCACGGGCCAAATTTGTGGTGAAAGCGATAACAAATATTGTATAAAAATAAATCAATTTGACATAGATGATTATGTTTTCAATATTTTCAAAGATGACTTGTACCCATTAGTGGAAAGAAATTTCAAGTTTATAATAGAGAATAATTTGGCTTTAGAAATCAATACTTCTGGACTAAGAAAGGGTTTGAAGTATCCATATCCCTCAATAAAATTAAGTCTTTTTTTCAAAGATTTGGGTGGAAAATTTGTTCTTAGTGATGATTCACATGGCTTGAACCAGCTCGGTACAAATTATTTAAAATGTAAAGAATACATCAACGATGGATTGAAATTGAACAGCATTTTTTATTTAAAAGAACAAACACCTTATAGTGCTGATAGTTCAGACTTGCCTAAAGTAACTTTGGAACCTATGGATATTGCCAAGTTTAACAAACTATCGTATTGGGATAACATCAAATAATTAGTTCTATATAGAAAAATGATTTTTTTATTGTTTTACATATATTGATTTGTTCAATTACTTTAATAAGATCTTCCAAACATAGTATAATTAATGGCTTCCTTTTCACATTTAACACATTTAGTTCCCGCCTTCAACTCAGGTTGTTCAAATGGAATACATAAAGATTTAGCACCCATTGATGGAGCTTTATCATCTTCTTCAAAGTTCTCGCCATCGTTTTTCTTGGCAGAAGCTTTCTTGATGTCCTCTTCACATTCTTCAATACCACACCATGGAGATAAGACAACATTTTTATTGTTCAAAGCTGGAACAAAGTCTTTCCATTCTTCAACAATTACTCTATGACTGTCGTATTTTTCCTTGGCAGCATTGTATAAATCCCAGTGCATTTCTTCTAACAATTTTGGAATATCTTCTTCCAAAGTATCCAAAGCAACAGTGTACTTTTTACCATCATTTCTTCTAACAACAGTAACTTGATTTTCCTTCAAATCTCTTGGGCCAACTTCTATTCTCAATGGAACACCCTTTAACTCCCAGTTGGCAAATTTCCAGCCTGGAGTATAGTTTTCTCTGAAGTCAGCGGTAGATCTAATATCATTAGTCTTTAATCTGTTGTTGATTAGAGCAGCCTTATCCAAAATGTTTTCTTTTTCTTCAACAGTAAGCTTGTTTGTTAAACCAACAGGAACAATAACAGCTTGATATTGAGAAACTCTAGGTGGAACAACTAAACCTTTATCATCGGAGTGGATCATAACCATAACACCAATTGATCTGGTACTTAATCCCCAAGAGTTTTGGTATGCAAATAGCTTAGGGTGTTCCTTACCTAATGGAGATTCAACAGAGAAGTTGAACATCTTTGAAAAGTTTTGGCCCAGGTAATGGGAGGTTGCTCCTTGAATACCTCTACCAGTTTGAGGAATGTACCCTTCACAAGTAGTAGTGAAAACACCACCAGCAAACTTTTCCTTTTCGGTCTTTTTACCTTTAATTACTGGAACAGCTAATAACTCCTTGTAAACATCAGAATAGAAATCTAAAATTTGTAAAACTTCTTCTTGGGCGTCTTCAGGATTAGCAAAAGCAGTGTGACCTTCTTGCCATAAAAATTCTCTGGTTCTAATGAATGGCTGTGGATGCTTGAATTCCCATCTAACAACATTGTTCCATTGATTTACTTTGAAAGGTAAATCTCTGTGGGATTGGATCCATTTGGCAAAGTATGGGTACATTACAGTTTCGGATGTTGGTCTGATAGCAATTGGTTCTTCTAAATCAGATTGACCAGCTTTAGTAACCCAAGCAACTTCTGGGGCAAAACCTTCAATGTGATCTTTTTCTCTTTCCAAAACCTTGGAGGAAACAAACATCGGAAAGTAAGTATTTTGAACTCCTAATCCCTTGATTTTAGCATCAAACCATTTTTGTATTTGCTCCCAAATAGCATAGGAAGATGGTCTTAAGATGTAGCATCCAGAAACATCATAGAAATCTAACATTTCACCTTTGGTTAGAATTTGTTGATACCAAGCAGAAAAGTCATCAGCTTTTTTAACAGTAACACCGATCAACTTAACATCAGAGTTTGAAACTTCTTTTTTTGTTGGAGCTGCAGCTTTCTTTGGCTTAGCAGCTGGGGAAGCTTCTGGAGCCTTGGAAAAATCAACAATTTTAATGTCAGCTTTAGGCAAAGCATTGATATATTCGATCAAAGATTTTTGAGTAAATTTGATAGAATTGTCATTTGTGGAAAAAGCTGTTTCTTCACTCAAAGCAGAAATCTCAGAATCTAATACAAGAAAGAATTCAGCTTCACACTTTTCCAAGTGAGACAAATTGAATTTGGTTGCATCATCAACGTTGAAAAATTCAGCAAAGTATTGATTATTGGCTAATCTTGGTTCTTTTGATTCAGTTACAGCTTTAATAATGTTGGCTGGTGTTTTTGTTTCTTGTAAACCCACAACAACAATTGGCTTGGCACCTGAGTTGGTCTTTGATTTAAAAACCAAAGCCTTCAAAGGAACAGAAGAAGTAGTGGAATCAATCGATAATTTAAGCAAAGATCCTTCTAAAGACATTATAGAATGTATGGGACAATGAATTTTATGGTATTTTCCTGTTTATCGTCTGTTGTGAGTACTGAATCTGAGGGATCTTTGACCCATCGAATTACGGCAAATACTTGATGAGAGAAAATGTTCAAATTTTTGTAGTGAAAAATTTTTTTGCAGCGCTGCGATGGGCTATCAAAGTTTGTGTGTCACGTGAAAATACATGGCTGCAACAATAGCTGCTGCATACATTAAGTAACCACTATGGCCATTATAGACTTAATCAAATCAATATTAAAGGCAATCAATTGAGCCCAAAACAACAATAAAAACCACAAATTAGCAAAATAAAGGCTGAAAAACCTTTTAAAGAAACATTTTAACACAAAAATTCATAAAGTAATATGAATCGCTGGAAACAATTAGGAAGAACGACTTTCCGGTGGATAGACTTTTCATGATATCATTTTTATGACTATTTCTTGTTAGGTTAATACAGATTTTAAGAAAAACTGTGCATTGCTTATTTTGTCACATATCAAACAAACTTTTGGTAAAGGCTCCTTGTGGAATAAAAAATGCAAATGATATAAGTTTTCAAATTTTTATATTAAAGCTTTGTTTACAATAAATTTTCAAAAAGAAATTAGAAGCTTTAGTAAAAAAGAATTTAGTTACATTAATCAACTTTAAATATTTATGTTTAATTTATTTTTATATCAATGTAAACAAATAAATGTAAACAACTATAAAAATCACATGATCTGTTTTTTGCATTTTCAATTAGGTATTGAAAAGTTTCACTGCCAAAAACCGAACGTGAAAAATTAAAATGAGATTCAGGGGATTTTTAGGATATTAATAGAGATATGAACCAAACCGAAATCAAGCCAAAATCTAAAAATCAAGTTTCTTCAATGTTGTCAAGCAAATTTAATAATTGCCTGGTCACGGCAAACAAGTTACATTTAAGAAATATAACAAAATCTAGAGTTGTTGTCAACCTTTCAGCTAATCGTTCTTTTTCTAAAACTGCTGGACTTGAAAACACCAACCAAGAACGTTTGCTGAAATTCTATAAAGCTAACTATTACAAATACTACAATAGAGGATATTATAAATATTATGCATTAGGAACAATATTTGCTATTGGGTTTGTGTCTTACAAAACATCTGAGACGGTGAATACGACAATGAAGTACACCTATAAATCAATTAAACGTGTATACAACGTTACCTCGACTTTAATGAAATGTATTTATTATTATTCAGTTACTATAACAAAGAAAAATAATATGTCAGTTGATGAGTACACGAACTTATTGAACAAAACTCACAAAAAAGCTGCAGATATAACCTTAGTTACTATCCAGGAAAATGGAGGTATTTATATTAAACTTAGGCCAACACATATCTGCAATGACTTATTTGTTACCTCCTCAATGGACAGACACTATGATTCCATTACAACAAGAATGCTATAAATCGTCATATGAAGAAATTGAAGAAATGTTTGTGAAAGATCTTGGAAAAAGTATTGACGAAATCTTTGTTCAATTCGATCGAAATCCCCTGGGCGTTGCTTCCTTAGCACAGGTTCACAGAGCTAAAATATTGTTACCACACGATAACTCTGTACGTGAAGTAGCTGTGAAATGTCAGCACCCTTCGTTAACGAGTTTGGTTCCTTTAGATGTCATGTTGACAACCTACGTATTCCAAGTATTAGATTGGTGGTTTCCTGAATACTCTTTAGTCTGGCTAAGTGAAGAATTAAGAGAAAGCATATTTGTTGAACTAGATTTCAACAATGAAAAAAAGAACGCAGATAGCACCAAAATGTTTTTTAAAAATAAGTGTAGTTTTTTGAACATTCCAACTGTTTTTAATGCTCACAAAAGAATTATTATCATGGAATACTTAACAGGTGACAGACTTGACACTTTTGACTATGAAAAAAACAAAATATCTAGAT
Source organism: Hanseniaspora mollemarum (assembly GCA_019649515.1). Lineage (NCBI taxonomy): Eukaryota > Fungi > Ascomycota > Saccharomycetes > Saccharomycodales > Saccharomycodaceae > Hanseniaspora > Hanseniaspora mollemarum. The sequence goes on along the minus strand of JABFEO010000009.1, from coordinate 86,113 downwards.
CCAAAGTATCAAGGTGTTTAGATGAGATGTTAAATGAAATGATATTCAGCAATTCCGTTGGAATTCATACTGATATTCATGGTGGAAATATTGCAATCAGATATAATGAAAAGAAAAAAGATAATTTTGAAATAATATTATATGACCACGGCTTGTACAGATACCCTGATGAATCAATACGACTTACATATTCAAAGTTCTGGATTAGCTTGCTTAACAGAGACTTAGAAGGGATGAAGAAAAATTTAGAACTACTTGGAAATGTTAGTGAAAGCGAGTTTCCTTTATTAGCTGCTTGTTTAACAGGCAGATCTATAAATACTATAATGAATGAGGATCTATTGAGTGATTCAAATACTTTAACTTTGAGAGATAGTGAAAGAGAAGAGATGAGAGAAAGATTTTTAAATGAAAATAACAAAGGCGGAGACATTTTCATTCAATTAATGAGTATTTTGTCCAAAATTCCGTCTGTTGTTTTATTGTTATTGAAAGCTAATGATCTGAATAGACATCTGCAGGAATCTTTACTATCTCATGATGGAAATTCAAGCAAGGATTATCTGCTGGATACATTAAGATCATATCTAATGATAGGCAAATATGCTTCTAGAAACATTTATTTGAACGAACCTCATGTGTCTCATTTTTGGTTGTATTTAAAGTATACCATGTGGAATATTAAACTTTTTGCTTTTGATATGTATGTCAAATATATCGATACAAAACGACTATTGAAAAGTTGGCTATAAGCTATACTGGATAGTTGAGAAATTCCTACTTATATTCTTATTAATTTTTAAAATCGATAGTGTTTTAAAACTTAGACTTAAATACATAATTATTTAGAAAACAACTAAAGTCTTGTAAGAAAGTTGATAAAAGTCAGAGTTAATTGATAGAAAGCTTTTATTCAAGTCACATTAAGCAAACTATTAGCTTCGTTGGTGTATCTAACGAATCCACTGAGCTGATAGAAAGCACTCGAACTCTCGTTCTATAGAAAACGGTAGTGTGTTCAAGAAAGAAGATATTATAAAATTCTTGAACATTTATATCAAAGCTTTCAGTACATTTTGCTTTTTGAATAAATAATGATGGTCCAAAATCCAAAAACTCCGTTGACTGAGCTACTAAAACACAGAAAAGTAAAACGATATATTTTAAAAATTTCTTACACAATTCGGATTTTTTTATTTAAAGAAGTATAGCCAGAAGTGAAGTCCAATAAAAAAAAGTGTTATAACTTTATAATTACTCTTCAGCCACAGCATGTATATGAGCTATTGCCTTGAGACTTTTTTTAAGATCGATAAAAATTATATTGGCTAAATCCATTCAACAGCTCTCAACTAACGTAATAAGGTTCAATTACTGCAATTTTAAAGTTCTTTTTTCTCATGTACCCCTTTTTAGCTGATAAACCACACCCAACAAAACATAACAAATATCCCACTTGATTTCAAATGTTTTTTTTGTTAGCATCATAGAGTTAAGGTTTAAGCTACTGCTAAAATAGAAAAATCCAACATCATTAAAATGCTATTAATGTGCTGCAAACCAAAGCTTTCAACAATGGACCTAACACACACAACAAATATATAGAAAAGGAAATTATGCTTGGTTTCATACATTAAGTAGAGTTTTATTCAACTGTTCAGTAATATTGGTCAAAAAAACAAGGCATCGCAGAATGCACTTTTATATCTTGATAAAGTCAAAAAACTGGCAGCTAAAAAGAAGAAAAGAGCCCAATTAGAACTTGATTACAATATATCATAGAACAGTTAGTATTTATAACAACAAAATTAAACATATGAGAAAGCACAATCAGTGGCTACTAAGCACTATACTTGAAACCTCGTATGCACTTGTAAGATATCTTTAATCATACATAATACTAACCATTTTAGCTCGTTATGTGTGTACGATTATTCTTCAAAACAAATCAACATCTTTACAATTTACAATTAACATATAACACTAAACTAAGACACGTCTACACGGCTGCTGCTCAGTTTATATAGTCAGGTAATATCGTGTTGCATATCGGAGATTTTTCTTATCTTCAAAATTTCCTATTTAGGATATTTATGGGTAAAAGATAACATACCGATATTTTGGGGAAAGGTAGGGGCAAATATAATCATGTAAAAAAAATCTCATCATAAATTGGCTTGCTAATTATATTTTGCTGTGTATATAAGAAAGTAGTGGAACTCAAATTCACATCAAGAGATAAACGGTCTGATTGTGTTAAAACTTTATTTTAAATATTATCAGTGTTTTAAGCAAATAATTACTTCTTTATAACACCAACTAAAAAACATAACTTCAAATAAAATAGTCATGCCTGAAAGTATTGATGAAGAAAGCATAATGGAAAAGATAACAGCTGCTGGTAAAAAAAACCTGCACTTACTTGACAAAGAAAGTGTCAGTAAAGTGGTAGATAAGTGGATAAAAATACCTTCCGATAAACTCTATAATTACATTTTTGATAAAAGATACAAAGCTTTATCTACTTCTGTAAAAAATAGCACAGTTGCTCCTGAAGCAGTTCAAAATGTGTCTAGCGAGGTTTTGACCCCGTTAGAATACTGTGGTACAGAGAACTCAGTTGTCACAGGCCTGAAGACATCGTGGAACGTTTTTAATGATTTTTCTAAGTCTCTTGTAGGATATAGTGTTTCAGCCTCCAAAGGATTGTTTAATGGGACCATCAGTATTTTTAGAGGTCCAAAAGAAGCTGTAAATTCTGTTATTGCATCTACATCCTCTCTATATCATAAGTTAATTGACAGAGATTTTTATTCTGATTTATTTTCTTCTAACACTCTAAAAAAGAATGACATATCTGGCGCTAGCTCACTAGCAAGTTCAACTATAATCAGCACAGCTACATTTAGTGATGACAAACTTTCTGAAAGCTTGCTTTTAACAGGAAAAAATTCTTATTTTTCTGCTTCTCCTCCATTTATTAAAAAATCGGTAAAATTATTAAAAGGATACAGCGACAATGCTCTATATTCTTTCAATAATAACAAGTTTTTAATATCTTCATTTTTTCTTGCGGGTCTAGCAATTAATGAAATTGGTGTTAAATACCATAAAAGTCAGTTGAATAAACAATGGAATGTTTTGACCTATAAAGAAATGAATATTAAAGTTGTGTTGGTTTTGGGCTCGATGCTGGATCCGATAACAAAAGTTGAGGTGGAAGATTTATTGAGTAGAGGATTTATAGTATATGTTGCTTCAGGTGATGTTAAAAACAGCCCATTTAGCGAAGAATTATCAGAGATGAAAAAATCAGTTAATGTTTCTAAAAAAGACAGCGAGCTTGATGATTATTTTGATAAACAAAATAAAAAATCAGGAGATATTTTATCTGATTCCACGAGTGAGGAAGAAGAAGAGCAGGCTTTAGCAACAAATGGTAAAAAAATATCTGATTCTGATTGGATCATATCATCCACAGAGTGTTTTTCGAATGTTTATGCTTCTGAACAAGATTTCACAAGACTTAACTACATATCAACGTCCAGAAAAGACCTTGCAAAACTAGGGAAAGAAATTAAGGATAAAAAATGGGAACTAGTATCTATAATACTTTCTCACGACAATATTTCAAATAATATCAAAACATCAACTGATCACTTCAAAGATTTAATTTTGAATAATATTATGGATTTAGTTGCAAGCTTATACTCAAGTATAAGCATTTGGCCAGACGCTAAAATTATTTTGTTTAACAACTCACTAAGTAAAATCAACGAAAGATGTGCTCATCTGGAAAAAAAATGCAATGAACCTTCCCTAGAAATATTATGTAACAACATGGTTGAAACTGTATACGATACATTGTTTCAATCCAGCTACTCCAATGCTTATCTAGTAGAAATTGGATTATTGAAGGATGTTAATAACAAGTATCTAAATTACCAATCACTGCACTCAAAGTTAACAGAACTAGAAACCACCAAAAATGCTAAAACAAGCAGCAGTTCAATTTACAGAGAATTCCTAAATCCTGTTCAAAATTTAATAATGAACAAAAACACTTCTTCATTGTTTTACGATGCATCTGAAAAAAATATTTTGTATTGCGGAAGTCTATCCAGTTTAAATCGAAATCTTGCAAATCATTTGACGAATATTTGGGTTTTAAACTTTATTCTTTTAAAACAAAAAATCTGCACATTTTCTTACACCTTATTTTTGAAGATTTCAAACATTTGGTTTACTGCTTTTGTTAATTTGAATAATTATATCAGTTTAACAAAGAAGTGGGTGATTGATAAAAGCAAAATAGTTTTAGAACAAAAAAAAAAAAACAAAACTAATTAAAAACACGATTAGTTCACTTAGAAAACATAAAAAATGTATATTATATTCTGTTTGTATTATATAGGTAGATAAAAAAGTAAAGGAAACTTATCGTTTTCGTGATTTTTTAAATAAGAATTATTGTGATAACAAACGTGACTTGATGCCAAAAAGTTAGAGTGGGTTACTCAAAGCTTAGCAATCATACATTGTTATAACCTGGTGAAATATATATTGATTATATAAACTTGTATTATTTTACTTCTTTTGATATGACTGCATATCTGCATTGTTCTTTTTTTTTTTGGCGGAATATGCCTCGTGCCCATGTCATGTATCTCTGAGTAAAATAGGTTTACAATACAATAAAATTAAAGCACGTGATGCAAATCAGATAGCGTCATCCAGCATTAGTTCAACAGATTACAAAAGAGGAACAACCTTCAACACAATATAAGAAAATAGTAAACAACACAAAAAAGCAAAATTTAACAGGATTTTACCGCTTCAATTTAATTACAAAAAATACTATTGATACATGCTCAAAAGGAAAGTTATTCGTTATTCTGGAATAACTATAAATAAGCAGGGTCTAGAGTTACTTCTATTACATTGGACTATGTACTTGTGATATCTAGTCAACCACATATATGGTATTATAGAGAAAAAACCAGCTAGCTGAACTTCTTCTCAAGTGTCCATCAACTTTACTACAGCGTATAATGAAGATTGAAATCTGCGTTAACAAAGTTTGAAAAGTGTAGCCACGTGACTACAAACATTGGTGACACATTAAAGCAATGTGTCTGGTAATACGGCTTTTATGGAATGTTCAAGTCCGAAGGCTAAAATGACGCGTCATCTCCTTTTTACGCTGGGTAATATTTACACTTTGGCAAATATCCGGTCGCCCCAATGCTTGACTAGTTTCAATTTTATCTATTACTATAGTATAATATATATAATAACAAAATATTTCATATATTTCAATAAGGTCAACATTTGAGAACGAGGTCACGCTGTATCTAACAAAATTAACGCCTATGCATGGCGAACCCCTTAGCTTCCTGCAAGTCGGAGATTAAAAGACACAATGTACATGATCACATGATTAAAAATGTAACATAATATACCGTAGCACAGAAAAAGGGTGCATTAATAGTGGCAAAAATAAGGCCGCAGTGACTTCGAAAAAAAGGTTCTCGTAATATTTGGTGTGAGGGTTATCAAACTTATTAATACAAAAACATATTCAGCTTAACACCAAATTGCTTGTTCCGTAGGGGTTTACAACGTGGCTGTATATCTGTGTATTTGATTAAGGGACTAAGAGGACTGTTTTTATTAAACGAAAAGTTAAAAACTTTTGCTTTTAGATCAACATGAAACAGCAAAACTCACCAAATATGAAGAATACTAATAGCCCCATTGACCATTTACTCAACGCGACAAAAATAGCATTTTTGTCTGACCACTTAAGCAAAAATGAAGTGAATAGCTCAAATGTGCCTGAAAAAACAAACTTCTACCCTAATAACAATAAGCAGCCTGAGTTTCCAAATAATGCAGGCAAAGTATCAAGCTCTAATGGCTTTTCTTCCTCTATTTTTAGAAAAGAAATACCTGGGTTTTCAGCTGACAATTTACCTAATGACCTTTCAAACTTGGGAGACTTAAATGGATATGACAAAAGAGATAACAATGATCTTAAGAAACGAAAAAGAAATAGAAAAATAAAATCTTGTAAATTCTGCTACAGAAGGCATTTGAAATGCGATAAGACCAAGCCAATATGTAGTATTTGTGTGGAAAAAGGGTTTGATGAATGCGAATATTACAGTGATGACGAACTAGGAACTCAGAATTTCAAGAAACAGAAAAAGGAAGTTTCTTATATTAGCTCTAGGAAGGATTCATTAACAGATTCAGCACAAACTGTAATAATGGAAGGAGTTAGATCGTATGCAAAAAAACATGATATTTTAACCAGTGAAGATATAAAATCAAAGGTAGGGAGTATGATTGGAATAAACAATGACTACAAAAAAGATATGCAAAGCGAATTGAAACCAAATCCTTTATTACAGTCTCCAACTGTTATGGTGAAAGACGAAAGATTGTTATTTTTTGGTCCAACTTGCTTTAGATCCAGTATAGCTAGAATTGATGATGATAAAGGAATATTAAAAAGAGTTTTCAAAGTGTGGGATCTTTTTAAAAAAGAAAAAAACGAGCTTAGAAAAAACTTTAAATTTTCACTATCTCAAGAAGCAAAATTTCTTGATTATAATTCTTCAGAACAAGATTTATTAAAAGAAATTGTTCAAGTCATTCCAAAAACTAGACAAGAGTTAAAGTATTATGTTTCTTTGTACTTTAAATCTCCGTTATATGATACTCTGAGAATTTTAAATGAAGAGGCTGTTTATTCTTATATCGATGAAGTTTTTGAAGAAGATGTGATATCTGAAACAATTGTAAATATAACTTTTACTAATAAGAGAAACTACTACAAAGCTGGTATAGTGATGTTCATACTTGGATTAACTTTTTATGGCACTATTCTCCCAGATTGTATTACAGGATTCTTTATCTTTTTACAAGGTCAAAGCACTGGCAAAATGATGTTCATTGAAAAAATACAATTTTTGGTGCTTAAATGTTTTTTCTCATTTGTTAATGGATACACAGGTGGCGATTTTTCTCATCTAGTGAATTTAGTTGGAATTATGGCTAATACAATGATTGAGTTTCAATTGAACACTTTGACAGTCGAAACTGTTTATAAAAATGAGCCCTCTTTAAAATATGTTGAAAATATTTTGGGAGGTAATTTTAAATTGCTATCAAGAATGTTTTATGTTGGTATGTTTGTTGATGTTGTCTGTTCTTATCAAAATGGGAAGCCATTATTTATATCTTCTTTATCATATCCTGATGAATGGCTTTTGATAAAAGAAGAGCCCGATGAAAAAAACAGTGTGTTAGATTGTAAGATTCTCAACAAATTAAAACTATTCTTGTATTATTCAAGACGTCTATTAGGGGAAATATACAAGCCAGTAGGTGTTCCTCAAACTAACAAATTATTGGACAATTTGTTTTTATTTTGTCACCACGATCTTCGTCTCAATGAGATGTGTTACATAGATAATATACCCAAAGATAAAGAAGAGCTGAATTTTTGCATTATAATGTCGTTTTTAACATCTTTTGCTATAGATTTGGGAATTTCGGTTCTTGCTGTTAAAAGAGATCTTAAATTTAATGATACCTCAACCGAGGAAAAGAATGAGATTTTTACCACTTTTACTGGTAATCAACTTTGTTATTACTGCTTATGTGTCAATCAAGTGACATTATACTTAACAAAATGTATTCACCAAAGGCAGTTGATATTTGAAGAAGAACATAAAACTTTAATGCTTAACGAAAACTTGAAAACTATTGGATGTGACAAAGTAATTTTTTTTTTGTCTTTTGCTCCAAGATTTTGCACTGGAATGAGATCATTCACAGAATTCTTTAAAGTATTATTCTGTACAAGTCTCTTAACTAATGAAGTTGAGGCAAGCTATGAATACATGGAAAAACTTTTGGCAGAAGATAGAATCGTAAAAAATCCACAAGCTACTATTATAATGCTTCGATCTAAAGAAAAAAACAGTGAAGGATTAAGAGAATTTGTAAAAAATACAGATATAATGAAAGAGAGCAGGAAAACTTTCACAGAAGACGATTCTATTCATAGTTACTATCTTTCCAAAATCTATGACAAATTCCATCCTGCCATGTTTCAAAAAGGTGATTTGAATGAGAATTTGGCAAAAATAGAGTTTACTGGCCTTCAGCTGTATGGTTGGTTTACAATGTTGCACGATGAACAGACTTTACTGGATGATTCAATTCAGGAAGAAACAATTCAATTCAGGCTACATGTTGCACATTTAACAACTAAACAAAATTTTGCTAGATCAAGTTTTAACTCATTTTTAGAAACCTTGAAGGAACTAAGGGATAAAAAGTTTAGAAAGAAATCACAAAATCTTCTAAAACAAACGTTGGACAGAAAATCATCTTCAAGTAATTATTCTGCAACACCTGTCCCAACACTTAACGAAAATAGTAAATTAACCCCAAGTAGTTACTCAACAGCAAATTCCAATTCCCCAATCAATATATTTGGAACTCCCTCTCTACATTTGTCGCCTATGAATTTTGACTTTTCTCAAAAAAGCTTTTCAATGAATAACAAAACAGGCAGATCAAACTCAAATGTGCTAGTTAATTTACCTGGAAGTCCTATGTTTGGTTGGGATATGAATTTTGTTGACTTTAGTTCTAAAATGAATTGGTTTATGAATAGCCCTCTTCCTCCAACAGAAATAGATGAGAACGAAATAAAATTCTTAACTTCTTCCATACAAACAACTAGAGATAAAGATAAAAAAGATGAAGACAAGGATGATAAAAATGCAGCTAAGAACAATGCTTTACTTAATTCTGAGTAAGTAAATTTCATTATAATTCAATTAATGATTAAACAAAATCATAGGGGATTATCATCGCTAAAAATACCCCACCTTTGTATATATTAACTTTAAGAAACCGTATTATTCTTATAACTTAAAAATGTGTTCCAAAAAATGCTTAAAACATTAACTGTTAGCAGTCGATGCTCAATTTTGATATATTTGAAGTTGAAAAGCTGAATAAATGGCCAAACACACCAATTGCTTAGCAATGTACTTATTGATTTGTTTTCGATTTTCCCTATGATTTTATCCTTATCAAAGCCTGACTCTAGAATCGTCATAGTTCCAAAATAAAATGGAACTGAAATAGGAGCAAAAACAAATTGATCAATGACAACTCGGCTTAGAGTATCCAGAGTAGCATTGCTAGTTTTTCCAGGCCACTTGATCTTGTGCTGTAAAAAGTAATACCACTTGTTGCCAATAGGTGAAAATATTACAGATCCATAGAACACTGCCCTTAAGGTACGAAAATAATCAAAATGTTTAATGCTTGGGTCTTTATTGATTGAAGGAAAAATCTCTTGCGCTGCTGCATCCCCTATACCAAAAAGTGCACCTGTAGTTACGAAATTAGTAAGCTTAGGGGACGTTTTTAAGTGATAATTATATTTTAAGAAAGCTTTTTTAAACATTTTTATCTATTGCTAAAATAGATTGGTGCTAACTTGATTTGTCGATATTAAATTAAAAGAGCTATATGAATGTTTAAAATTTACATATGCTATAAACATAAAAAGGATATGTATAAAAAAGCATTGCCTAAATAAGGGGATGCTAGGTGTCTAATCATGTGATTGATAATATGGGAGTTAAAATACCATTTATAGTGTGATTTGTTGTTGAATTATTTTTAAAACTAATAAAACATCTGCTTAACATTGTGAAGTGAGTACTTCTGTTTATTCTTCTTTTTTTAAACCCAACATATTTGATATGCTTTTAGTACTTTCTGTTCTTTTAAGAGAATTTCCATTACCATCAGGACTTTTACTGGAATTTGCCTTACTTAATGAGAGATTATCTCCTCCTGTACCCAAGGGAGTCATACCTACTCCTAGTTGAAATCTTGCAGTTTGCACATATTTTTTATTTGGTTTATAAGTACCAGAACTTTGATTCAAGTAAAAATCTGAATTCAAATCAGATCCAAATAAATCGTTGTTTTGAAGTTTGTTTCTTGAAGGTTGTGGTATAGCGTTAGTGCTTTGATATTCATCATCCCATTTGGGGTTGTAAACAGGAGGTAAATCTTTAATTTCTACGTTAGAATTCTGCATTTTACTAGAAAAAACCATTGCATCATGGTAACTTGGAATTCGATTTAGTTGAGGTGCTGGCTTTTGTGATTCAGGTAATATATCTTGCTTAAAATCAGGTCCATGGTTAGCCACATTATTCTCACAGTCAAGGGAAATGTTAGAAAGACCATATCTAAGTCTTTGTAGATTGAGATTTGAGAATGAATTATTCTTTGGTTTTTTTGTTAAGGAATCATCAATATGGACTTCAGTTGCATCCTCTTGCTTAGAAAATCTATTTACAGGCAATAACTGATCATACACTCTCTTGTTGTAGTCCGGCGGAGCCATCATATCTGAAATTACAACACTGGAGTGTTTTTTTGAATAGTCTAACAAATCTTGTTCCGAAGAATTGTTTTTTAACTTTGGCAAAAGTATTTGTGATTGGCTAAAGGATCCAATGTCGCTTGTTCTAGGTTTTAAATTAGCTAGTGCAGTGGTTGACTTAGATCTGTTCCCGTTTCCTAAATTCGGTTTTATATTACCATTAATAAAATCTACCCCAGAAACGATGTTATGAGGGTTACCTCCCATACCACTTAATTGCTCAGTTGAGGCAACTTTATAAGCCTTCAAAACAGAGTCCACTAAAAGATTTTTGCTTTCATCAAATAGATAGATGTCATCTTCCTTAAGAAGATCGGAACTAAAATTAGGATTTGAGTTTCTATGGAACACAGGATCGACGTAGAATGATTTTCCAGTTATTGGAACAAAGGGTGAAATAAAAAGTTGAACAGGTAGTGCTGCCCTTAATTCTGAAACATGATCATCTGGATTAACGAGTCCTACTACAAACTTTAATTTATGCCTTACCTTAACAAAACTACCAACTACACAATCTTGGGCAATTTTGGACAAGGAAGATGGTGTGTCTAAATATATGATAACATCCCATTTATCTAAAAATTCTCCTCTGTCTTCTACAACGTAATTTTCAGCGGGAATAATGTCTTCATAAAAATCAGATACTAATTCTTCATCAAAATATCTACATGATCTTAAAGGATCAGAAACTTTCTTTTTGCAACACACTCTTTCAAAGTTTTTAGTTCCAACAACTGGAGAAAAAACTGATATTTGTTCTAGTAACTGAATTTTTATACTACCTAGTTTAAGATTTTTTGATAAAGGCACAAACTCAAATCTTATAGGTATTGAGGAACCAATTATATTAGATTTAGCTGGCGTGGATAGAGAATAATCCAACTTCCCAGGCCATGTATTACTAACTAAAACAGTTTCTGACAATTCTACAGAATCAGCTGTTAAAGTTCTGATAATTTTTAGTTTTTTCTTCAAGATCAAATCAGATTTTTTCGAAGCTCTTTCAATAATGCATGAAAACTGATAACCGACCATGCACTCTTTCAATTCTAAAGACTCTGAAATTGAAGAAGGAGCAACAAAAGTAAAAGGAAGTTCATAGTTGCCTGGTTTTAACGTATCATGACTTGAAGATACTCCCTGTGACAGTGTTGATAGGGTGTTTGTTGAAAAAGACAAGCTAGAAAACGAAGCTAATCTTTTAATATTTGTACCGGATTTGGTTCTCTTATGCTGAAGTGAGGGTCTGCTTTTAGATGGATCTTCTTTATTATTTTGTTTACTTTCTGGATTTTGTTCATTGGGAAAAAGATAGGGCTTAAAATAACTGTAATCCCATGTATTATCATATATTCTCTTGTCAAATGTGCTATATCTTTCCAATCCGTTTTCGCCTACCGGAATTCTTGTTTTAACATCCCCAAGTAATTTTAAGGTCAGTTTTTTTAACGCTATTGGCTGGGATACTGCCAATACAACCTTTCCAGATATCACAACATCATCTCCATTTAAATCATCTTGGTTAGTTCCTTTGATTATTATTATATCTTGGAAAAAATTTTCATCTGCTTGTGAAAAAAAATTTTCTTGATTGCCATTGTCATGTATTGGGGTTGTGTAAGATGTATCATTGCTTTTATCGATTCTAATGTCAAAAAGAATCAGTTCTCCAGACTGTTTTCCTGTAATCTGTGCAGAAGAAGCCACAGGAGACAATCCACCTTTAAAATCTTTAACTTGGGAACCCGGAGTCGTTTTAGTCACAAAGCTATCGTTACTAGTGTTGGCTCCCCTTGATGATGAAATTGAAATGTTACTTGGGCTCTTGTTTAAACCAGGAGGATTTTGTTGTTTTTTTAAACCATTGAGATTTATATTGGATTTTCCACTGTGAAGTAATCCCATCATGAATTATTGCAAGGTAGCTTATTGGCTTATTGGTTTAGTGGTTGGTATTGTGCTTCAAGAATTACTAAAGGGGATTTAGCGATAATTATTGGTTTCAGACAATTTCTTTCCGGCCCTCTGAGGAATAGCTTTTGCATGATTTCAGAAACAGAGACGGAAATCATACTTCCGAAAGAACAAGTCACGTGACTTATTTTGCATGATTCTTGGCCCTTTGCTTCTCGTTCTATGCAAAAGACTCGATAAAGACTAATGGTTTCCCACTGTCTCTTCAAGCAAATTGAAACATTTTAATACGTGTATGTTATATAAAATCAAAGCTCTTTATATACATAAAAAAAGCACCGTTGCTTTCCAAAACCTTTCCTGTAACAATGGGTTGGAGTGAGATATGTTCGAATCATGGAAAACATCAGTCTTCACTTGTCTGGAATGCGATAGTAATATGCCATAATTACTACTAAAAAACGAGCAATTAGCGTTCAGTGTAAACCTTCCAAACTGCTTGTTAGAAGATTTGTAGTGTTTCAAAAAAAAAAAACGCGTTCTTAGAAATTGCCAGCTCTTTGCTGCTAACATTTGCGCTACTTTATATTTAATGTTCAACTCTCAAATCTGATCTTCTTGGCTCTACTAATGGATGTAGTTGGGATAAATATGTAATGGCCCACATCAAAAACATCATCGATGTTGTTAAAATGAAAGTACTTCTAAAGACAGTTATGGATTTTTTTGCCCTTAAAGTAGTGTTTCTTGGTGCATAAACCCATGCTGCTACATTAACAACAGATACTAACAAAAAGATATAAACAACAGTGTAGAAACTAGCCATTATTAAATTATAAATGGTTAAAATATACCAAGTAAGTTGCAGTGAAATAACCTTGGTCTTCCTTCCAATTGGCAAAAAGCTTCTCAAGTTTTTAGGCAACCAAAAAAAGTGTACCTATTTTTTTAGCAACCTAAAACATGCATCGGATATAGCAACAACTGCTGTGTGGATTAACTATGCGTCAAGAACAAATAGAAGTTTACAATAAGGCAGTCAATTGAAAGTAGGCTATTCCCACAAACAGATTGAAGCCAAATACATCTTATTTACTTAAATTGAGACAAAAATCAATGCCTAGTTTAGAATTCTCTGAAGAACAGGAAAATGCATTTCCAAAACCCATTATAGAATGGCTTGTTAGGGTATTAGAACAAAATTATAAGAATGTAAATCCCACGGCAATACCCAATGGAATCAATTCCAAAAAGATGATTTTCTATGATGTTCTTCAGCTTTTGCAATACTGTAAAGATGAAACTATGAAAATTAATAAATACCGCCTGAGTTTAAAAATGAAAACAAAAAAGTATAAAAACAAAAAAACAGGATCCTTTTCTCTTTTATTATGCTTATATGGGAATTTGCCATTAATTGTAAATGAAGCATTGGTTCAAGTCCCGGTTCAAATTCTTATTCCCAATGAAAACACCTATAAGATTACTAAATCACCCATGCTCTTGTTAGATATAGAGAGCTTGCTCAAAGAGAACATAAATAATATAGTTTTAAAGGGATGGATTAAGGATGAAGTTAAATTTGACGATCAATATATTGATACTAGTGCATGGCTGGATTTGAATGTGGATCAAAGGAGTTTAATAAATTTTATTGACATTAGTGTGAAGTATATGCAACGCTCCATGTCTGCTTTTGAACATACTTTCAAGTCATCTTGCAATGAACAAGTTCCTGTTGTCACAAAGGTTAAAGATACTTTGAAACTCAATGCTGAAAGTGTAATCGCTAAGTTCACTGAAATCAATATATTAGATAATGTAGAGCTGGAAAAAACAATAAGCAATGACTTAAAAAATCAAAAAGCTAAAGCAATTGAAGATTTGCAACAAATGCTAAATAAAACCAACGACTCAGCAGTCTCTAAAATCAATGATTTAAAATTAAAAAGAAAGGGTCAATTACAAGATTTGATTAACTTTTACGCAAATCTTCTAAGTTCATATGAGGATAAAAAGTTTTCCAAAAGTTTTATAACTGATTTTCTCGGTGATGACACATTCAGCAGATTCGACTACTTGGAAAGAATTCATCATAAAGAAAAAAGAATTCAAGATAGAAGTTTGAATGAATTGATTGACGTAGAAAATATAATATATTCCAATGAGTATGAAAGTTGGCTACTTGAATCTGAGTGTAAATCTAAGTCTTTTGACGACCTTATAGATTTGATTGAAAAACAATTTATTGATAAGAAAAAGGAAAATTTAATGTTAAAAACTCACGACCTTATAGACATGAGTGATAATACGCATGAAACAACACTTTCATCCAATTTGAACGAAGAAATAAAAACAATCGAGATACTAGCATCTCAGCAGTTTAATACCAAGTACGATATTTGCCAATATAATTCTTCTAACGCCAAATGATATCTATGCAATATATCTCATAATTTTGGTGTTTTGTGACTAGTTTCAACTGATGTTTTTAGTTTCTTTTTTTTAGGGATATGCTTTTTTAAAGATATTTTTTAATACACCGGAAATGGACGAAGTTGTACTAATTTCCTGATTTGGACGATTACCTATTATGCTTTTTTTTTGTAGCTTTAAAATTTTTTAGCCTGAACAGAAAATCTCTTAATATCAATCTAAATAAAATATATTCAACATAAAAATTTACATTTAAAACCATTAAGATCATATATTATAAGTGTGTTCTTATCCGTTTAAAACTTGATTGTTACTAGAAACTTATAATATGGCTCAAGAAGAATTCATGATTAAACCAGACTCTAAAGTTGGTGTCACCAGCAATGCCTCTGAATGGCCATTATTGCTGAAGGATTACGATAAGTTACTTGTTAGAACTAATCATTACACCCCTATTCCACAAGGTTCTGCTCCATTAAACAGAGATTTAAAATCTTACGTTTCATCCGGTGTTATTAACTTGGACAAACCTTCAAACCCATCTTCCCATGAAGTTGTAGCTTGGATTAAAAGAATTTTGAGATGTGAAAAAACTGGTCACTCAGGTACCTTGGATCCAAAGGTTACTGGTTGTTTAATTGTTTGTATTGATAGAGCTACAAGATTGGTGAAATCTCAACAAGGTGCTGGTAAAGAATATGTATGTATTGTTAGACTACATGAAGCTTTAGAAAACGGTGAAAAAGATTTGAATAAAGCTTTAGAAAACTTAACTGGTGCTTTATTTCAAAGACCACCTTTAATTTCCGCTGTTAAAAGACAATTGAGAGTTAGAAACATCTATGAATCTAAATTAATTGAATTTGATGACAAGAGAAACTTGGGTGTTTTCTGGGCCAAGTGTGAAGCTGGTACTTATATGAGAACTTTATGTGTTCACTTGGGTATGTTGTTAGGTGTTGGTGGCCATATGCAAGAATTGAGAAGAGTAAGATCAGGTGCTTTATCTGAAGATGATGACTTAGTTACATTGCATGATGTCATGGATGCCCAATGGGTTTATGATAATACTAGAGACGAATCATATTTGAGAAAAATCATTCAACCATTAGAAACTTTGTTAATTGGCTATAAGAGAATTGTTGTTAAAGACAGTGCTGTCAATGCTATATGCTATGGTGCTAAATTAATGATCCCAGGTTTATTAAGATACGAAGAAGGAATTGAACAATATGACGAAGTTGTTATAATGACTACTAAGGGTGAAGCCATAGCTATTGCCATTGCTCAAATGTCAACAGTAGATTTGGCTTCTTGTGACCATGGTATTGTTGCTAAGGTTAAAAGATGTATCATGGAAAGAGATTTGTACCCAAGAAGATGGGGAATGGGAGATGTTGCTTCTGCAAAGAAACAAATGAAGAAAGAAGGTAAGTTAGACAAGTTTGGTAGATTTAATGAAAAAACTCCAGACAATTGGAAGAAGGATTATAAACCATTAGAAGATGAAGCTCCAAAGACAGAAGAAACCGAAGAAAATGCTGAAGCTTTGAAAAAGGAAGTTGCAGCTAGCTTAGAAAAGAAGGACACTGAAGAAAAGAAGGAACTTGGAGAAAAGAAGGAAAAGAAGAGTTCTGAAGAAAAGAAAGAGAAAAAAGAAAAGAAAGAGAAAAAAGAAAAGAAAGAAAAGAAGGAGAAAAAAGACAAAAAAAGAAAAGCTGATGAAGAAGGAGATGATGAAAAGAAGTTTAAGAAATCTAAAAAATCTAAGGATTAAGATTATCATGTCATTACTTTAAGTAAATCGATTATATAGGAACGATAAATAACTTTTGATATTGTTAAAATTAAAAACAGGAACATATTGTTCATATTTATTTGTCATTAGTGCTATTTCATGAAAAAAGCTTACTGTGTTTAAAAAACAGGATGCATATATACATTGAAAATATTAATTCATCTTACCATCATATCATTGTTCAAAAAACTTTTTCCACAGCTTCTTTTTGTTCTGGTGTTAGTTTTAAAGGACAGTCGACCTTATATTTGACAATAAAGTCACCTCTCTTCTTCACATCACCTTTCATGCTCATACCTTGACCAGGATATCTGTTTTGTTCATCTCTTTGAATTGGGTTTACTTTTCTAATAGATAATTTCTTTCCGTCAATTGTGTTTATTTGTTTTTCAAATCCTAATAAAGATTCCTTTAATGTTATAGGTAAATAATACAATAAATCGTCACCTTCTCTCTTAAAAGTACTGTTAGCTTTCTCTTGAATGACAAATTGAATATTTTTTCTTCTACCCGTAGATGGATTATAATCACCTTCATTCTTAAAAGTTAACTTTGTTCCTGCTTTCCAACCTGGTCTCAGTTGTATATCAAATTGTTTCATTTCTTTTTGTCCTTGTGCATTTTTTCTTCCAATGTTGAAAGATTTCTTTTTACCTACAAACAGATCTTCCAAGGAAACTGGCAAATTGATTTGATAGGTTTCTTCTTCAGGGCTAGCCTGTTGATGAGAATGACCATCATCATAGCCAGAAAATCCACCAGGCATACCACCACCAAATGGATGGGACCCGCCTGCATTACCAAATGAATGACCCCCGGCAGCACCTCCGAACGGATTACCACCACTTTGACCACCACTGCTACCTCCAAAAAATTGAGAGAATATATCAAAGGCGTCCTGATCACTAAAGGATTGAAATCCGCCACCTCTTCCACCAAATGGATTACCTCCTTGACCAGCCCCTGGTCCTCCAGCTCCACCAAATGGATTACCACCACCTGGCATACTGTTGGCTCCCCCTCTAGCAGCCTCTAAACCATATACATCATATACTTGTCTCTTATCCTTATCATTTAGAATTTCAAATGCTTCACCGATTTCTTTGAACTTTTCTGCATCTCCAGAAGGCTTATCTGGATGGTATTTTAAAGCAGCTTTTCTATAACCTTTCTTTAGCTCTTGTTCGTTAGCCGTTGGTGAACAGCCTAATAAATCATATAGTTTAGTTTCTTTAACCATGTTTTGTTATTTAAAAGTGGGTTACTACCGTTAATTTTTGGCTTTTGGTTAGAATCTTAAAACCACTTCAGAACCGTATATTATGCTTACTATATATCCCCTTCCTAGTATCATTTATATTTACAAACATTTTTTTTCTGTGAGGGATTTAGAATTTAAAGCTAGGGAAAACCAATTTAAGCGTTTTTCTAGAATGTTCTGGAAATAGCAAAGCAGGCAGTTTACAGAAATGAACTGGCTGGTAAAACTGAAAACTAAAAATTATTATCACGTGACAAAGGTGCGTACTATCAATATGCGAATAAAACGAAACAACATGTATGCGGTGAATATCTTTGACACCTAGGAGTAGCATCCAAGTCAACAGTAATAACATGTCCGTTCTTCTTGTGAGTGGTGGCTATGATCACCAAATATGCTTTTGGGAAGCACTTACAGGAGTCTGTTCAAGAAGCGTACCACATCCAGATTCTCAAGTTAATAAGCTACGAATTTCGCATAATAAAGAGCTACTGGCTGCTGCTGGCAACCCAAACATCAGATTGTATAATATTAACCAAAGAGATTCAGAACAACCAAAATCTTCCAAGCAAATCAACAGCAACGGTAACAATAATTCTTCCAACAACGAAGTTTTAGCAACATTAGAAGGACACAAATCTAACGTTACCTCAATTCAATTTCAACAGGATGATAAATGGCTTGTTTCCTCCAGCGAGGACGGAACAATAAAGGTCTGGGATATAAGATCTCCTAGTGTACAGAGAAATTATAAAACGAATTGTCCCGTTAATGAGGTAATAATTCATCCTAATCAGGGTGAATTAATCAGTTGTGATGCGGATGGAAGAATAAAAATCTGGGATTTGTCCTATAATAAGTGTTCGGCAACAATTGTGCCTGAAGATGCTGATAATTCATTGCAATCTTTAAGTGTTGCAAATGATGGATCTGTTTTAATTGCTGGTAATAATAAGGGACATTGTTATGTTTGGGATATGCCTAATCATACAGATGTTACTTTACTTTCACCACTTGCTAAATTTAGAGCGCATACAACTTATATTACCAAATTGCTAATATCCCAGGACTCTAAAAACTTGGCCACTTGCTCTGCAGATGGATCTGCCAGAGTTTGGGATATCTCGGATCTTAATAACATTGTTTTGAAACAAACTTTAGATGGACATAAACGATGGGTTTGGGATTGTAGTTTTTCTGCAGACTCTGCTTACCTAGTCACTGCAAGCTCTGATCATTTTGTAAGACTGTGGGACTTAAGTAGCAATGAGGTCGTAAGGCAGTATAGTGGTCATTCTAAAGGTGTGGTTTGTGTTGCATTAAACGACATTTAATTTATAAAATATAGCTAAAACCTAGGACTGTGCAATAAAAATACCAATATTAATTTGTTTAATTTAAAATAGTTTTTGTTAAGCGTTAAAAAGCAGTGGTTCCCTTAACTAAAATTTATTTCATTGTTATAGTTCATAAAAAATATTACAATTTTTTTGGCAATCTTTGATTACTTTGCATGAAAGAGAATACAATAATCATAGAAAAACTGATTATATTTGAAATCAAATAATCTGGAATGTATAAATGATATAACTTGAAGAAATATTTGCTTAGGAACTATTAATGATTGAAATACATGAAATAACAAAGCTTATTGGTAGCATCTTTGCTATGGATTTTTGATATTAAAAGAAAACTTTTGAGGGACGTATTTTTAAACTGGTTTGAAATACAGTTTCAATAGGATCGATAAGACAAGTTGAAAGCTATCGCAATTCATATATGTGAATCTCATCTAAAGACAAACTTACATATATATAACAAAATTAAATTTGACACACGTGATATATTCACTTTTCTTTTTTGTTATAATTGCTTTTTTCTTGTTTTTACAAACCAAAAGCATACCTCCTTTGGTGATTATCATCGACAATTTCCTCATTCAGCTATATAGTTGTAGTTTTTAAAAAAAAAAAGCAAAGATTATATACTAAGTAAATTGCTATTAACCTATTCAATATTAAACAAAAATATACAATTAAGAAAATAACCATCGATTAATAAATCCCTATTGACAACAATGGCTCCTCCAATTGATAAAAAACCTGTTACTACCAGTGTTAATGGTATTGTTATGGAAACTACCCCAGAGATTTTATTAAAGAAAAGAAGAAGAGCTGATGAAATTAGATTAGCAAAACAACAACAGGCCGCAAAGAAATTTCAAAAACAAGCTAAACAAAAAGCCAACAAGTTTGCTAAAGGTAAATTTGTTAGAGCTGAAAGCATTGTTGCCACAACTTTAGCTACTAACAGAGAAAAAGAGAGAGTTAAGAGAATAAATAAATTGGAGCATTTAAAATCGCAAAATAAAACTAATCATGTTGCCTCCACAGCTGACTACTTTTTGAAAATTACAGAAAATCCAAATATAGATGGAGAAGATAATGATAATAGTGATCAAGGTTTAATACAAGAAAAAATCAGATACGATGGCCAAGAGACTTTGCTTTTTGCGCTTAGAATTAAAGGACCAATAAACATCAAGATTCCTCACAAGCCATTCACAGTATTGAAACTTTTAAGATTGGAAGAATTAAATACTGGTGTGTTTCTGAAGTTGAACTCTACAACTTTCCCTCTTTTAAAGATGATTGCTCCATATATTGTTTGCGGTAAGCCAGCTTTGAAATCTGTAAGATCTATAATTCAAAAAAGAAGTACAGTTCTTTACAGACGTCCTGCTATTACAGGCGAGGAAGAGGAAGAGGAAAAAGAAATAATACTGAACGATAATAATATAGTTGAAGAAACGTTAGGTGAATATGGTATTGTTTGTATTGATGATATAATTCATGAAATATCTTCTTTGAGCGAATACTTTTCAAACTGTAACTTCTTTTTACAGCCTTTTAAATTAAGTAGAGAAGTGAGTGGTTTTAGTGCAATCAACAAATTAAGAAAATTAGAGTCCAAAGAAAAACTAAAAGATATCTTAAGTGGTTTGAGTAATAGTGGGAATGCACCTGTTATTCAAGTCGATATTGATGCTTTTATTGACAGATTAAATTGATTTTTTTCCATTCAAGTGTTTTAATGCTGCTTTGTTTATCTTATTTAGTGCCTTATAATGGTCCCAAAGGATTAGCTTTTTGTCACAAAAGCCAACAACACATCTTGGTGATATATAATTTATTTGGGCTTTACATATGCGATTATATAAATTTGAAAACGAATATCTAGATACGTATATTTTACTTAAGTATGGCGATACTCACTTTCCAAACCTTGGTAGCAATAGTTTACAACATTCCTTTTCTGTTAACAAAAGAACACACAAATCTGTCTCTAGAAGCAAACTTTTCACGTGCGAGATTTTAAAAAACTTGGTTTGGTGATTCCCTGTTAAAAAAAACAGGCTTGAAACATGAAAGTTATCGTCTTCTCAAAGCAATTGTTATGAAACAGGCTTGATTTTGAGATAGCTCCAACAACTCTTTGGGCAATTAGCTTTTATTATAAAAATGAGCGTTTTTGAAGTATGTAAAAAGGCTCTAACTTCAAACTTATATCATAATAGTCATTGCTTTCAGTTTAAGAGCAAACAAATACAAGTACTGGACAAGCCAAAAGATTTCTATGAATATTTAAAAAATGGTATTAAAACTGCCGAAAAAAGAATATTTTTTGCTTCATTATATTTAGGAAAGAAAGAAGAAGAGCTAATTATGTGTATTTCAGAGGCAATGCTGAAAAATGAGAATCTTAAACTCTATTTTGTTGTAGATGGTTTAAGAGGTACTAGAGAATCACCTAATCCATGTTCTGCTTCATTACTAGCAACTTTATGTAAAGACTATGGAGATAGGGTTGATATAAGATGCTATAAAGCCCCTGACTCGTTCAAATGGAAAAGCAAACTTCTTCCCAAAAGAATTAATGAAGGCATAGGTTTACAACATATGAAAATCTATGGCTTTGATGATGAAGTTGTTTTAAGTGGTGCAAATTTATCCCAGGATTATTTTACCAACAGACAAGATAGATACTACATTTTTAAAGGGAACAAGTTTTTTTCAAAATACTATTTTGATTTACACCAGTTGATTTCTAAGCTCTCATTCCAAGTTTTGTATGACAACAACTTGGCAAATTACAAGTTAGATTGGCCAGAAACGAACTTTAGCTCAAACCCAGAAATTGATTTGGCGAAATTTTTAAAAGGATCTAGTATAACAGCAGAACACTTTTTGAAAGAGCCCAAAGAAAACTCTTTGAACAAAGATAATGATAATTTTACAACATTAGTATATCCAGTATCACAATTAACACCTTTATTCTCAACAGTAAATACTGACTGTTCAACCGAGAAGAAAACATTGTTGGGTCTTTTTGGTGAGTTGAATAGAACAAAATCCAGTTTTGCTTGGAATTTTACTACTGGATACTTTAATATGCTGCCTGAGTTAAAAAAGCTCCTGATTCGCTCTGCCTCATCGGAAAATGTGTATGGAAATGTCATAACAGCATCAGCTTTTGCAAATGGGTTTTATAAATCGAAGGGAATGTCAGGGATGCTACCAGATGCATACCATCATCTAGCTTTTAATTTCTTGAGAAAAGTGAAAAAATATAATTCATCAATAAAACTATCTGAGTGGAAGTTAGGAGAAGTAAACAAACCTAATGGATGGTCTTACCATGCCAAAGGAATATGGATTTCACCGTCTGGAGATTCTGAAAAGCCTATTTTAACTACGATAGGATCTTCTAATTATACAACAAGGGCCTATACGTCAGATTTAGAAAATGATTGCATAATTTTAACAAAGGACGAAAACTTAAGAGTTCAGATGGATAACGAATTGAAAGAAATAAAGAAGAATACCAAAGGAATTAACATACATGATTTTAAAAATGATCCACACAAACAAGTTAGTTTGTCTGTTAAAATTGCAACAAAAATTTTAGAAAAAAAACTTTGAGGTTGTTGATCTCTATATATGAGATTTCAAATATAAAGATCCCTTGTACTTATATTATTGTTAAATAACTTTCAAGATTTCTTTGTTATTTTTTTCGCTTGCATATAGTTTAGTAGGAACATTACATTTTTTATTTAAATAAAAGATATGCGATTGCAAAAGAATAAAAGCTATCGAAATAAAGTTCCAAAAACTTGTATAAAAAATCTCAAAATTAAATGGTATTCTAAACCATGTAGCCCTGAGGTCATATGAGTGTAAAATTATTACATTTTTAACAAATTTCAATATTGTTGCAACAGTGATGAAATTTTCAAATTTATTTGAAACACCCAATGTGTATTGACACATAAAGTTTAGCGAAATCTGGGGCACTAAGCAAAAACTATTCAAAAAATAGCTTAAAAGCACCCATATTACGTTGAGATGATCACTATAGTTAATGTTTAGTTTTCCTGTTAATCTATTACCCGTTATCCAAAAACTCATGCAGCTAATAGATATCATTAGCAGCATGTATATTGTGAAAGTTTTTGAAACCCCTTGATATATGTTTTTACTTTTGTAAAACTTTTTAAATTGCTGAAGCATGATATAAAGAAGAAAAGCGCTGATAAAATTGTTGATCAAAGTAAATGATGAGATTGGAACTGTAAGTTTCTTCTGATCATAAAACAGCGGATATTTTTTTGAATATTGAGCTGTTGGTAAAGTTAGACACTTAAAATTTATGGCATATACATATACTGAAACAATCTCTGATAAAAACATTCCTAGTATCATATCAATTGATAATCCATATACAGATTTTCGTCTTTTAATGTATTTGTATTGACTGTATAATGCATAATTCTTCAATATCTGGCCCATGTATTCCATTGAAATAATTAAAACCATTTTCTTAGGAGATTCTGGGGCTACAAAAGTGCTTTTAATAATTGGCATTTTTCAAGTTAGATTATTGCTCTTTTTCTGGAAAAAATTGTAAAATCAATTTTTTATAGGGTCATTCAGAAACTTGAACCACTAAATCTTTTATTTCCTTTCAATATACTTGTTTTATTATATTGGTTTTTACTTTCGTTTTATTATTTCAAACTCTTGAATGTTCCATGTAATCCTCTGTCGGAGATGATTTGTTTTTTTTTTCAAATAGCGTTCAAAAAATTTCACAAAACATCAACTGGGTGAAATATATCTTTACCAACGAACAGCAAAACATAATCCTACATAAAGGAGTGGAGTGTTTACTTTTTCGTTATATTAGCAAAACATAACTAATACTAATCAATTATCCAAAGCTTGTACCTCAGTTAGATTATAAGCATAATAAAATGGACGGTCAAGAAACAACAAGCAACAATGCAGTTCAACAATACTTACATCAAATCAAAACAGCTTACCAATCTTATTTAGACAAGAGTACACCACACTTAAAATATAGATGGGGGACTTTTGGTGTATTGTTTGCAGTATTTTTTATTAGAATAATACTGATTCATGGTTTTTATGTAGTTTGTTATGGATACTGTATCTTCTTATTGAATCAGTTTTTATTATTTTTATCTCCAAAATTTGATATGACTTTACAACAAGAGCATACCAACGATGCACTTGAAGCAGGCGAAGAAGAATATAACGATGATGATTCTTTATACAAAAAATCCATCACTGAGAAAGAGTTTAGACCTTTCATTAGAAAATTACCTGAATTTAAATTTTGGTACAAGGTTATGATTGGTATTGTTTTGTCACTTACACTAACTTTGTTTAGTATATTCGATCTACCAGTATTTTGGCCTATTTTAGTAGCTTATTTTGTTTTGTTAACATTTTTAACAATGAAAGCTCAAATCCAGCATATGGTAAAGTATAAATATATTCCATTCGATATTGGTAAAAAGAAGTATAATAACAAAGCTAAGTTAGCTAAAACTAATGCTACCATGTCGGTATAAAAAGACTTTTACGTTATATTTTTAATGGCTAAATAAATGCAAAAAATTTTAAATATATTTTAGATCAAGTTACATGCTACTCTCCTTAAGTGTAATTTTTCCCACCTATAGAGCAGCTTTTATTGATATTAGCATAAAACTTAAAGCACAGAAATAAGGATTACAGAAAAATATTAAATCTATACATATTTATATATAATATTGTTATTGTTGCTTGTTTATTAAATTCAGATTACTTTCAGTAAACTGTATAGCCTAAGCCGTAACGCATTATCATCCCTCAAAAGAATTTGGACTGAAGCGCAATCATCATTAAACAGGAAAAGGTAAAGTGAATTTATTTTGAACGCAGAATGTGATTGTGGTTTTTAACGTATTTTTCATGATTTGAACAAATTATATAGGCTTTATCGGATATTAAATACGAAATTTTTGCTTGCCATTCATTTCTCTTATACATTAAAAATGCCTTTTTGATATTTGCTTATTTTCAAGTTTTACTTAAGGAAAAGAACAATTCCCAAGAAAAAGAGCACATAAATATTGTCTATAATGAAACTTTTAGGGCAGTCCGATTTCGATAGTAATGGTAAAAAGCTTACGCTTTTAGCACAAGAAAAGGAAGATCTTTTTGCTTTGTATAATATTATAAACATTGATGATGAAATTTTGTTTAAAAAGCATGTTTCTCACAAAGGAGAGAAGAAAGGGGATGGTGCAAGAAAAGTCCAAGTTCAAACCGTGAAGATAAGGGTTGTGTCTAGTGAATTTGAGCCATGGAACGAAAGCTTGAGATATAAAGGAATTACTGTGGAACCAGATGAAACTTGGAATAATCTAGACGTTTCTGGAGGAATGTTTTTTGCATTCGAAGTTGACTTTAAATACAGCTTTACTCTTTTCAAATATGATTACACTTCTTTTTGTAAAAAGACTATTGAAGATGCTTGTAATGTAGAGTTGAGATGTGATATTGGAGCTGTTGTTCTTCAAGAAGGAATAGCACATATCTGTGCGGTTACGCCTTACCAAACTTCGTTGAAGTCTAAAATTACGACTTCCTTGCCAAAGAAGAAAAGGGGGGTAGATGCACTTAAAATTAGTTCGAAGCTTGACAAATTTTACCTTCAAATTATAGAAAACATGTTAAGACACTTTGATTTTCAAAAACTAAAATTAATTTTACTTTGTTCCCCTGGTTTTTTTGCTCAAAAGCTTTATGACCAGTTTATTCTGTACTGCACCGAAAAAAAATTGACAGAGATATTAAAAAATAAAAATAAAATAATGGTGGCGCATTGCTCTACTGGTTATATTCAAAGTATTGATGAAGTCATGAAAAATCCAGCTTATAAGCAAATTTTGTCTCAAACGAAGACTTCTAACGAGGCAATAGTCTTTGATGATTTTATGGATCACTTGAATAAAGATGATTTTAAGGCTTGGTATGGTTTAAAAGAAATTCAAAAGGCAAACGATATTGGGGCTATTGATGTTTTATTAGTCTCGGATTCATTACTAAGATCAGATTACATTGAAGAGAGACAAATATACACTGGACTTACAAAATCTGTAGAGAAAAATGGAGGCAAAGTTATTATTTTTTCTTCAATGAATCAAACAGGAGAAGAATTAAATCGATTAACGGGTGTTGCATGCATTTTAAAATATCCTGTTTATGATTTAGATGAATCAGAAAACGATGATGATCAAGATACTAGTGATGATGAAAACAACTAATTTATGTATTTAATAATGCTTCATATTCTTTCATTTATTATTATTGTTTCAAACAAATAATAGAGCAACCATTTTATAGAAAACCTTTATTGATTTCACTTAATGCAAAATAATAAACGCTTATCATAAATTACTATATAATAAGGTTTAATGTGAGCACCCAAAAGCTCAAAGATATATTTATATAATTGATATCTAAGATAGCTTTTTAAGTCTCATATAAGGTTTTATCTCTATATTAAGCTAAAAAACTATGATTATTATACTTAATCAGATATAACAATTCAATACACAAAAGTAAAATTAACCCCGAAATAAGCATTAAAAAATAAAATTTTGGTAACAAATTTTAAAATTAATTATCATTTATAAAATATTACAGTATTTGTAAATATTTTAAATAAGTTAAAAAGGTTTTATAATTTTTAAAAATTTTTTTAGTATACCATTGTATGTATTAAATTTAAATTTTTTATATTCCGAGTTTTTATGTTTAATTCACTATATCGGATATAATTATGTTGTTTTTGATCTGGAATAAAACATTTTACCACTATACAATCTATCTCTTCTACAAAACAAAAAAAAAATACATCATTTCTTTAAGTTGAAGTTTGATCTACCGTGTTATTGCAGTGGCTCACATAAAATAATTTTTAACTCTTATAAGATCTTTCTTTACTTATAAGTATGATTAAGCAGATGAAGACTGTTGTTTTTCTTCTTGTATTTGCATTCTTCCTAAATTAAACTACATTTAGAAAGCTAAACAAATGCATTTTTCAAACAAGTTATATCTTTTTTTTTAATGTTCAAATATAATTTTTTTGCAATTTGCTTTAAGTTTACATTTTTAATTATAAATTCTTTATGTAAACAGTTATGATTTAATTTTGAATTAATATATGATATAATAATCATATATGCATTAAAAAGTAAAAATATGCTTTTAAACAACATATATGCGTTTATAAAAATATAAGTTTATAAACTTATATATGCTTTGCCATTAGAAAAAGTGCGTTTCTTTTGCATGGCCACAACTTCGTTTTTTGTCACATTCGTGTTTTGTGGAATTCCAAAAAAAACGCCACATTTTTAAAAGTAGTTTACAAAATCACTTTATGATCACATGGTTAAAGCACTTTTACTATTAATGCTAACATAGCCATACAGGAACCATGGACTGGCAATAATAAAAAGATTGAAGAGTGTTTTACTTTAAAGTTAATAGAATTATATATTCTTGGAATATCTTTTTTTTCGTTATATATTAAGTATTGCACTTTGTTTTAAAAATTACTAATTTCTAATTTTCACATATTAGTTTGAGTCCTTGGAGAAGTAATATACACACACCAGAAGATTAAATCGCATTCAGATATTTATTACTTAACCAAAAAGAATTTTTCAAAAAGAAGCAAACATAGCAAAAATAAATTCTTTTCATTATTTTTTATTTGAGGTTTCTTTTAAGGCGATCAATTGTTTAGCTCTGAAGTTCTCGTAATGAATGTAACTTGTTGTCTCAATTAAATCTTGTAATCTAGATCTTATTAAAAATTCTCTTAAATAAACAAATTCGCAAACATTTGGATCTTCAACATTAATAATATCTGTTGTTTTATCATTCATTCTAATTTTGTTATTATTTAAGACATCATTAGAGCCAATAACAGCAAAAGGAATTAAATTGATCAATTCTGCTTCTGCTTGTTTTGTCTCTTCATCAAATTCGTCATCGCTCTCTAACTCTTCAGCATGTGGATATAGCTTTAAGTTTAACAATTCCAATTCTTTTTTAATTCTCATTTTATATGTTTGTAATTCAGAGGTTGTTAATGTGTCAGCCTTGGCAATAACAGGAATAACATTGCTAATTTCATTTAATTTTTTCAATGTGGTAATATCCAATTCAGTTAATCCTTGAGTTAAATTTGGGGGTAAAAAATATAAAATACAGTGAACCCTTGTATCTTTGATTCTTCGTTCTCTATTGGCAGTCAATTCTTTTCTTAAATAGAGTGAATATTGTTCTTTAATATGCTTCACAATAGGTTCCCATTGCTTGTTGTTGTTGATTTGATCTCCAAAACCAGGTGTATCAATCAAATTAATATTCAATTTAACTTTTCCTTCCTTCATAGCAAAGGATTTAGTTTTAATTTCAGTAGTTTTAGAAATGATATATTCAGCTTCAGAATTATCTACAGATTCAGCACCTTTTTTTAAATAAGATGAAAACAAGGTATTAATTAAGGTGGACTTACCCAAGCCAGAATATCCAACACACATAATGTTGAATTGAAATCCCTTTTTGATTAGCTTGCTTTCAATCTGTGAAGTTATAGTTTCAAAACCAACATAGCTGTTTGGCTTTATGTATTCTTTAGCCTGTGTTGTATTGGAAACGGCAGGTTCATATGAACCGGCAGCTAAACTCTGTTCAATAGATGAAGTCATTGCACTGTTTTGGTTTTTAAATGGTATATACAGCAAGATATAGAAAGTCTTACAACTCTTGTATTTTTTTGGAACAATAAATTTCGAAATTTTTTTGATTCACAAATACAAAACATATTTGTTGGTGTGTTGTGGAGAGCTGTTGTTTTACAAAAATGCCATAACAGGAAATATAATAACACGTGACTTATCAATATTGAAAATTTTTTAGAAAAAATTTTAAATGCATGAATGCCAAGCAGCATGAAAGATATTCAAGTCAACATATGCAGGAAAGTTAATGAACTAACGTAGTAACCAAAGTCAAGGCTAATACAATGCTATCCTTTACCAGAAACTCACTAGGATGTGGTTTAAAGAAACAGACATACGCAAGCTATGTGGTTCCAGCCCAACAAGGGTTGCTAAACAAAATAGCTATTAGCATTAATTCCTTAGTTGAAAATAGTAAAGTTATATATTTTCCAGGTATAGAGTTATTTAGCAAATTAGGTTTATGGTTGGCCGTTCCAAAACAAAGATCTTCATATTCAAAGAAGAGACAAAGACAATTAGACTTGCAAAAGAGAACAAAATTAATTCCTCATTTAGATGCTTGTCCAATTTGTGGTCACTATAAAAGAAAACATACTTTATGTATGAACTGTATGAACAAAGCAAAAGATTTCCTGTATAGTTTCATAAAGAGAGATCCAAGGGTTAATAAACAAGATGAAATACTATTACCAGAGGAAAAGAAAATGCTATATGGTGCTAGAAAAAATTTGTATTATGAAAAATCATTAATGAATAAACAAGAAAACTATGAAAAAAGAAAGGAAATGAAGAGGAACATAAAGGAGACTTTACCATTTGAAAAGAAGAGGACAATTTGATTATTGAAATCCTTAATATAAACGGTCTCAATAAATTACATGTACATATGCTATATATATTTTGCTTCTAAGCTTTCACTTTTATATATACACAATGATTATAACAAGATAATTCAAATTCAAGAAATAGCAATAAACCAAAATCCTTATAATCCAAAAAGAGAATTGCTATAGTAGCACTTCATGTTTATATGAGCTATAATGGGAACGAACAGAAATAAAATATACAGATGTTTTTTTCTATGAACCTCATTACTCGTTTCTTTTTATTTTTTTCTCAGGTTTTGAAAACCGCCTGATTATTATTTGCCAAAGTTTGCTACTTTGAAGATTTGTTCAATTATTAAGAGGCAGCTTTTACAATACCATGCATAAACCGAACACAATTATGACAGATATAGGGATAGATAATGATATCGATTCATTTAAACGTCAAAAAGTTTCCAGTTCTTATTTTTCTCAGGTGTCTAACAATGCAATAGATTTGTCTCAATTCAGGGTAAATTTAAACCATTTTGATGTTGGTTCAAAGCATCCATTAGGAATCAAACCTAAGGGCAATTATTTGATGACAATATCTTGTTCGAAAGATTCCCTTAATGCTTTTAAAAAAGATAGACAGAAAAACCTAGGTCATTTTTCTGATTGGGATTATGAACAGATTTTAGACTTTGTGAAAAATTATATTGATGATCCACAGACACTGCTAAGTCTTCAAAGCAGCTCGAGAATGTTTTATGGAATTTTGCATGAAGATGACATATGGAGAAACTTGTACATGAAGGAATACGAGGTTTTAGAAGAAAACCAAAAAAATAGCTGTAACACGGCATCTGTAATTACACCTTTCAAAAATCTGGGGGCTTCTGAGGTATGGCTTGGATCTTGGAGAAGAACTTTGCTGGGTATAACAAACGAAAAAGAAGAAGCAATGATTCAAAGTAATGATTTAATTTTTAGTGACGATCTTTTCAGACCATTTCAGAACAAAAAGATAAAGTATAAAAAGATTTTCAAGAAAATAATTGAGCTAGAACAGATTAACTACGAGGAAGGAACCAATGAAAACTTAATATTTAATATTGAACGATTTAGTGAAGATGAGTTTTACGAAAAAGAACACTTTGTTAAAAAATATTTTGATAGACCCTTTATTTTACAAAACACATTGGCTGAAGATTCATTTAAATTAGAAAAAATAGACTCCTTAACTGACATTTTGCCTTCTGAGAGTCAATTTAGACAAGAAACCGTAAAATGGTCTTTAGAAAAATACATTCAATATTTTTACAACAATTCAGATGAATCTCCATTGTATTTGTTTGATTGTAATAAAGAACTTTTATCTAAGTTAAACCAGTGCTATCAAAAGCCAAAATTCTCTAACACGGACTTTTTTGACTTATTTAAGGAAACAAGACCCGATCATCTTTGGATAATTACGGGTCCTGAAAACTCTGGTTCAACTTTTCATAAAGATCCAAACTCCACCTCTGCTTGGAATCAATTGCTCAGTGGGATGAAGCTTTGGATAATGCTCCCACCAGACATATCTCCACCAGGAGTAATTGCTGATGCAGAAGAAGAAAACGTCACTGCCCCACTGAGTCTTTCAGAGTGGGTCAACTCAGGGTTCTTTAATGATTGCATCAAGCTATGTGAGCAAAACACTAGTGAAAAAACACATTGTTTGATTGGCTGCACCTTTCCTGGTGAAACAATCTATGTTCCATCCAATTGGTGGCATTCTGTCATAAACCTTGAAGACAGCATTGCAATGACAGGTAACTTTGTGCCCCACGAAAACTTGTTCAAGGTTTTATATTTTTTCAAGCACAAGAAACTCCAAATTTCAGGATTTCATTTGAAAAACCTGATAGAATCGATGCAAATCTTCTATAACAAAAACCGAAGGGTACTTCAAGCTTCAACCGAAGATTTGGAAGGCGTTCTTCCTGTCTTTGAAAAATTCCTGCATAGCCAAGAAACAATTAACTTATTAAAAAACTTGGATGATGAGGATTGCGGTGTTTTGGAAGATTACTACAACAACATACTAAATGAAATACCAATATACGAATTTTTCATATTGCTCATCACTTTAAACGAAAATTATAACAAGTTTTTAAAGGATGCATTAATAAAACTGCAAGCATTGGAAAAGTTCAACAGTACAGAGAAGACTCCTGCAGTGAAAGAATCAACAATTTGGAAGAATTTGACTAAAAAACAAGATGATGATGAGACAGGAAGCCCTCTATTTGGGTTTAATTTTTCCGATGACGCAAGCAGCGGGGAAGATTAGTTCCAGATGTTTCATTCCATGGCGCTACAAAAAAGACCTTACGCTTTAATGTCCGAAAGTATTTCAGCCCTTAAACCTCGGAAATATCGGCCGACGCCTAAGAATAGGGTGTAAGGATTGCGTAAAAAAAACTCCTTTTTATTTTTTGAATGCAAGAGTTCTTCTAGACAAATTTACACCCCCGCACCTGTTAGTCATATATACGAAACAAAGTTAAAAGGCTTATCATAGATTGCTTTCAATAGTATATATAGAGGAAGATTTTTTCATTTTTGTAACACATCAGATTAGTAGTATAGAAACCAAAAAAACCTAAAGGTAAATAAACACAAAAAGCAATATGTCTACATTCACTAACATAAATGATAAAAATAGAAGAGATTCTTCTACCCTTTCTTCAGTAGTCTTCACACACTCTGCTACTAATTTTAACATGGGAAACCATGTTGTCATCAATGAAAAAATAAGCACATATATATCATCAGCAACAGACCAATCAAACAAATCCAACGGGAAAGTGATTGTTATTTTGAAAGATAACTCTTCCTTGCCTAACAGCGGGTGTTTATACCAAGAATTTAAGGCTTTGGAGGAAATATACATTCAACAAGGCTATACTGTCATTATTCCGAATATTGATTTAAAAATTGTCTCTTCTGACGATATCAAACAGTTTTTACAATTCATTAGAATCAAGTTTCCTAAGGAATTTGTTTCTCTTTTGTCTTCTGACAACTGCTGTAATGTAGTATTGGATTCTATTGACGACTACGAAGTTTTAATTAATTGCCTATATTTCATAAATCCTATTAAACTAAAGATTGAAGCCTTGAATAAAGTAAACAATAACATTCCTGTAATGATACACTTTAACAATGACAAAGTTCCAATGAGCATAAGATATGTAATAGAATCTAAACTAAAAGAGATGAACTTCAAATACCAAATTATTGTTGATAATCTTTATAGCTTTGAAGGAAATGAAAATGTGGCTTTTGAAAGAGTTTGCCTTGAGCAGCTATATTGGTTTAACAAATGGGCTAGTTACTAATTGCGATTGACTAATAGAACAATTTAGCAAAATAAAACGGATTAATTAATTTTTCAGATATAACAAAAATCAATAAAAACAAATGATAAAAACATTTTATATATGATTTGCCAAAAATAAAAAAACAAGAAGTTGTTTATGACTTGTTATAATTTTTTTAATAATATATATCAATCGCTAGATTTTTAGGTATCTGCAAAAGGATTTTGTTTATAATTGTTTTTCCCAGCATAATATTTTCCGTAAGAATCTTTAATAGAGTCACTGCTAGAACCTTTATTAAATTGATTTCCAAATGGATTTTCTAATTTCATATTTGAGTTATTGTTATAGTTTCCATAATCAGTTCCTGAATATAGCTGCTGCTTACTACCGGTTAAGCCATTACGAAGTTCTTCTTCTTCCTCCATATTACTTATACTATTATCATAAACATCCTCATCCTTATCTTGAAACATCGAAGCATGTCTCAACATTTTTTGTTGATCTGTTTCGTTTGTCATCATAACTTGTTTACCTAGATCTGAAAGTTCATGGTAATCTTGAGCACTTCTTTCTTGAGCACCATCTATTTTATTGTTATGCAAGTGGAAGAAAGCATTTCTATCATCTTTCAATGGCTTGTATCTCATATCTGGATTTTTTCTTATTATGGCTAGTAAACAAGTAACAAATATGAAAATTAGCAAATAAAGAGCAAACACAGCATTCATTACAAACAATACAACTCCCATTACTGAACTAACTACTAATGGCTGACCAAAAACAGTAGAGAAAAAGACAAAGAACAAACTATTGATCCAATTAACCAAATGTATAGAAATGTTGAAAACATTAGTTCTTCTGTCTAAATATGGTTTGTAATAACACAAAGCAACAAAGTAAAATGTTTCAATGATCCAAACAACCAAACTTTGTTCCTTACCATAAGATTGGAGACATGCTACAAATAATGACTTTAAAAAGATGTAGCATAAGAAAGGAAGTAACCACCAATAGCAACTAGCTTTGAATTGAATATACAAAAACCCAAATTTGTTTAAAAACTTTAAATCTCCAAATAAGAAATATGCAGGATTTTTGTAAAACTTGATACCTTGTTGACCAGTTCTTAAAACTCTAACAGTACCATATACTAACAAAGACAAGGCAAGAATGAAAATAACAATTGCATCAATCAAAACAGCCACAGAATTATCTTGTGTAAATTCCCAGATGCACATTAATATAATCTGTGGGAAAGCAATAACAATCATTCTAAACAAAGTACCTTTGATGATAGTACCCCATTGCAATCTAAACTCCAAAAACTTATTGAACTTTTCTGCTCTGATAGCTTTTCCACGTATCAGCAATTCCATTACAGATTTAAATAATGTCAAAATAACCAAGAATACAAACAATACAAATAGTAAAAATACTATGGATGTTAAAAATAAGTTTGTTATTTCTATTCCTGCTTCATATCCAACCCTATTCATACCTCTTAAAATTAAAGTTTTAGAAGCAACAGCAGTGATATTTCTTTCATCTGAAGTGTACAAAGTTGTATCAGAAAAAATGCTATCAGAAAGAGATTTAGACAAAGAAATGCCTCTCTTTTTTAACTTCTTCTGAACATAAATCGATAAAACTGATTTGTTTTTTAAAATATTGGTAACCATACCACCAGTGGATTGGGTATACCAAGATATCCAGTCTTGCATAAACTGCACTCTAATTAAACCCATAGACCATTGGAAATTTTGACACCAAGCAGACGCAATTGGTGGTAAACTAGTGACAGCCATCATTGCAAGAATACTTAAATTTTGGAAATAAGTAAATAATGAAACAGAGTTAGAAGCAATATGAGCGGCAGTGGTTGACATAACGCTATTTCCAGTGTTAATTGCTGATGTTCCTCTAATGGAAAAAACAGCAGAAGTTAAAATACCTACACCTGAAACGGCAGCAATAATCCAGGAAGCGTATATTTGTTCAACAGTTTTACCATTGGACAAAGGTGCGATGACACAAGCGACAGGGGTGTCGTAATCAATATCACCAGAATCTGGAATTGTGTAAGCTAAAACTTTAACCATGGCATCAATATTTGGGACAGTATAAGCAACACCTGGAATTTCATTAACTAAATCCGAAGTAATAGTGTATGTTGACGATATATCAATTCTACCTGCATTCATTGGACATAAAGATGCTTCATTTAAAGAACATAAATTTATGGTTTTCGTTATGACAATCAAACCATAAGTAATCACCTGCAATTTAATCATTATCTTAGAGGATAAAGTTGTGGTTGCTTCAATGTTAAACACAACAGACTTGTTTTTTGGATAGTAAGCAACATCAAAAAAAGTAGAAGAAAACTGTGAGTTTTCCATACATGTCAACAAACTGGTAGTTTTTATATGCTTAGAACCTCCTGTATTATTTGATGTTGTTGATGTTGTTGATATACCTAAAATATCTCTTTTCTTAAAAATGTTGGCGAAGGCTAAATTGTTGGCCTCTTTACCCATGTAATCGTAATGACTTTCAACAACATTACTAGTTTCAGACTCTTGGGGGGAATATTGCCTTGTTATTTCAAATATATTTTTTTTAGCTGTACTTGGTGTTTTGAATCTGATTATAGGTAAGTCATTTGTGTTTTCGTAATCTATATCGTTATTAATACTAGAGACGATCAGGGAATTGAAAGTTATTATTGTTACAAGGGCAAGAAGTTTTCCTAGAAAACCTCTGTTTCCTTTGACAATTCTCATTTGTAAAAAGTATTCAAAGGTGTGAAATATCTATCTACCTTGAAAGTTGCAAATTGCTGTGTATTAAAAGCTGTTGTGAATCTCCTTTGGTACAAATCGAGAAAAAGAAGGTATCAAATAAAAGGGTGGAGGTTATTATATTCCAGTCAATCAGATTTAATAAGGTACTTATATTGCTAGCTTTTAGAGTCTACTAAGTGTAACAAGAGAAGATCAATTTGGTTTAAATGTAAAATCTCGTTAAGTTAGTGTTATGGTTTAAAATTATATCATTTACTTAATACTAATCGTGATTTTATTTGATTATTTTCTACTTTTTCTGAATCGTGTCGAATCGGGAAATGCTTCTAATTTTAGAGTACAGCCTAGGGGTTACCTCTTTTCGTGCAAAGAAACGCAGCCCTGTTTTCATATTCTGCTTTAGTACTGGTAGAAAAGTTGAAGCTTATTTGATTGCCGGGCAAATTAAAAAGATGTGACAAAAAGCCTTGCACGTGAAATCATACAAGCCTTCGTAGCTGAAGAATCAGCCATTGAATCATAAATAAGAATAAAGAAAAGAGGACCAAAGGGCATATATGTTAAACCATACCGGATTTGAGATAATATTGAGGCTTGAAAAATTGTGAGCTGGCGACTAAAGATTTTGATATTTATTAATCCAAATGAGCACTCTCTTCGAATGCAGTTTACTGACAAATACCTCAGACTCACAAAATAATAGAATGCTTGAGTTTTTTGAAGCGGTCAATAGTATATCACCTATGCTCTCAAACAGCAATAACAACAGTTGCATCGGAAATGTTCATGTTGACAAAAACGGAATTTCTTTCATTTACAATAACACATTGGATTCTATTAAGATTGATGTTTTCATAAGTGATCTTATGTTTGATACATTCAGGTATGAAAAGACAAACAGCAACGGAGGGGCGAATGACAATTTTACTAGTATATATATCAATTATAACACCTTGATATATGCTTTACAAAACTCAACAGCCCTAATCAGTAATTTAAGTCATTATGATTTAGAAGTCGAAACCCACAATGAGAGTGAAGTATTAATACATTATTCAGAAGAAACTTATGACAGTACAAGCGCTTCGTTATTGAAACAAGAAAAAAAAGAATTATTTGGATCTGAAGATGACAACAAAAGTGATGAAAACTATGATAAAATCAATGACTCAATAGTTAGTTTCAACCTGATTCTTCAGGATGCTTTTGTCAAAGAGTTGATATCACTCAAAACATTTACAAAGCCTATGGACAGCAATACAGCAATAAACGCTACAGACTTCAATAATTTAAAATTTGATTGCATTATGAAAAGCAAAACTTTGCTAACAACGTTGAATAATCTAAAGCCTTTTCAGCAACATATAAAGAACATAGTATTGTGGTTTAAGCACATCACTTTAAAGCCCAAATTTAAAAACAGAGATTTTTTCACTAATGGAAAGGTTAGCAACAATGACATAAAAATACCAAATTTAGTTTTTTTCAACAGCAATGATGAAATTGGAAATATCAAGATATCAATTTTAAATGATATTAATAAAAAAAGATTTAAGAAACAAAAAAAAAAAACAGCAAATGAAGGTTTTGCAATTGAAAACAACGATAATATAGAACTGCTAAAATTCAATTCATTAGAGGATTCTTTAGAGAAGAAAGAAGAAGCTGAAGAAGCGATTTTGTTAGTTGACTTCAAAAAAATACTGAAAATAATTCCTTTCTTAAAAATAAGTGACAAGGTGCTACTACAAAGTGATATAAATGGAACACTCTTTATTCAAGCATTAGTAGGAAACGGAAATACAAACAATGTGGAGAGAGATAGAATTTCTATTGAAATTACTATTCCAACAAAAGATATTGAAGTGGAAGAAAACTTAAATATTCAAAGTTTGAAAAATATAATTACTGACCATGATCCTGTGCCAACAAACCAAAATGTGAATACTGATAAAACTGTTAAGAAGATGAATAATAACCAAGCATTTGAGAATTCTGGGCTTTATCATACGGAAAAATTAACCAATCAAGGATCAGCTCAAACTGCTGATAAAAATAATGTATCTCAAACACAAGATAGAAAAGAAAAGAAAAAAACCAAAAGATTTTTTTAATGGCTACAGCTGCAATTCAATGACAAGAACTTATGAATAAAAAAAATAAGGTGCTGAAATTTTTGATCAACTCTTTTTGTGTGGTTTGTTAGCCAAGTTTATAAATGATTTTTAAATGAATATATATAATCAAAAAATTATTCAGAAGCTTGAGATAAGACGACATCAATAGCCTTGGAGTCAACACCAAAGTTCTTGATGACAACAACAGAGGCACCAACGACCTTTCTGGCGTTACCTTCTCTGTCAACCTTACCTAAACCGGCCCATTCACCTAATTGCTTAGCGTCAGAAACGTAAACGATTGGAACGGCTTCTTCACCGGACTTAGCTAAACCCTTGATCAAGTTCTTGATGGATTCTTCAGTAACAGATTCAACTAAAATAACTAATTCAGCTTCACCTTTGGTCAAAGTCTTAACAGATTCCTTCAAACCTCTGGATAAACCATCGTGGATTAAGGCGTTTCTCAAAACTTCCTTTAAGGAGTCTTCAAAAGTGTTGGCTGGCTGTTGGGCAACAACTTCTTCAATTTCAACTTGTTCAACTTGTTCAACGTCTGACATTTCTTTAATTTTATAATATGGACTTCTTCGCTAGTAATATTCTGCTCCGTGGTATCTCGTCATTACATTTGCTCGTTCTATGTTCATAATTAGCTCAATTGTGTGCTTTTAAGTTTCACTCATCATCCTGAAAAATCAATATGGGATCCTCTAACAAAAATCCTTCATGCTTTTTCTGGCTTTACAAAAACTGTGAAAAAAAATTTTTTTTTTCATAAAAATCAAAAAAAAAAAACTTCCTATTTAATATATCTTTTTTTGTTACATTTATCAATACACCTATTAGCATTGCGGGTACAAAGACAGTTGGTGCTAATTTCAAACACTGTTGCCACATTCCTTGATTGATTGCCATCGAAATAATTTTTAAACAGTAAAGAATAATAAATACAGAGCTCAGCTCAGCTACAAACACCAGTCTTATATTAAAATAAATCTTTTTGGGGGAAACCAATCATAAATGATAAGTTTTTATATATAATTTAAATGAGCAAACAGAAGACAACACTACTGCTTGATAGTGAACTTTTGAGTGAAAATGTCAACTTGGATTTACTAGTGAAAAATGGATCGTCTTTACATCAAAGATTTATAAAATATACTAACATTTTAAAGGCAGCAGAAGCAAAAGAAAAAGGAAATTTAGAAAATTTAGAACTTTTAAAACAAATTGAAATAAGTAAAATTGAAGAACTTGATGCAGACATTGAACTTCTGACTAAAAAGAGACTCAAGCTGCTTGATAATATCGCTGTAATAGAGCAGGAAGAATTGAAACATAATCTTTTTAAAAAGGCTGAAAACAAAAAAGCAGAAAAGCAACGTAGCCAATCAAGCATTTTGGAAAATATAAAGGAAGAAGACTCTGACATTTTACACACATCCCCTTCTTCAACAGATAAAAATGCATTTTCTTCTCATGTTTTACCGAAAAATAAAATTAAACACACTCACCAAGAGACTAGAAGGCATTCCTCAGTCAGGAAATTGACTCCAATTTTGCAGAATTATTATAGCCCCTTGACTTTGATAAATAAGTTTACACTACCTTCTGATGGATTGAAACTTCTGGATTTTGACATTCCATTCGGTCAAATGTTTGCAATAACTTCTAACGATCCAAACACAGTAAACAGCTTTAGGCTAAGCAACAGTGATTTAAAACATGAGGATGCAGAAAACTTTGATAAGGAGGACGAGAAGATAGACCAATCGGCAAT
Organism: Hanseniaspora mollemarum; assembly: GCA_019649515.1. Taxonomy (NCBI): domain Eukaryota; kingdom Fungi; phylum Ascomycota; class Saccharomycetes; order Saccharomycodales; family Saccharomycodaceae; genus Hanseniaspora; species Hanseniaspora mollemarum. Next base: position 46,146 of record JABFEO010000009.1, on the reverse strand, counting down.
CAGAAATTATGTTGGGCACAAGGGCTCTATAAATTGCATGCATTACAAATCCAACTTATTGTTGACAGGAGCAAAAGATGCTGTACTAAATGTGTATAACTGCGAAGATAACGGTGTTTATAACTCTCAGGTGGATCAAGTAAATCCACTTGCTTCGTTGGACTCTCATATTGATGAAGTCACATGCTTGAGCTATGACGGTCGTGTATTAGTTTCAGGTTCTCAAGATAGAACTGTAAGACAATGGGATTTGACTAAGATGTGCTGTGTCAATACTTTGGATCTTAACTTTATAAGAAACTATTACAAGTTAGATAATGCAAACTTTTCTTCTACTTCTATAACTCCTGGAAATAACAGCTGGATAACCAATAGCAGTGGAATGAGATCAAGAAGCGACAGTATCATAAGCAGAAGTACCAGTGTATTTGACTTTAATGCTATAATGAATGGTTCGAATTACTATGATAAAAATGCCCCTGAACCTATATCTACGCCAACAATAATATCATCAACAGAACTTGTTAAACAAAGTTCTAATGAAAGCTGTACATTTGATGTGATGAATCAAATTGAAGGTGAGACTTCTGTAATACCTAAATTCATTTCTCAATTGCAAGTTTATGATGCTGCTTTGGCAACTGGAACATCTGATGGTATTGTAAGATTGTGGGATATTAGAGCCCAAAGAATTATGAGACAATTACCTAGTAATCTGTTTACTTCGAGCGTAAATACGTCTATATGCGACATGAAATTTGATTCACATCAACTCATAACCACAAACTACAGTAACGAATTAATGGTTTGGGATTTAAGAATGGGTAAAGTCTTAAAATTATTGAAAATAGGACACAGCGATATTTCTAGTTCTGGTGTTCAATTTGAAATTGATAAAAAGAAGCTTATTATCAAGGATAACGGAACAGGGGCTGTTTATATTTATGATAGAATATCCAACGAATTTATTGATTGGCAAGAAAAAGCTAAAGAGCAGTCGCCATATAATGTTGAATGCATACGTTTGAAAGGCGGTTATTTGTTAGAAGGCTATCGATCAGGAATCGTTAAATCGTGGGCAATCTAATAGGGAAAAAATCTTGAAAATCATATAAAATTTATATTCCATAATATACTATATATTATCTTATTACCTTGTAAATAAAACATTCAAGAAAATAACACTCAATACTTGTTTAAGTATATAGTAAGCATTAATATAGAAGAATCTGATTGTGATTACAGAGCTGAAGAACTATAAAAGTGATTAAAAACTGAAGAAAAAGAAGTAATACACTTACTATTGCTGCTTTGAAATGCTCAACAATGAGAACAAAAAACCAGATATATAGATACAACCTATTTTAAAAGTACACATAAATATATTTTGTCAGTCTTTAATTAAATGCCTATTTCTGTATCTATTTAGATTTATTATGCTTTGAAAAATAGTCGTTGAGTTGAAATAACCAGGCTAAATATAGCACTTGCTCTCTTTCTTCAGCTTTCTCATAGATGTCACTTATGAATTTATTATTTTCAACAATGCCCCAGCTTTTCAAAAGCTCATATAAAGAGTTTTGAATTTTTGGATCAAAATAAACAAAATCAGGACCTAGATTGTACTTTTTCTTTAAAAGGAGCTTTTTTGCATCAGTATTATTCTCAAACCATTCTGGAATTATAATTCCTGTATCTTGCTTTTCAGTACTGTCCTTTGCTAAAACCGCAATTTTTTCCACAAATAGTTTCATATTGGCCAGATCTAGCAAAGATGTAATTAACATTTCGTGTTTAACATTGTTGGCATCTCTTATAATAATTTCTACTGGTATGAATTGTGATGCATAAATGTTTTCAAAGGGATTTTCTATCTCCTTCATATTTTTGGAATTATGTCCATTAAAGAATTCATCAAAAAAGCTTACCATGTTACTATTTTCATCGTTAAACTCTTCTAATTGATCAATTCGTTTCTTCATTTCTGTATCGTGCAGATGCTCATCTCTATTATTGTGCTCATTATCATCAGGAACACTGTCATTTTCCGTTTTAAGATTATCAATCTCATCGTATTCATCTTTATCAATGGTCATAAACTGTGCTTCGTTATCTCCATTATCTGTCTTTTTATCATAATAATTCTTAACATATTTTTTAAATCTCTCATATGATTTCTCCGGCTCAGTTGAATAGTCTGTATGTAATATTTTCGAAACATCTGTCTTTATAAACATTTCATAATTTTTAACTAGACTTTTGTCTTCGAATTTTTTATAAAGGAGCAAGGTTGTTGAATGTGCATCTGTTGGTTTACTTTGTATTAGTAGTCTAAACTGATTTTTTTCACTAAAAGGCAGATTTGTAAATTGTAACTCATACTTGATTTGATCTTTGAGTAATTTTTCAATATTATATGATTTTTTTAAAATATGATTAACGTTACTAGCAAGATTTTTAGTACTTCCAAAATGCATATTAAGAAGACGCAACCACCTGGTATGGATAACTTATTGATCTTTAATTGGATTAATGAGCTTTCTCTGTTTCCGTCAGCATTGCAATAACGACTGAGGGATGGCTATATGACACGTGATACAAAAGTGTCAATCACGCATCAGCCACAATAAATCACGTGATAATATATTTAATTCACTTTTAAAAAATTTTCCGACCTTTTTGCCACTTAGAAGAATTTACTTAGTTTTTGATGATGTACACAAAAGTAAATGAAACAAGGTAAAGACCATAGTGCAATTTGTTGATAATTAATTATGAATTTTAATAACGGAACACCAACTATTGTTGTTTTAAAGGAAGGTACTGACAAATCACAAGGTAAACCTCAAATTATTTCTAACATCAATGCTTGCTTATCTATTCAAGATATCTTGAAACCTACCCTGGGCCCATTGGGATCTGATATTTTACTATCTGATGCAGCTAATAGAACAATAATTACGAATGATGGTGCTACTATCTTGAAAAATTTGGATATAGTTCATCCTGCCTGCCAAGTTTTGGTTGACATTTCAAAGTCGCAAGACATGGAAGTTGGTGATGGTACTACAACCGTGACTCTATTGGCTTGTGAGTTGATGAAGGAAAGCAAACAGTTTTTAGAAGAAGGTATCAACAGCAATTTGATCATGAAAAGTTATAATGTGGCTTTAAAAAAGGCTATTGAGTTAATTAAAGAAGATTTATGTATTAAGATTGATACTAGCAATGCAAATACCAATAATTTAAGAGAATTATTGGAAAAATGTGCTAAAACAGCCATGTCTTCAAAGTTAATAAATAATAACTCTGAATTCTTTGTAAAAATGTGTGTTGATGCAATTTTAACTTTGGACAAAGATCATGTAGATTTAAACAATATTGGAATCAAAAAAGTATCAGGTGGATCTATGGAAGATTCATTGTTTGTAAAGGGTGTTGCCTTTGCAAAAACTTTTTCTTATGCCGGCTTTGAGCAACAACCCAAGTATTTTGAAAATCCAAAAATTTTATGTTTAAATTTGGAATTAGAATTAAAAGCTGAGAGGGATAATGCTGAAGTTAGAATCGAAAAGGTTGAAGAATATCAAAAGATTGTCGACGCTGAGTGGACTTTAATCGATGATAAATTAAAATTGATCAAACAGACAGGATGTAAGATTGTTTTGTCCAAACTACCTATTGGTGATCTGGCCACTCAATATTTTGCTGATAATGGGATTTTTTGTTCTGGTAGAGTTGCTGCCGACGACCTAGAAAGAGTTATAAAAGCAGTTGGAGGTTCTATCCAAACAAGTGTAAGTGATCTGATACCTGAAGAGCACTTAGGTACTTGTGGTATTTTTGAAGAGAAGCAGATTGGAAACCAAAGATATAATTTATTTACAGAATGCCAACATACAAAGACCTGTACTTTAATTTTAAGAGGAGGTGCCAATCAAGTTATTGAAGAAGTAGCAAGATCTTTGAATGATGCTTTAATGATTGTAAAAAGAACATTACAATTAAACACCATCGTTGTAGGTGGTGGTGCCATTGAAATGGCTTTGTCCAAAAGATTAAGAGATTATGCTAAATTCATTAAAGGTAAACAACAGTTAATTATAAATGCATTTGCTAGAGCTCTGGAAATCATTCCTAGACAATTGTGTGAAAACGCTGGATTAGATAGCGTTGAGTTGCTAAATAAGCTAAGAATGTCTCACAGTTTGGAAGAAGAACATAACAATAAAGGAAATGCATGCATTGGTATTAATTTTCAAATTGAAAACATATCCAACAACTACGATTCTTTCATTTGGGAACCAATGTCCAATAAAATAAACAGTTTGCAAAGTGCAACTGAAGCTTGTAACTTGATTTTATCTATTGACGAAACCATTACTAACAGACAACAAGGTGATGAAGGTGGTAACATTCAAGGAATTAGAGGCCAAGGAATGGGTATGTAAAACACATATATAGATTTTATTTTATTCAAAATGATATTTTCCAAAATATGTTGGATTAAAACAAACAATCAATGAATGATTTAAGGCAGTATCATTCCTTATAGTTTTGTTATCTAATAAAATGGCAACAAGATCTAACAAAACTCTCTAACCTCTTAGCGCCTTTAACCTCTGTGCCAATTTATCTTCGACCTCATTATCGAATTCAAGGTTTTTTTCCGAAGATTTCTCTTTTTCTGGTAGCTCTTCTTCTACATTATTAATCTTTGGATAATTTAAAGAATTGCTGTCTTTTACTTTGTTTATTAGTTCATTTACTTTATCATCATCAGCAAACTTCAAAGAATCAACGTTTCCATTTTCTGTTACACTGGTAAGTGTTTCAGTATTTAAATCAATTTCTTTTACCTGTTCATCAAACTTATCCATGACCATAGTGATGTTTTCCAAATTCATGTTTTGTAAAGCAACATCCAAATTTCTTGTAATTTGCATAAACTGTCCATTTACTTGCTGCATAATCATTGAGGTGTTTAATTTAGATATTATAATATCTAATTTATTTGTCAATTTTATAAGATTTAAATATTCATTTTTTTTTCTAATCACATTGCTTGCTAGTATCTTTATTAACTCGTCGTTATCATCATTATTCCCTTCATTAATTTGCTTAGAAAGCTTTTTCTCATTAGCGCCACTTTCTTTCAAAGATTTGTTTGCTTGTTTTACCAACTGCTTTTGGGTAAATTTTAAATTAAAGAGTGTATTTGTAAGAGCTTCCTGCTGCTTGTTGTTTCTTTGCATTATAATGGCTAATTGAATCTCTTTGGTGGCCTCAGAAATTAAATTTTTGATTGTTATTCTTCTCCCTGCATAGGATCAACATTCTTGTTAAGAATAACAAAAGTGAGAAATGATAAGCAACTAAAAACCAATACATCATGTGATCACTATTTAATTTGTGCAACACTTTATTTTTTTTTCCTGTCCGGATATAATATTAGGCTGAAAAACATTAAGTTTAATGAGAGATTTTGTTCTATTTCCAATATTCCAAAAAAAAAACTTTGTCGTCATTTTTTTTCCGGTCTGTTCATTAAAATCAACCAGATTGAAAATCTCCTAACTATTTTTCACTATATTGATGTCATGAGATGACCGAAATGGAAAAGAACAATTATACTAAGAAATAATACACTTAAAACCACCTCAAATTAATCTATCATATAATGTCTAGACCTCAAGTTACTGTTCAATCTTTAGAAGGTGCTGCTACCTCATCTGCTGTTCAATTACCAGCTGTTTTCTCTGCTCCAATCAGAACTGATATCGTTCAATCTGTTTTCACCAGAGTTAACAAAAACAAGAGACAAGCTTATGCTGTTGCCTCTAACGCCGGTGAACAAACCTCTGCTATTTCTTGGGGTACTGGTAGAGCTATTGCAAGAATTCCAAGAGTTGGTGGTTCTGGTACTCACAGATCTGGTCAAGCTGCCTTCGGTAACATGTGTAGAGGTGGTAGAATGTTCGCTCCAACTAAAGTCTGGAGAAAGTGGAACGTCAAAGTTAACCACAACGAAAAGAGATTTGCTACTGTTTCCGCTATTGCTGCTACCTCTGTTTCATCTTTGGTTTTAGCTAGAGGTCACAAGATCGAAAAAATTCCAGAAGTTCCATTAGTTGTTTCTTCTGAATTAGAAAGCATCACCAAGACCAAGGAAGCTGTTGCTGCCTTAAAGGCTGTTGGTGCTCATGCCGATGTCGTCAAGGTTATCAAATCTAAGAAGATGAGAGCCGGTAAAGGTAAGTACAGAGGTAGAAGATTCACTCAAAGAAGAGGTCCATTAGTTGTATACGCTGAAGACAACGGTTTAGTTAAGGCCTTCAGAAACATTCCAGGTGTTGAAACTGCTAACGTCGAATCTTTAGGATTATTACAATTAGCTCCAGGTGCTCACTTAGGTAGATTTGTTATCTGGACTGAAGCTGCTTTCTCCAAGTTAGACTCCATCTACGGTTCTGAATCTGTTGCTTCTTCCAAGGCTGGTTACTCTTTACCAACCAACATTGTTTCCACCACTGATATCCAAAGAGTTATCAACTCCTCTGAAATCCAATCTGTTGTTAGAGAAGCTGGTCAACCAACACAAAAGAGATCTCATGTCTTGAAGAAGAATCCGTTAAAGAACAAGCAAGTTTTGTTGAGATTAAACCCATACGCCAAGGTCTATGCTGCTGAAAAGGTTGCTTCTAAAAAGGAAGACAAGTCTGGTAAGGCTGCCTCCGCTGCTTTCTTGGCTACTTTGAACCAAGATTAAATATATTAGATTATAAAAGTTAATCATTTTATTTTTATTATATTTTCCAGTAATTCAAGATATATATTTGTTTTTATGTTATTTTTCATGATTTTTTCGATATTAATTATATTTTTTTTTTCTTTAGTTTTTATTGATGCGTTTTAAAAGAAGTTATGCTAATAACTACACATATACCTAAAATTTAAAACACCGGATCAACCTATTTTGAAAATCTGCTTGTTAATATTCAAGATCTTTTTAAGTAAGGTATATAGACATTTAACCACCAATATGTTGCTGCTAAAGTTGAGAAAACCTTTCTTGAATTGTGATCAATTTTCAGTTTCTGCTGGGATCTTTCAGAGAAGGACGTTTCATAAAGCTATGAAATTATTAAATTCCAATACTATTGATGTGAAGGATAAACGTGATATAGGGATTATCGCTCATATTGATGCAGGGAAAACAACAACTACGGAAAGACTGTTGTATTACACCAACAACAAAACAAGTATTGGTAATGTTGACGATGGTAATACCACCACAGACTATTTGAAGGAAGAGCGAGCTAGAGGAATAACAATTCAATCTGCTTGTATTTCCATCTTTGTCAAAAACAAACTTATAAATGTTATTGATACTCCTGGTCATATTGATTTTACATATGAGGTTATAAAATCTTTGAAAATTTTAGATGGTGTTGTATTGATTTTAGACAGCAAAATGGGGGTAGAAACGCAAACTTTGAAAGTGTTTCAACAAGCCAAAATTTTACCAAAAGTATGCTATATTAATAAAATGGATTCATTAGGCCACAACTTTAACAAATGTGTTGCCGATATAATGATCAAACTAGAAAGTAAGCCTCTGATTTTAACATATCCAATCCACAGTATAGATACACTAGGTCTGGATAAAAGCCATGCAAACGACTTAGATAATGAGTATATTTTGGATGAGAATAGCAAAAATGATTTGCAAGTGAATGATAAGTTTATAGGTACCTTAGATGTTTTAAATAAGTGTGCAAACATATACAAACCAATGGATCCAAATTATTTAAAAGTAGTTTCTTATGATCAATTAAACCCAGTTTTGAAACAAAAACTGAAGCTAGGCAGAGATGCTTTGGTTGAGGCACTGACCACTCTTGATTCCAATTTGTTAGATTTCATATTGGAATCAGAGATTGAAGATTATTTGTTAGATGAAAAATTAGATGTTACTGTTTTAAATAAATCAATAAGACAGTTGACAATTAACAAAGACATCATTCCTGTTACATGTGGGTCTAGTTTTCATAATATTGGGATTCAGAATTTAGTTCAATCCATTTTAGAGTATTTACCATCTCCTGTTGATGCAAGAGTATATCCTGAATTAGAATTTCAGAAGACAAAACTTCCAATCGAATACGATGCTAAAAGTAACAGCTTGACAGTTTTAGGCTCCAAGGAAATTAGTATTGGCCAGGTTTTTAAAATTATCAAGTATCCTATTTTAGGAAATTTGATATTTTTTAGGGTGTACTTAGGTAAGTTTAAATCGAATTCAAAAGTTTTTAATTCAACTCAATGTAACAAGTTATTTAATGAGAGCTTAACAAAAAAGAACGCCAATGATTTGAAAAATGCTTGCGATGGCTATCAAATTAAACAGTTATATTTAATGCAGGGAAATATACCTATAAAAACATCTGAATTGAAGGTTGGTGACATTGGATGTATAGCAGAAAGACCAATAGTGGAACAGTTGCAAATATCTAATAGTTCCAATTTTGAAGAATTGAAATTTGGAAATGTTAATTCACTATCTACTGGAGATACAATTCTAACTACTACTACACCTTTAGGTATTAAAGCTTTTGAAAAAGTTTTACCTAAAGCAAAGAAGCAAGGAAGAATAACATTTTTAAAAGAGTTAGCTACTTTAAAAATTACACCTTTACTAACCATATCCCATCCTTATAAAGTGTCAATTCAGTTATTGAATCCAAACAAATTTCAAGAATTGATTGCCGCTTTGTTGGAAGTAATAAAGTTTGACCCCTCAATTAATTTTCATTATGACGAGCTAATGGGACAAATTATTTTAGAAGGCTTAGGTGAATTACAACTTGAGGTTGTCGTCAAAAGACTGTTGGATGATAACGTTGGAGAAGACCCTGGCTATGGACTACGTGATTGTTTGACGATTGGTGATATTAATGTTTCTTATATGGAAACATTGAAAGAAGGTATGGAATCAGAAGATTGGAATAAATTAGAAGAAATACCAGAAAAATTCAATCCTCAATTGGAAAATTTGATCAGTTATTGTTCATTTCACTGGAAGTTTAAAAAACTTAATGAAGAATCTAATCAAAGCAAGTTAGAAGAATTAAATAAGCTTAAACAAAATGGATTTACGGTTTTTAAAATTCTGGAAGATCAAGATGATAATTATTTGGTAATCCCATCCAAGATTATTGCAGACTGGTCACCGATGTGTCAAATTAATTCTGAGCAATTTATAAACTGTATCAAAAGCTCTTGTTTGAGTATTTGCTCTCAAGGTGGAATGTTCAAAAATTTGCCACTTAGAGCAATGTTGTTTATTATAAATGATCAAAACTTTCAAATCAAGGATGATATTAAAGACTTAAGTGGTTTAAACAAGATTATAAGAATTAATTTTGAGGAATCTTTAAAAAAAAACTTTAATGCTTTTAGTTTTGAAGCTCAAGAACCATTCGTTAATGGATTAATCAAGACGGAAGAAAATTACGTAACAATTGTCACCCATGATTTAAACAGTAAAAGATTAGCGAATATTGAATATATTGGTGCTGATTCTTTATTAAACGACACATCTTCAAATGATGAAAGTATTCAACAAAAAACGGCTATTGAAAATTTCAACAAAATGTTGTATATTCCAAAACACAGCGTAGGAGACCCCCAAACTACAATTGACCTTTTAAAACCAAAAAATTCAAATAATGGCAATAACCAAATTGGAAAAGAAGTTTATAAGTTTATAAAATTTAGAGCTCCACTGAGAAAAATGTCAGGTTACATGTCAACACTAAGAAAAATAACTCAAGGAAAATGTAATCTAGACTTGGAAGTGTATGGGTACAACAAAATGAATGAAAGTGATGCTAATAAGCTCGAATAGCATTTCAATAAGGGGTTAAATCACAATTTTGTATGGATCATAAACGAAAAAATAACAAAGTACAATTCAGAAACTTGTAAATAGTGATAAACATTATCATAAAAAGTACTTAGTCATGTATATATATGTATCCACATGTCAGATTTTGAAAAAACTCGCGTAATTACAATTTGTTGTTCAGCAAATATTGTCCAATCTCTTGACCAAAAAGTTTGAAATACCATTCTCTTTCTTCAAATGTCTCTGGGGAATGGTCATATATTTTTTTAGTCAAGTTAATTAAATCAAAACTAATTGCTTCCGTTACTTTGCTATCTTTAGCATATTCTGGATGAGATAAAACATAGTCTCTTTGCCACTTTGCCTCTGTAGGCAATTGTCCTTTACTTCTTTCAGAAATAATTTTTAAATAATAATAAAATCTTTGCTTGCTTTTATCCTGGCTGTGCTTTAAATCTTCCCATGTTTCATGTTTAGCTATAAAATTTAATCTTTTCAATTGATCATTAATTAAAATTGTAAAAATACCACTTTTTTCATTGTGCATAATTTGATCAATACTCATTTTAACAGTTTTGTTGATGACACTTTCAGATTCATCAAAAGTAGTTAGTTTTTCAACCCAATGGTATTCATCCTTCAAGATAGAGTTTCTCTCAATGGACTGGTCAAAATTAGACCAAACTTTACTCATTTCGATGTAAAAATTACAATTTGTTTCGGGAGATAAAATAAATTGAACAATTAAATTCAACATAAAAGCAAAAGCAGAATTGGCAAAATCAGTAAGTTGAATTTCTAAAGGTCTAAATTCAACTCTGAAACCTGGCTCAGGAGCATCACCATCAGAAATTTTATGAGGAATTTTAAACCTTAAACTTTGCCAATTAGTGGAATTGATGTTTTCAAAATGATCCATATTATCATCAACTTCATTGACATTTTCTTCAAAGATAACAAGGGGATCTCTTATAAAAAGATGTGCAAAATGTCTAGCCAAATTTTCATCACCATTCAATTCTTTGGTAACTCTGTTAAAAACTTTTTGGTTTAAAACAACCTCAACATCATTCAACTTTGAAAGGTCTTTGGATATTTTATTGCATCCCAAATAAACATCAACCTTAGAGTATCTAGATTTTTTGATCTTTTGTAAAGAACCATCTAGTAAGCCTTTGTTGTCTGCAGCTAAATTATAACCAAAACCGTTATCATGGACTTCAGTGTTCTCTTCAAAGCCAGTTCTACAATCAACCATTGATGAAATCACTTCCCATCTGCAATCCCAATCACTGATAAACCCTTTCCAAAGAGGTGAGCTTGCAGAAACACTCAATAATACCGAGGTGAAGTTCATCAGTGAATCATATAAATATCTAGCACCTTCCAAATCTGGTGCTTGATATGTCGTTTGCAAACAACAAGCACCCATTCCAAAACCCATTGCATCAAGATAAATATGATTTGGACGTAATTTAAAACTCTTCAGATCAGCATCTGCTGCTTGTTTAACGCTTTCATCTTCGATGAATTTAACATCCATGTCAAACCATTTCCTATCATAAACAGAATCATCAAATAAAGGAGTTTTAGAGTCTTTAAACATTGGGATTTGGAGATTTACCTTTCTATTTCTTCTTTTTCTGATGTTACCTGTCAAAGTTGGAAATCTTGGATGCTTATTGGTAATTTCATCTGGTAGAAATAAACTTTGGGAAAAGATATTTTTTTTGTCTGAATTGATGTGACCTTCATTGAAATTATAATCACTAATGAAGTCTTTGCAACCCAATCTCGGATAGCTAGTCATTTGCAAAAGATACAAATTTCTCTTCTTAATAAACTTTTCATTTATAAACTGCTTTCTCAAGAGCATATTTTTTTCCGGTGTCAAGTAAGACTCAACATCATTGTGGGAGTAAGGAACACAAGGAGTAGCTTCAATCATATAACTACCATACTCTGGATGATAAACTAAATTTTCTTGCACACATTCAGCATCTAAATCAGTGTTCACTTTTATTAAGATGTCGTCATTGTTAACTGTAATTTTGTTGCTGCTATTGTCGATCAAGATGTATTCCAGCTCATCTCCCCACAAAAAAGGTTTATTTGTGACTTTGTCGCTTTGTTTCATGATCCTTAGAAGTTGTGTAACACCATTGTATTTGACTTTCTCCAAGTATTGAATACTATCTTCCCACTGTAAAGGAGTACCAACAGATAATAAACCCATCGAAGTGTTTTGTTTGGCAGTGGTGTTTATAAAATATGTCTATATGAATAAATTCACTATTCAGACACTACGTTTGCCCCACAAACAATAACAGAATGCTTTCTATGGTTAGATTATTTGCTAGTTCGTATTCTGATATGTTTTCAACTTCAAGCGATTTAACCAAAAACTCCAATGCTTATATATTCCGCCTTTTAATAAGCGTGATACAATTTATTACATAATAAGGAGCTGTGTAGCCAGATGTGAAAAAGGTGTGGCAAAAAACACCTCTGAAACAACAGCAACAAAACAAAGCAAAACAGAGGTCATGTGATAAAAACGAACCTGAAGTGTAGATCAGCGTTTAGGCAGTGGAAGATAGGGGAGGGTATTGGAGTAGTTGGCAAGAAGAATAATGAGAATTGGTCGCTCAAGTAGTTAATTGTTTGTGAAAGTCTCTATTGAGTAGTTCAAACTTGTTTCATATGATCCCTTGATGGCAATATGGGTTATCGTGCGACATTTGTGTGGGTACCTTGTTTGAACTTCTCGGACCCATATGGCTATTTTAAATATTTCTTCATTGGCCAAAATCCTTCGCTCAGGCTTTTTATGATGAGATCTAGTCCTTTAATCTGTTTCATCCAGTGCACTAACTACCAGCTGATGGCAGCGTCTGCGTTCTTTCGAAACCACCCAAACCGGAACCATAGCACGTGACTGTACATTTAAGTTCTCCAGAAGCTTTCCTCTGATACTTATAATCGGTGGGGCATTGGCTGCAATAAGGAGTAACCAAAAAGCCTGACTGACTAATCAGTCTTCCATGAAGATCGCAATATTTTCCCCATAAAAACTGCCTTAGTTCTATTCTAATTGCCTTTGAAGGTTCTTAGCGTAACAACTGTTTCTTCCAAAATAGCAGTAACAATTTAAAAGCAAAGAAAAACATCGGTAATAAATGGCTGTAACTATCTAGGATACAAAAAAAAACTACCACATAACCAGAAAAACTAATAACTCAGTTAAAAGATAAAATTATACAATATCATAATATCAGACCCACTTAAGACGCTTTTTGATCTTTTTTTTTTGATCTTTTCCCAGCTGCATTGCTTTCCCAATTCCTATTTTTTACCTCTTTTAGTATTTCCATTAAGGAAGGAAGACCTCATATAAATGCCTGTATTAAAAAGAGATAAGATAGTGAACAACATTAATGTTAAGAACAACTTCATTTTAGTAGAAAATTCCACACTAAAACTTAAAAAAAAGGTGAGCGTTTTTTCCTTGCATGACTCTAAAAACATAAAAACACTTTACAATACTAGAAAGTTTACACAAGATGCCTTACCAGAACCCGGTATATTCCTACACATCAATAATAATTTAAATGTGCTTTTGGAAGAAGATGAGGAAAATGACATAGTAGGTGATTTGCTTGACAAATATAGGTTTTTTGCCAAATACTTTGAAAAAGACCTCAAGTTTACTCTTTTTAAACCTGTATCTAAAAGTACGAATCAATCACACATCAGGATTACTGATGATTCTGGATTGGTAGGAATAATAACAGAGTTTAATGAGAAGCTCAAAAATTGCATGAATACAATTAAATATCGGAATATTCAACCTAAACTTATTGCTGGTGGAAGTAGTGGTACCTACATAATTTTTGGGAGTGATCGTCTTGAGGATGACGAAGTGAGACCAGTTTTTATCTTCAAGCCAATGAATGAAGAACCTTATTCAAAAAAGTTTCAACCTAAATGGCTGAAATATTTACAATTCAAATTATTGCCTTTTACCTTTGGAAGGGAATGCCTGCTAGATGAAGGAAACTATGGATACATTACTGATCTTATGGTAAGTCGGCTTGATTATTTAATGTTCCGAGAAAATAGAATTGTGCCTTGGTGTGATGTGTGCGTACTGGAGAGTGGAAGTTTTTTCAATAAGTTCAAAAAGACTGAGAAGGCAGAATATACCAAGCAAAGAGATAATTTCTTTAAAAGGTTGAGTGGCGATATTGTTTCTGAAAATCCTCAAGGCATGAATTTTTTCGTGTTTTGGTTTACCTGGATACGAAAGTTAATTTCCAAGATATGGGAATTGCTTATTTATTATATAACAGGGGGACATAAATTGATCACAATTCAAAGGAAACTAGGGTCTGTACAAGTGTTTGAGCTTGGATTTGTAACAGCAAAGGATTTTTTTGAAACATACCCTTTACCCAGCAAAGATCTCTTGGAGGAAGAAACTTTTGGAATTTGGGATAAAGATCTTTTAAATAATCTTCATCAGCAGCTTCAACGACTTTACATTCTTGATTTCATTACTAGAAACACTGACAGAAATTTGGATAATTGGATGCTGCGATTAAATGAATCAAAAGAACTGACTTTAAAAGCTATTGACAATTCGCTAGCGTTTCCATTTAAGCATCCATCGTCCTTAAGAACATACCCCTTCGAATGGCTTTATCAGTTACCAAGATATTTGCTTGAAAAACCTCTGGAGCCCGAGCTAATTCGAGATATCATGGCTAAGCTTACGAACCCAGATTGGTGGAATGATTGGAGATTAACTTTTTGGGAGTGCCATTCTAGAAGTGGGAAAGTATTTGTGTCATCCAACCACGATGATTACTGTGAAGCGGGAACTTATTTTGACAATCCATTTCTTTCATCAGTCACAGACAAAACCTGCGAACTTAATATTGACAGTAGAGTAAATTTGCAGTGGTCTTTATTCAAAGGGCAGGCGTTTTTACTTTATAAATTGATGAAAGCAGGGTTGTGTGGAATCAGTGTTAATTCGCTGGATTTGGTTCAAATGGAACGTTGTTATGTGCATGAGGATCCTTGCTACTATTATCACCAAAATATTTCGTCTTCGCTCTCTTCCAGCAAGAAAGACGAATTTAAGTCAGATAAACTTAAAAAGTTAATATGGGATGGTCTTGGCTTAGATGTTAATGCAATGTTTAATTATCAAGCCATAAAGAAAGAAACCAGCTCAGCTAATCTACAAGGTGGAGAATCTCAACTAGATAAACAGTGGAAGCTGTATTTAAGCGGAGACATGACAGATGAAGAATGGTTTAACTACTTGAGAGAACACAGAAACAACCACAGTGGATTATCAGGATCTTTCAAAACCTCAGAAGACTATAATCCATTTCAAGAAACTAATAACGAAGAAGCAGACTTTATTGATTTGGAAAACAGCGAAAACAGATTATTATGCGATAGTATGTACTTGTCCCCTTCAAATTTTACTATTGCCTCTTCACTCAATAACGACACATCGTTGATATCAGAGTATTTCTATGATGCAATGTCAACCATAAGCAACCCTGAGAACAATTTGGCTCAAGAGAATCAAACAGCCAATTGCTATGAGTCTTTACCCATAAATGTTCCTGCTTTAGATGAAAGAAACAAAGATTTAATTTTAAGATCAAATAACTCAGTGCTTTCAAAAACACCAGTTGCATTAGCGATCAAGAATTCCAAACACTCCTACTACATAGACCACGAAGCAAGGGCTGATGGATTTGATAAAGCAAATCACTACTATGATCACCCCACACCCAACTTGGTAAACAAATATGATGTGGAAGTTGTATACATTGACAGGCTAGAGATCTGCCAAGAACAAAAACCATTTTTTATTAATTGGTAATGCTATAAAAACATAGTCATATAGTCACATGATCCACTATTTTATTGATTCCTTGTTTTGCGTTCATGCGAAGACCAAAAAACAAGAACAGCAGAGAGAAAAATAAAAGACAGTGGCAAAAACAAATAGACCAATAAACCAAAAAAACATTCATATCCCAATAACTATTACAAGAGGTATTGGCTTGTTTTTCTGAACTATTATATATAAAAAACCTTTAAATACATAATATTGGTGGTTAATATATTTCAAGCAGAAACAAATAGAGCGACATACAAGATCAATTGGTTATTTTTAGAACAAAATACATTAGGTGAAGATGTCTATAGCAAACCCTTCAATTACCTTAACTGAGGAAACGGAAGACAAAAGTGTTGTTAAAAATAATGCTAGTTTAAGTGATAGCAATATAAATACAACTGGAAGCACAGCAGGAATCTTGGATAGACCCGAGATAAACAAATTCTTGAATGGAAGTGACATTGCTACAAACACTTTGCTGACTAAATTCAAAAACAGTATCATCATATGTGAAGAATTCAGCAAAATAATCAAAAGAAAGTACTCATTGGAGACCAATTACAATGAGGAATATGTCAAGAGCAGCAGAAATTACTTTACTCTTCAAGAGAGCTCTTCAACATCTTCTGGAACATTAAACGGTTGTATTAGAAATGTTTTAAAGTATGATTTAAAGCTTTCGCAGGTGAAACAGTATTACATCAAAGCTTTAGTGAAAATGTATGATGAACTCAGTGCTCTGTTGCTGACAATGACAAAATTGAGAAAGCAAACAAAAGAGCAGATCAAGAAATTGGAAAAAGATGTTATTGAAAGCATTCATCAAGCCGAAAAAGCCAAAAATAAATATGATTCTTTGTGCCAAGATTACTTCAAACTCAGAAGAGCTGACCCCACTAAAACAAAATTAACAATTAGGGGATCTAAAACCTTGCCTGAACAGGAAGAGGACCTGAGAAAAAAGATTGATATGGCCGACTTAGATTATAAACAAAAAGTTGATCTCTCCACAACATTAAGAAACAAATTTTTGAGTGTTGAAAGACCAAAGATAGTCAACAATTTAAAAGATATGATATTAGAGATGGATGTTGCATTATCAATACAAGTTCAAAAGTATTCTATTTGGAATGAAAACTACTATTTGAACTCTGGTATCGTGATTTGCCCATTAAATGATATGGAAAAATCTATGAAAACAACCACTAATTCTATTAACGTTGAATACGATCTTTACAACTACTTGAACAAATATGTTTTGGATAAAAACAAAAGCACTATGGTCAACAAAAATTTAATACCTGTTCCTTATAAAAAAAGTCCTCATATCAACGGTGGAGCAGCTACTTCATCCTCTAACAACAATTCTTCCGCATCCGCCATTAGCAATCCTGTTACAGGCAGTTTTGTTTATAATTCTGGTGTTGGTGGATCGATTCCTGATACTAATAGTATAAAAAATACACCAACATCTAGTAATTTTAACATAACGCCAATGAAGAACTCAAATCCATTTATTAAAAACCAGACATTAAATAATACTTCTGGCAACTCCAACCAACAATACAATGATCAAAACAATGGATCTGCTTTAGTATCCACTAGAGGACATGACAACAGCAATAATCAAGTTGACAAAGAATCAATTCAACTCCAGCATCAATCCTCCTCGTCTTCCAATTCATATAAAACATTAGATCCTATTGGAAGCGGACCTATCCAACACCCACCTCCGGCACCTTCTTCAATTATTGAGAGTATTGCCCAAGCTACGCCGACACAGAATTTTTCAAATTCTGCAAATAACAATGACATAAATGAACAGTCTGGAGGCATTTTTAAGACATTTGGAATTTCCCTAGGCCAATTAATTCTTTTAGAACAAGACTCTTTGATTCCCAAATTTGTTAAACAATGTATTTACGTAATTGATAAGTATGGTTTGAATATAGAAGGAATCTATAGAAAATCAAGCAATGTTCTTGAGCTACAAAAATACATAAAATTGATTGATCAAGATCCCTCTAATTACTCTTTGCTATTACCTCCAAGATCAGATGACACCAGCCATGCCGTCGAGGACCATGTTATATTGGTATCTAATCTATTGAAACACTTTTTTAAGAATTTACCTGTGAAATTCATTCCAAACTCATTTTTGGTTGAATTACAAACTTACATCGCCATACCTTCAAACACTGAGGCTAATCTTGCTATGAAAAGAAATTACATGCATGGAATAGTTTATAAATTAAAAGACGAACAATATTGGGTTTTAAGGGCTCTATTATTTCATTTTAAAAGGGTACTTGAGAATTCAAATTCAAATAGAATGTCATTGAAAGCAATGTGCATTATTTGGGGCCCTATCTTAATTTCTTCTCCATCAGGGGAAGAAGCCAATAATAATAGCACATCAGATTTAACAGAGGGAAATATTAGTATAGAAAATGGGGATGATTATATGAAGGATGTTCAGTTTCAAATCAGCGTTATGCAAGGTCTCTTTGATGTAGCAGACCAAGCATTTGAACCAGAATAATCTTTCAAAAAATGTATTATTAATAGTATTAAGTTGTTAATACTGAAAAGTAGGATTGCTTTAAAGTAATTAGCTTCTTGTTTCTGTCCAGGGACAGCATTTATAAAGATGGATTTAATAAGGTTCATTAGAATGGTGACTTTGTATATAATAAAATTGTGATTTAAAACAGTTATATTTTTGCTGTGAATCTATATATATAAACAATTATTCTATGCATTTTCATATTAATGCTGTCTAAGTGAATTCATATCAACTCAACATATGGCTCATACTATCCCCTTTTTCTAATTGATCCATTAATTGTATATCTTGTAGTATTTTTTTTTTATTGCTTTCTAACAAGTTACCATCACTTGAAAATGTTTCTAACATTATGTAATAGCAATTTTCAAAATTGTATATAATATCTAACTCACAAACATTGCCAAAGTACTTATCCAAAGTTTCAACAAATCTGTGAATTGATTCCAAAATCAATAACTCATTACAAGAGTCTGAATCATCAATCCCTGCTACAAAATAAAGTGATGCATATCTCTTATACATGACCCTGTGTCCATTACTGCTTTTATTATTACTTACACTTGTCATATCATATTCAATAATATTACTTTCCTTTGCTTTTCTTGCAAGCACCAAAGCAATAACATCTTTCAAGATTATTTGTTTTTCTCTACTAGAATACTCAGAAAACCAACGAATGCAACGAACTTTTCCCGTTTTACTTAGAAGTATCATATATTGTAAATCTAGCATTTTTTACAGTTAATCTAATCGGTCTTTGGTTACCAGCATAAAATCAAAGTATATATTTGGTTTTACTCTTAAAACAGCACACAGTGGAAAATCTCATAAAGATACCTACTTTTAAGAGATCCGGGTAAACCTGCTGCTGAAAGGGACTTTATTTATGTTTAAACTTTCTCACCGATTTTACAATATATATGATTTATTCTATGCGCAGTGATATTTTTGTAACCAATCAAATTTAGTTATCATCATCTTCCTCTTGAGGAGGTACCCATGGTGCAGGCTTAAAGTATTCCTTATCTTTCGTAACCAATTCTTTTAAGTTCTCTTTATCGTCAGCAAACTCTAAAATGTAATCTAATTCAAGCTCATGTGATTGTCTTCCAAGAATAACCAATGTATGTAATGGATCACCTGAATCATATTGACTCAATTGCTTAATAGAACCAGATTTAAAACTTTGTTTATCAGAACCTAGCCTTGATATAGCAACACACGGAGTATCTTCGGTATAAGCTTTTTCGCTTCTGATTTCCTCAACTTCTAATAATTGCTCACAACATTGCTGGATTGTCATATATCTTGGTGGTTCATATATTAATCTTCCTCTGGCCATGTTTTCTATGCTTTGCTCTTTAACTTTGATATCTAGTAAAACTAAAGTATGCAAACCAATTTTTCTGTTTTCCATAACTTTATCATACCAAGAATCTGGTTTCCAAGAGTCAGTAAAAAACACCATGGAAATAGTCTGTCCAAAGTTGTAAAGTTGCAAACCACAGGCGCCTGCAGCGTTCATTATGGAAGCATTATGAATAACTTCAAATGGAACATTTCTCTGTTTACATCTTAAAATTAAATCAGTATGAGTAGTGGCTCCAAAAACATCACCTACAACTAAAAAACTAACATCTTCCTTCAAGCTGTTGACAATCATCTCCTCACAACCTCCTTCAACCATTTCCCTGTCGGCAAGTATAACTTCATCTTTACCATAAAACTCACATAGCTCATCTAAGCTTGCATTCATCAAGATTGAAGTGTAGTGTTCTAAATAAACTTTGCTAGATTGCTGAACCTTTTGCAAACCTCTTACAGTAATATCACTAGGATAAGCTAAACCCAAACCAATCAAATACAACATACTATCAGTTCTTGATTCTAACTATAATATAATTGGGGATCTAATTCGGTTCTTTCTAATTGTTTAAGGCCTGCTGGCCTGAAAGTCAAATTCAACTTCTTTTCTTTTTTAAACAATTTCCTTTTTGGGTGCTAGATTTTTGTTTTAAAAAAAGAAAAGTTTGAAAAAAAGTACTGTTTTATTTCAGTATATAAATGAAATCTTGTGAGAAATTTTTAATACTTGTTAAATATGTATAAAACCACATATTTCATCTCCACCTTCTGCCTCCTATATCTGCACATTAGCAATAGTATAAGGAGTTCTGGTGTAGGAGTAGAGGAAAATTTCATATCTGGAGTATTATTTTTTGATTTCTACTTTCTTTATAGTAGTCTTCATATTCTCTTATAGATATAAACATTTTAAAACGCGTCTTTTGTCTTATAATTCGTATTTCTTGCTATATAGAACATAATTGGAATTGGGAAGATAAATACGTTATTAATAAAAAAATTTCTATTTAACAATTTCTAAATCTGTAATTCATATTCCTCTACAAGAATGCAATCACCGCCGTTTATTGGGTCTAAGAAGTATTTATAGAAAATTCCTTGTGTTGTAACCACATATATTGGAAGTACAACCATTAGATTTAAGGTGCTAGAACTCTCAGTGCTAGCATTTACGCTTGCTGATGCGTTCAGATGTTCTAAATCTTCTACGCCAATCTGTTTGTTACTTAGCTCAGGATAATCTTCAATATTAATTTCCAACATCTCGCCAAAAGTAGCTCTTATTCCAAGCTGATTATTGTTTGCTATGATGTTAGATGGATTATTTGTGTCAAAATTGCTATGCGAACTGGTACTGGTTTTAATAGAATTGATGTCGTCATCGCCTGATATGTTATTAGTGGATAAATTATTACCTGCATTATTATTGTTTCTATTAACGGGAATTTTTAAACTAGCAAAATGCCTTGATGGTTCCAATCCAGTCATTTTCAAGTTCAAAGCGTTTCCTATTTTCTTCATTGCGTTCTGTGATGACTTTCTTATGATTCTCGCCATCGTCAACCTTGAACTGTCTACAACAGGATCCGTCTCTGTTTCAGCAACACTATCGTCTGGAGCATTATAATCAGCATCAGTTGAATTACCAGGGGAAACAGTTTCTATCATTTTGAAAATATGAACAGTCAAGTTACTACTGCAACATAACAAAAACTGATCGCTTTTATCAAACTCCAAACAGTGAATTTTGGTGTTATATGTACCTCTTCTAAATTGATATCTTTTAACACCCTTTGTTATATCAAAAACTCTTATAATTGTTCCTTTAGTTGAAGCTGAGGCTAACCTGGTACCTTTGCTATTCAACTTGAACGTGGAAATCGGTGCTTTATGTGCATTAATAACATGAGTGGGCTGTAAAGTGACTAAGTTAAACACAACAATATCTCCTTGAGAATTTAATGCAGGGTTATTAGGCCCTTGAATTTCAAAATCATTATTGTCTTCACCTGTTATCTCTTGAAGTTTTGGCAAAACCGTATGATTACTATTTCCCATAGTGTTTATTAAATTTATATTATTTGTAGTGAGATGGTTGCTTATCTCTGACGAGATGACCTTTTGAGGACTGCTGTAACATAAGATCTGTGGATTTTCTTTATTGTCTGTCACTTGAGAAATATCAACAATCCCTAAGGGATTGTCGCTGGTTTCAATGATATGCAATAGTTTCATAGTGGTAATATCATAAATATAAATTTGTGATTTCAGCAAAATAATCATTCTACTTTTATTCATTTTAATACTTAAAATTGAAGAGTGAAATGTAAACTCAACTATGGTTTTTTTCTTTCTTGTATTAATCAATTTCAGTTTTCTAGGAGACAGCGAGACTTGTTCACCCAAACCTACACAAGCTAACAAAGCAGTATTGTAAACCATCTCAACTATACCATAGCTGCTATTACTGTTGATCAAAGATTCTGATGTATTTATTGATTCGGTGGCCGGGTTGGCCACTTCACTATTGCTGATGTCATCATTACCCTTATAAAATCTTCCAAATGGTTCACAATTAAAAATATTGACTCCTTTATTTGTTCCAACGGATACACAGGAACCAGTTTGATTGAAGTTTATGTAGTTGATTGTGACTGGCAAATTACCATTGCTGTGGCTGCTGGCTATTGATCTTGTATCTTCCTTCATAGAGCTCATGTGAATTAATACTTGACAAAAACTGCAGTCTAATCACCTTTTTGAGTTATAATACACTAAAGATGTTCTATGGATGCACTGATTCTATGGCTTTCAAGTATGTTACAAACATTTCTATCAAAAATTGAAAATATATTATTGTGTGAATAAATAAAGACCATAATACAAGTTATTTTTGCCGTCCCCCTTTTTTCACGAATCAAAATGACAGGTGGGCCTCGCTAGTTTTTTAAGCTGTCAACGCGTTGTTTCTTGTTTCAACGCATTTATTGCACTACATATGATATCTTTAATAAAAGAACCTTATAACCGAAATGCGGTATAAGTCCAATGCATCATCTCCATATCTTCAGAAGCTAGAAAACACTGTAGCAAAAAACCAGACACCTGGTACCTGCTACCACGAGATGTCCTAAGAAAGCTCTGCTAAAGGTCTATGAAAGTCTTCTGCTTGCTATTGAGCAATATCAAGAACAGAGAGACAGAAGAGCAAACCACTGCTAGATAAATTAGGCGCTACCACATTTGGACTGTTGAAAAAATAGGCGCAGATGAGGATCTGAAGGGAGCATCTCCACTAAAAACAGAAAGGCAGCTACAAGGCCAACACGTGATTGCCGAACGCTCTCACTGCTGAGAGACCTTGCTTTTAGCATTGGCCTTAATTAAAGGACACCATTGCAATATATAAAAGTTTAGCATATCATGTTCATACTAAACAAAATAAGAAAAGTATGATTTTGCTATTAAAAAAACAGCATGGATTTTTTATTTGAGAATATCAAGTTTCTGCTTTTGGAGAGAATATAAAGGCAGCATAATTTTTTATTGGTAGAGAATATAATACTGAAGCATTGGCTTCATTCAGCTGAAACATCTTCAGATTGTTTGAAAAGCAGTTTTAAGCAGATCAGTCTTTATAAATCAACTTCAAAAAAGATTTATCTCCCATTGGTCCCTTTCCTTCTTCGTTGTCAACGCTTTTTCCTAAGGAAACATCTAACAACTCATTATACAGAATCCCAAAAACATATGGTGTGTCACCATGCTCTTCCATATCAGCAGATAATTCTTTATACATGACATTGCTTTTTGAACATGGATGCTTTTCTTTGTATAAATCAACAAAACTTCTAATAAAGCTCTGCTTACTTTCCACGCTCAAATCCTTCCATCTTTTTTCCAAAACCAGGTTGGTGGTGTGGAATTTAGAAATCGGAATTGGTGTTTGTAAACAAAACTTAGATCTGAAGGCAAACCCTCCCAAATTTTTGGCTTTAATAACGTTAATCATCCTATTGAAACCGCTTCAGAGTTGGTTTTTTCTGTATCTTTTTCACTTCCCTTAATACTTCCCGCCCAGCCTTTTATGGAAAGAGCACATAATACTTGAAAAAAAAGGATTATTTAAATATTCATAAAAACACCTGATCACGTGAAACAGGATCCTATAAATCTGTAGTTACTTTAAACGAATATCCTGTAGCATTGCTGATTAATGCTCCTCTTATTTTCTCGAGCAGACACACTGCAACTGCAAAAAAATAATATTATGGTTTGATCTACTTGTTGTTTATTTTGCTGAATTATCTGGCAGCAATTATGTGAATGGCCTAAAAATTTCTACTTTCCAATCGATCAGTTTTTGCTTCTCCGATTTATCGGAATGATTTTTGAAGTGCAAACTACTGAGTTCAGTAAACTAATCAACGGCTTCACCACACCATACCACAGGTAAATTGGATTGATCATTAACTCTATTATATGCTTCACGTTCTCTGAGAAGCAAGGTATATGTTGCAACAAGTTTAAACAAAGATTATGCAAAAGGGGCCCGTAAGAGTTTTGAACACGCTCTCATGCATTTCAACCACAAAGATCGTCTCAATGATGTTCGACTTGTATCTACCTGAAAGATCTACTATAGGGAAACTGCCGTACCACTGTCAAGAAACAATTGTTTTTCTTCATGGGATTTTTGGGAGCAAAAGTCTATACAAAAACGATTTGCAGCAGGTAGCTAATCTCTTACAGACAGCTATATATGCAGTAGACATAAGAAATCACGGGGATACTAAAAACTGTTTACCATTTGACTACGAAACGTTGTCAAATGATTTAGAGCACTTTGTAGATTCACATGATTTGAAAAAACCTTCTCTAATTGGTTATTCTTTAGGAGCAAAAATAGGAATGCTGACAATTCTGAAAAACCCATCTAGATATTCTTCAGCAGTTTTTATTGACAATGCTCCGCTTGAACAACCAGAGATAATTCCCTTTTTATCTGCATTTAGCAGAGCGCTTAGCACGGTTGTTACTGATTCCAATATTTCAAAGCATGATGCTGATTGGATACACAAAGCCACTACTTGGATGATGAAAGAAGTTCCCAGCAAGAGCATAGTTGATTACTTAGTAAAAAATGTATCTAACAAAAATTCAAGGTTTAAGTCCTGGTATAGCATTTCTTCCAAGAACTCACTTTTTTCTAAAATACCAATCCACAATATTGCTGAAGAAATAAATAAAGAGGTTCCAATGTGGCCTGAAAGGTTAGTAAAAGGAATCAGAATTGATACTCCCGTGTGCTTCATAAAAGCATCAGATTCTGGATTTATAGAAGAAGAAGCTGTACATGCTATTGAAAAACATTTTACTAATTTTACAATCAAAGAGCTTAAAGGAACTCATTTAGTAACATTTGAAAGGCCACAGGAATACATTAACACACTTGTTAGTTGGTTCAAAGCCAAAAACACCAATTTAAAATAATACATATCTATACAAAAGGGTATATTAGCTTAGTCAGGAAATAAGGTGGCTGCTCAGACATAAATTCAAACACTGATATATGTTATGTATTATTTTGCTCTTCTTTGTAAAATAAGCACTTTTCTAAGAAAGAAGAGCTTAACATCATTTGCTGTAGTTTTTTTCCACCCATCATTTCTTCACTTTTTCTTTTTCTTGCACTTTGATTAGTTAGTTTATTAATCGTTCCAGCAGCATCGCTTACATTAAACTGTGTTGAAAAATCTTGAGTCTCCAAATCAGCCTTATACCTTATGATATTTTCCTCAACAGTGTTCATAGTAATAAAATTTAAAACTAAAGTCTCTCTTTGTTGACCAATACGTGATATTCTGTTTATCGTCTGAGATTCAACTGAACACTGTAATATTGGATCAAAAAGTACAAGAATACTGGCATTCACCAGTGTTAGACCAGCATGGGAATCATTTGTCAAGATTAAAATTCTGTTTTCTCTGTTTTTTTTGAAGTCAGCAATAACCTTTCCTTTGGTCTTTTTATCAATTGCAGTCAGTGTTTTAAATCCCGAATCTGTTAATATTTTTGCTAAAAGTGGAATAATTTTTGGAAATCTAGAGTAAATAACAATCTGCTGTTTTCCAAACAACGAAGCACTAGTTTCATCTTTAATATCAATATACGATAGACTTTTTATTAAAGTTTCCACCTTAGCTCCATAGTTGAGTGATTGAATATGAAACTGTTCTACTTTATTCATCTCAGGAAACAAATCGTATTCATGTAAAGCAAAAAATTTATTAGATCGATTTTGACTTGTAATTCCTTTTGGTTCATTATTAGCTATAGGAATACTCTTTTTATCATTTTTTTGAGGTCTAAAATCAATTGTGAAATCATGAATTTCATTGATGTTAACAGATCTGTTACATAAAGCACAAACTCTCTTCCTTTTTAGCCATAGCCTTATACAATCCTTACAAAATTTATGACCACATTCCAAAATACTTCCGTGTCTAATAATATCAATACATATTAAACATTTCATTTCTTCACCCTTTTGAATTAAGCTCAATCCTTCTAAAAACTTTTTTCTTGAGATGAGTTTTTTTAATTGTCTATTATTATTGTTTATCTTATCTTCGAATTTGTTATGCAATTCGGCAAATTTCTCAACACCTGCAGAGAAATCCAAATCCATTACCTTATCACTAATTGTTTGCAAACTTTTATAATAAGATAGCTTTTTATTAAATATTTTATTCAATTCTTGAATTCTTTTGTTCCATTTAGCATGCTCTTTCAGATCATCAGATAAATGAAATGTTTCCATAATACTCATTGCCATTTTTAATATAGGTGTCTGCTGTACAAATGATAAATTCAAAAATGCTCTCTGAATTTCATACCAAGAATTTTTGCTGTCTATAATAAAATAATCTTTTTTATATTCCTCAAAAATGTCAGGTATGGTAAATTGTTTATTTCCTTTTGTTGAGAAGCTGTCCTCTAACAAAAATTTTCGGTTTGCAAGAATCAAATGAATTAACTCAAAGTTAAAAAATATTTTATCTTGAACTGTTAAACCGTTTTCATATTCTGTGATGGGGGCGTCATCTTCATTTTTCGTATCTTCACTGATCAATTTTGAATCATTTTTGTCACTCACAATTGGAATTTTTAAAAGCTCAATATTTTCAGAATATAAACTGTTTATAAGTTTCCATTGCTTGTTAAATAGATGTAAAACGAGATTAATTCTTTCTAAGAAAGGTTTGATCTTATTTTCATATGTATTTATGTTTCTTTGTCTATGTGCTTTTTTTCGAGCCAAAAACTCATCATCTTGTTCAGCACATTGATCACTGAAGTCTTCACTATAAGCTTCATCATATACCAAATTCTCTAAAGATGAAATATACAGATTTTCTATCTTTTGATAAAAAGATTTTTCAATGATTTTTAAATCAATAACATCATTAAAAGGAAGGAAAGGTGGATTTAACAACGCTTCATCAGATAGAATATTCATGCTTTCAGTTACTTCTTCGATATGAGACTTCAAAACAAGTCTTCTCATTTTATCAGCTGATTCATATTCAAAATTTTCTTTTAAAGCCAGCTTCTCTTTATTTTCCTCATCGAAACACATTTGGCCTAATTGAAAATAGCAGTTTCCCAAGAAAAAGTGAATACTATGCTTTAGTAATAATAGCGTTGTCCTAAACGAAGTTTCTTCTCCACGCTCATCTTGATTTTTATTACATTCCATCAATTCATCGGCAACCATCTGCTCTACTGTGGTTAAAATCATTTCTGCCTCTTCAAATTTTTTAAGGACTTCAATTAAATATCTTGCATTGTCAATATAATTTGAAAAAACATTTTTTTTTAGGGTATTTAGTGTTCTTTCATTACCCAACATCATATTGGACAGAATAGCTTCCATACTATTTAGTTCAGAATTAGAAAATTCATAATCATCATTATTTGTTTCATTATTTCGTTGCATTTCATACTGATTTCCTCTATGAGCAACGCATAAGCCTTCAACACACAACATTGTTAAATCATTTAAATACATGTTTAGTTTAGCAATATCTGTGATCACATATCTTCCGCTGCGACAATCCTCTAAACATTTTTCATATAGCTGGTTATACCTCTCCCTTTCAATTGGGGTTAGATATACAGGGATTAACCTTTTATGCTGTTTTGGAATATTTAATTGATGTTGAACACTATTTCTACTATGTCTTCTAGAAATATCTCTTAAAATTAACGTGTCTAATAACTCTTCAACAAGTTTGTTTGGATAAGCAAAACACATTAATTTTTCTTGTGGTGGATTGTTCAATGGCCGTAATCTCCAATCCATTACATCCTTCAAGGTGATCTTTTTAAGGTTAGATGCATTAAAAGGTTTAATAGATAAACAACATAACAAATTTTTCAATTCTACTAAACATTTATCAAAATTGTTAGATTTCAAAGGTGTTGCACTAACAGCCCAGGTGTGTATTTTTCTAATTCTGCTTATAGACGACAAAGATGATGCAGATAGACTTTGAACTTCATCAAAAATTGCTCTTGTAAAAGTAATTAGACACAATGGTGAGGAATAGTCATATTTCAAAGACTTACTGTTTCTAGTTTTGTCATTATTTGCCATTCTTTTATTGGCAAAATCAACAAAGGACACCTCTCTCACTAAAGTGTTATAGCTTGTTATCACTATATCATAATCATGAAGTTTTTGGGAAAAATCTCTTGGTGACATGCCTTTAAATTCCTTCTGAAATTCTTTAAAACCCTTGTAGTGATAGATTTTAAAATTTAAAGACTCCGAAAATTCACTAAAAGAAGAAATCCATTGGTTTAAGATAGTGTCTGTGCATACTACTAAAGTAGAATTGATCAATTGACTTAATTCTTCATTTTCTCTTAGCATTGTTTTTTGCCATACATTGTATTTACTAATGGTATGCTCGCTGAATCTGTTTAAAAGAATGGTGACGATACATTCTATCGTTTTCCCAAGCGACATATCTTCACATAAAACACCGTTACCACTTTTAATGTTTCCATTTTTTAGGGATTCTTCTAGCTCATTTTCAATTCTGGATATATTAGTTATGGCTACCTTTCTAGAAACACAGTAATTTGTGATAGTGTTGTAAAAATATTTATCATTCATGATTGAAATATAACCAAGCTGTTTTTCGTTCAAATATTTCAAAGGATTTGCTTCAATATCTTCTTTTGCTGCAAAAGCTATCGGTTCTAATTCTCTTTGTAACATCCAACTAACTGTTTTTTCTTGAAAAGGATATAGTACTAAAGGATATATTTTTTCCTTCTGGCTATTCAGTAAAGAATTAGCGGTAGTGTCATGCTCTTTAGTGTAAGCTTCTAGTCGTTCATCAAATAATGTTCTTATACTGACCCCTGAAAGATCATGCTCTGTGTATTCAAAAATAGTGTCTACTTGTATTCCTGATAAATATTTCAGTATGTCAAAAGGAAAATCAATAAAGCCTTCGCTAGGAATATCAATCTTAAATGATACTATTAATTTATTAGAAAGCGTTTTATAAATATACTCAACATTAAACATCTTGAGCGAACATCGACTTCCAATAACTTTTTTAAGCAACTTGCTGTTAAAAGTCTTCACCAATTTTTTGTTACAGCGTTTTTTAGTTTGATGCTTTAAGCTTTCTATTTTGAAGTTATTACACATTGTTGCCAAAACTCTGATAAGATATGATACAATGAATGAAAGGTTGTCATTATTAGTCAAGGAATGGTTGATTTGACATCGTGATACTTTAAAGCTCTTATCATAAAAACTGAAATCTTCTTTATTATAAATCAGAAGCTCAACACCTAGAGGATCAGAAGCAATAGCCGACACTACATTAATATCTAGTTCATCAGTAGCCTGGTTATTCTGAAGGTTTAAGCCAAGACAGATATCTTCAGTTTTTAGACTCATATTATCACAGCTCAAAGTTAGAGAAAGCAACTCAACATAGCTGACCATTATATGCTATTGTAAATAGGTTATTAACCACTATTTTTGGGTCTTGGTGTTTTTACAGTCAGAAAACTTATGTTATCTTATTTTAGCTGCTCATCTCACTTTTGGGAACCGGACAAATACCAGGAGCCACAATGGCCAAAAAACAGCCACATGATCAACTAATTAGGCACATGACCAAGCACACGTGGACTCTTGCGCATTTGAAACCCTCTCATTCTCTCATGCCAATCCCCAGTGAAAACAACCTCTTGCGGCCAATTTAAGTCATGTGATCAAAAGTAATAATTACGTAAACAGAATAACTAGGTGATCATCATGGTGTCTTTTTTTCTTAGTCGTTTTGGGCTTCCTATTTAAAGTTGTTGCTTGGTTTCATCTTCAAACAGCAGCGTAGATAGTAGTGGCTTATAAAAGATTGTGCTAACAAAACCACCGAGCTCAATTGTTTTGGAATATAGACTTCTACCAGTAAAAGCTTGTTTGCCCAAGAACAGATTTACATCTCAGTACAATCTACTCTGTCATATTCTTTTAGTTTTAACGAGAACATAAAACAAAGCGATTAAACACTTAATTAGATCGCAGAGTGACATAGCAGTTTACTTGAGCTTAAAGGATGTTTAAAGAATTGAAAAACATCTTTAGAAATAAAGATAAACCACAGAACAAAACCGCTACGACCTCAAGTGCAAACAGTAAGAACAAGGAAAACAGCAAAGCGGATAGACAAGAAAGTAGCAACCCTTCTAAGCAGACCAACCTTTCTTTTTCAAAGCAAGACTCCAGCAAAATTGACAGTTCCAAGATTTTGAAGGGTTCCCCAAGCCCAAAGTCGCATTCATATTCTGTCTACGAATCGCCCAATTTCAACTCTTCTGACGAACACAGAAAGACAAAGGACATTAAGTTCAAAGAAGAATATTTAACCACAGGGAATGAAAACAACAACCAGCAAAATACTGGCAACCGAGATAAGCTGCAGAGTATAGTTTCTAGAAACACCGAAGGCACACATGCTAGCTCAATAGTTTCTTTAAGCTCAAGCTGGGTAGAAGACAACGAAGTAGTAAATGACGATGATGATGACGAAGGAGAGCGAAGCATTAATATTGACGAAGAGGAAGATGAAGACGACTTCCCTAAAAACCAAGAAATTAAGGCCAAGAGTAAACCAGCTAAAAGCCACTCTCATAATTCTGGTCAGTTAAATAATCAACCACAAATCTTAAATGCTCAAAGAAAATTGTTTCCTGAGCAAAATGAGCTTAGTGATTACTTATTGTTGGAAAAAATTGGAGAAGGAGCATTTTCTCAAGTTTACAAATGTGCCAAATATGATATGAAATTGATATATCAGAATGTTCAAGACTTTAGTGAAGATGAATATGAGGCAGAGTACTTTGCTGTAAAAGTTATTAATAAAAAAATGCTTGATTCAACCAACTCCAAGAAAGAAGCAAGTAAAATATCATCTAGGGAGCAAGTTCTAAAAGAAATCATGATTCATAAGCTTCTTTCTCAAAGACCAACGTTTGCCAATAATAAACTAGAGGAAGAAGACGAGATGAAAAGAGATATTGACACTAATCCTCACAGCGGTTCAACCCACATTGTACGATTCGTTGATTTTTATGAAACGGATTCTTATTATTACATTGTCCAAGAATTAGTCACAGGAGGCGAAATCTTTGGAGAAGTTGTGAAATACACTTACTTTTCCGAAGACTTATCGAGATTTGTTGTTAGACAATTAGCTTTTGCAATCAAACATTTGCACAAATTGGGAGTAGTTCATAGAGATATAAAATTGGAAAATCTATTGTTTGAAACTATTCCTGTATTTGAAAGAAATCCACACAAAAAAGATCCTTCTTTAGTATTAAGGAAATCAGACGACCCAAACAATAAATTAGATGAAGGTATTTTCATTCCAGGCGTAGGTGCAGGAACCATCGGCCTGGTGAAATTGGCTGACTTTGGTTTGTCTAAAAAGGTGGTTAACAAAAACGCTGCTGACTTATCTACTCCATGTGGTACCGTCGGATACACAGCTCCTGAAGTTGTAAAGGATGAAAGATATAGTTTTCAAGTGGATCTATGGGGTATAGGATGTGTGCTGTATACTGTTTTATGTGGATTTCCTCCTTTCTATGATGAGAAGATCGATGTATTAACAGAGAAGATCAGTAAAGGCGAATATACATTTTTGAGACCATGGTGGGACGAAATATCTGAGGGAGCCAAGAATTGTATTTCAAAGTTGCTAGAGATTGATCCTATGAAGAGATATACTATTGACCAGCTTCTAGAAGATCCGTGGTTCTCAACTTATGACTGTAAGACGTACTACTCAGCTGAAACCCAAAACAGATTGGCACATTTACAGGACAAGGTGTTTGAAAGAAGAAAAAGAAGAATATTGAAGAAACAAAAGGTTTTGGAGGAAGCAGCAGCAGCCGCTGTTTCAGCTGAACTTATAGACGACGATTTTGTTTGCAAAATTCCAATCAAAACATCCATTGATACAACTAATACTATGCTCTACTCACCAGCAGCTGTTGCTATGAGAGATGCATTTGATATCACAAATGCCGTTCAAAGAATCAATGAGGAACAGAGAAATTCTCCAGATATATCGAGCAACAACAAATCCATTAACTTTGCCAAAAAAAATTTTATAAACAACAATGGCAATAACTCTTTAACCAATATAACTGAGGAAACAGAGTCAGACCCAGAAAACTTTTCTGACTATGCCTCAGCTGTTGAGAGCAATACCCTGGACAGCAAATTTTTTCAATTAAAATTGAACTCCTCGACCATTGTAAAAAGACGTCACAATGGAAATGATAAGCAAAACAAAAAACAGTCTCAGCTACAAAGTTCTTCAAATCCAGCCTTCAAAAACTCGCATAGACAGACCGACACCTCGACTGACATTTTCAACTCCCCTCTAAGGCAGAGCATATCTTAACCTAAATAATATCGTTTATTTATGAATTTTCATACTATTTTTGCAGCTAGAACCCCGGCGCAGAGAAGGCCAGCAGAATACATGCTATTGACATCTCACCAATATCCACATTCTAACTGCCTGTTGCTGTAATTCTACTTGCATACATCTTGCCCTAATGATTAAAGCAGTGCTTCTGTCGTTCAGCGGGACTTAACCCTACTTTTGAGGTCACATGACACTCGGCTGTAACACTCACATGAGCTGCTTTTTAAACGTTTCTTTTTTCGATTATTCACATATTTGAAATAGTGGAATTTTCCCAATAGGAACATGTGTTCTTACAAACACACTCACAAATATTTTTCTTTTTTTCGTTGTTGAAAAAATTTTTCACTTTGTGAGATGGGTTATAAGAAAAAAGCTTCGACGAATTTTTTTTCCAATCTTTCTTTAAGCAGCTGCTCAGAAGTGGTAAGGAAACCAAGGATAATCAAATACACTAAAATATGTCTGATTCTGCTGAATCCATTCAAGTTTTAAGCGAATTATTTGGTAAGTTATCTGTTGCCACCTCTGACAACAGATCTCAAATTGCTAATGAAATTTCTACTTTCTTAAACGGTAACATTGTTGAACACGATGTTCCAGAACAGTTCTTCAAGCAATTAGAAGCTTCTTTGAACGACAAGAAGGCCGCTGCTAATGGTTTAGCTGCCATTGCTTCCATTGCTTCTGAAAACAACTTGTCTCCATCTGTTGAGCCATTTTTAGTTGCTTTGACTTCTGCCATCACTCCGTTAGCTGGAGCCAAGGACAAGGAAACACAAGATTTAGCTCACGAAGTTTTGATTTCTATTGCTAAGGCTATTGATCCAATGTCTGTTAAGGTTTTCTTGCCAGCCATCACCTCAGCTTTGAAAGTCACTTCCAAGTGGCAAGAAAAGGTTGCTATCTTAGCAGCTATTTCTATTTTGGTCGACACTGCCAAGACCCAAGTTGCCTTGAGAATGCCTGAATTGATCCCAGTTTTGTCTGAAGCTATGTGGGACACCAAGAAAGATGTTAAGGTTGCTGCTACTGCCACCATCACCAAGTCTACTGAAACCGTTGAAAACAAGGATATTGAAAAGTTTATCCCTCAATTGATTGCCTGTATTGCTACTCCATCCTTGGTTTCTGAAACCGTCCACTTGTTAGGTGCCACTACCTTTGTTGCTGAAGTCACTCCAGCCACTTTGTCCATCATGGTTCCATTATTGTCCAGAGGTTTGGCCGAAAGAGACACTGCCATCAAGAGAAAGGCTGCCGTTATTATTGATAACATGTGTAAGTTGGTCGAAGATCCACAAGTTGTTGCTCCATTCTTGGGTGAATTACTACCAGGTTTGAAGACCAACTTTGCTACCATTGCTGACCCAGAAGCCAGAGAAGTTACTGCTAAGGCTTTGAAGACTTTGAGAAGAGTTGGTAACGTTGGTGAAAACGATGCTTTCCCAGAAATTTCCAATGCTGGTGATATCGCCACCACCAAGAGTGTTTGGGTCGAACTATTGAAGGCTATTAAAGTCGAAGTTCAACCAAGATTCCAACCTGTTGTTACATACATTTCTGCTATTGCCGGTGAATTGATTGATGAAAGAATCATTGATCAACAAACTTGGTTCACTCACATTTTGCCATACGCCACTATTTTCTTGGGAGAAAAGAACGCCAAGGAAATTGTTGATGACTTCAGAAAGAGAGCTGTTGATAACATTCCTCAAGGTCCAAACTTTGACGATGAAGAAGAAGAAGGTGAAGATTTGTGTAACTGTGAATTCTCCTTGGCTTACGGTGCCAAGATCTTATTGAACAAGACTCAATTGAGATTAAAGAGAGGTAGAAGATACGGTCTATGTGGTCCAAACGGTGCTGGTAAGTCTACCTTGATGAGAGCTATTGCTAACGAACAAGTTGATGGTTTCCCAACTAAGGAAGAATGTATGACTGTTTATGTCGAACATGATATCGATGGTACTCATGCTGAAACCTCTGTTGTCGACTACGTCCTTGCTGGTGATGTCGGTACCAAGGAGGAAATCATTGCCAAGTTATTGGAATTCGGATTTTCCCAAGATATGATTTCCCAACCAATTACTGCCTTATCTGGTGGTTGGAAAATGAAATTGGCCTTAGCTAGAGCTGTTTTGAAGAACGCCGATATCTTGTTGTTAGATGAACCAACTAACCATTTAGATACCGTCAACGTTGCTTGGTTAGTTAACTACTTGAACACTTGTGGAATTACTTCCATTATTGTTTCCCATGACTCCGGTTTCTTGGACAAGATCTGTCAATACATTATTCACTACGAAGGTTTGAAATTAAAGAAATACAAAGGTAACTTGTCTGAATTCGTTGCCAAGTGTCCAACTGCTCAATCCTACTACGAATTAGGAGCTTCTGACTTAGAATTTAAGTTCCCAGAACCAGGTTTCTTGGAAGGTGTTAAGACCAAACAAAAAGCTATTGTCAAGGTTTCTCAAATGACTTTCCAATACCCAGGTACTAACAAGCCTCAAATTTCCAATGTTTCTTTCCAATGTTCTTTATCCTCTAGAATCGCCGTTATTGGTCCAAATGGTGCTGGTAAGTCTACTTTGATTAATGTTTTAACTGGTGAATTGTTACCAACTGAAGGTGAAGTTTACACTCACGAAAATTGTAGAATTGCTTACATCAAACAACATGCTTTTGCTCACATTGAAAGTCACTTAGACAAGACTCCATCCGAATATATCCAATGGAGATTCCAAACTGGTGAAGATAGAGAAACCATGGACAGAGCTAACAGACAAATTAACGAAGATGATACTGAAGGTATGAAAAAGATTTTCAACATTGAAAACACTCAAAGAAGAGTTCAAGAAATTCTTGCTAGAAGAAAATTCAAGAACTCTTACGAATATGAATGTTCTTTCTTCTTAGGTGAAAACATTGGTATGAAATCTGAAAGATGGGTTCCAATGTCTTCTGTCGACAATGCTTGGATTCCAAGAGGTGAATTAGTTGAATCTCACGCCAAGTTGGTTGCTGAAGTTGATATGAAGGAAGCTTTAGCTTCTGGTCAATTCAGAGCTTTAACAAGAAAAGAGATTGAATCTCATTGTGCTATGTTAGGTTTGGAAGCTGAATTAGTTTCCCATTCCAGAATCAGAGGTTTGTCTGGTGGTCAAAAGGTTAAGTTAGTTTTAGCTGCCGGTACTTGGCAAAGACCTCACTTGATTGTTTTGGATGAACCAACTAACTATTTGGACAGAGACTCCTTAGGTGCTTTATCTAAAGCTTTGAAGGCTTTCGAAGGTGGTGTTATCATCATTACTCACTCTGCTGAATTCACTAAGGATTTAACTGAAGAAGTTTGGGCTGTTCAAGACGGTCAAATGGTTCCATCTGGTCACAATTGGGTTGCTGGTCAAGGTGCTGGTCCAAGATTGACCAAGAAGGAAGAAGAAGGTGACAAATTTGATGCTATGGGTAACAAGATTGCTTCTGCCGAAAAGAAGGTCAAGTTGTCTGCTGCTGATATTAGAAAGAAGAAGAAAGAAAGAATGGCTAAGAGAAAAGCTGCTAAAGCTAGAGGTGAAGAATACGTTTCTTCTGACGAAGCTTTGTAAACTGATTGATATCGATAATAGATATATCTCGTTTTAGCTCTTTTAAGATTCTAGGTCTTTAATGATTAAACCAAATTACAACATAAAAAAATTAATTCATTTGTTTTTTTTATTGTAAATTATATATAATAAAATTAACAAAATAACTTTAAAAATAAATAAAACATCTTATTTTCTAGATTTTTAGATTACTGCTTCTAGTAGTTGTTCGGACCGCTTTGATAGCCTTGTTCAACTTGTTTATTTTAAAAATATAGTACATCATGGTTCCTCAAAACCAGTATCTTTAGTAATCACGTGCTGTGATCAAGTGATGGCGGTAAAGTAAAACTTATATATGTTCGATCAGATGCACCTGACCTGTGAGTCAACGCCAAGGCGGTTCCTCAAAGGTCAGCATCGCATATTTTACCATAAATGCATTTGGCAAACAAGGAAGATGCACTTACTGGACTTATTTTCATGTGATTATTTTATCACAGAGAGCAAAAATGGCGAGCCCAGCATAACGAACTTACACAGAAGCTAACAGCCATAAATTTCTGTCGGACATTATGATCAAAATTTTATATCACGTGTAATCAGTCTTGGGGGATTCTTGTCATGTTGGAAACGAAAGATGAAGTTGTAACTAAAAAAAGAACAGTTCAAAACCAAACAGAAACAAGGGAGTTCTTTACAGGGAAGGAATACTTGGGAGCAGTGTTATTTTTGAGTGTTTTACAATAATAAATACATTATTGATTATGAAGATTTACGGTGGCATATATTTGCTGATACTATTACAACTATCTAAATACATCTCTGGAGGACTGATCACATCCAGCGAGAAAATTGTCGATAAACTAGATCCTTCTAAGAATGTTGACGTAGAATCACCGCCTGATGGGTTTGAGTGGCAAGACTGGCACATGGCTCATGAACATCAAATGGAAGAATATGAACCTGAGCAGTTTTTTGCTTTGCATGATATAAAAAAGAAGGGCTTTTTTGATTCCAATGATATTTTAACAATGTATGGGTTACAAAGAGATGAAATCATTGGTGATGGTGATGGTATGGGAGCACATGACTCAAGTGAGAAGCAAGTCGATCAAGAATTAAAGGACAGACTTGTCCAGTTTGTGTTCAGATTATTCGATTTAGATGACAACGACAGAATTACCAGGGAAGAGTTTCTATTGATTTCTAAGCAAGGCAAAAAGTTTCCAGATTTAGGTGTAGGTGTAGGTCACCATGCTGATTTTGAGTTAGAATATGATATTCATCATTGGAACAAGTTCCATAAGGACCAAGATCCAGAGGTTTCTGTAATTCACAGAGAAGATGTCGAACACGATCTATTGCATCATGAACACGAGATTGAGAATGAAGAAAACGTTCAAAGAGGAGCCTCAAGACAAACGGTCATTACGGATGATGAGCTGGAACAAAGGATCGAATACGACAATATTCCGCTGAAATTCAGAAGCCAACACTATTAAATACGTATATATATGAATTCTAGTTTTTTCTAGCAGTTTCTGTTCTGTACATTAATTAAGCTACGAGACTTTGATTTTTTATGCATATCACTCAGAGACAGGACCGTATCAACACGACCTAATACCCATTAGGCTCTGCTAATATAATGCATCTCTTATAAGTGCTTATTACTTGATGAGAAGTAGTAGAGCGCTGCATCTAAACGACTTTGTCATGTGATCTCTTCCAGAGATTTATTTTTTGGCTTGATGACGTATTTTTACTTCACGTGTTTTTTGCTTTGTTGTCGAAAACAGGGTAGGGGGACAAATTTTTCATATAAATATAACGTGTATAAGCGAAAGTGGCGTCAAAGTGATATGCTGAATAGTCTCCAAAAACCATACTTGCCAAAACCCACATTCAAAACAACAACAATGGTTAAAGCTATTGTATTTAGTGATTTTGATGGAACAATTACATTAGAGGATTCTAATGATGCACTTTCAGACACCTTTGGAATATCAAAGGAACAAAGATTAGATCTATTTAAGGA
Source organism: Hanseniaspora mollemarum (assembly GCA_019649515.1). NCBI lineage: Eukaryota > Fungi > Ascomycota > Saccharomycetes > Saccharomycodales > Saccharomycodaceae > Hanseniaspora > Hanseniaspora mollemarum. The sequence goes on along the minus strand of JABFEO010000009.1, from coordinate 7,705 downwards.
AATTGTCAACAGCAAAGGATCCTTCAGAGACTCTTTTCAAACTATGATGGACAACATTAAATTACCTATTGGCGAATGTGTAGGTTTTTTAGTTGGAAGAATTAATTTAGATCCTGGTTTTAAAACTTGTTTGGAATATTGTAACAAAAACGATATCTGTGTTGTAATTGTCAGTTCAGGAATGAGACCAATTATCAAAGCCTTATTAGAGCACTTGCTTGGAAAGAAAGAAGCTGATAAATTGACAATTGTTTGTAATGAAACAGAAATTTTGAATGAGAAAACAGGTGATTGGACTATCAAATATAAGAACCCTGAATCTATTCATGGTCATGACAAAAGCATATCCATTGATGAATTAAAGGAAGCAACTGAATTATCTGGCTACAAAGTGGACCAAAAGAAAGAAAAACCAATTTACTTTTACTGTGGTGACGGTGTTTCTGATGTTACTGCGGCTGCAAAATGTGATTTGCTATTTGCTAGAGAGGGAAAAGATTTGATTACTTACTGTGAAAAAGGAGATATTCCATACCACAAGTTTAAGAGTTGGGATGACATTTTAGCTGGAATCAAGGAAGTTTTGGAAAATGGCAAGGATGTAAAGGATCTAATCGAAAACACGCACAAGTAGATTTTTAAAATGCAGTTTTTTGATTTATAGTACTTTTTTGTGTTGATCTATAGGCAAGAAATACAACAAAAAGTATGTCGATTTAAATAAACTTGCTGCTTTTGCTATATTCACCATTACTCAGATATATAACTAGTTTGTATGATGGAATTCCACCACACAATGCTTTAAATATGCTTTATAATGTGCTTCAATGACAGTTTATGCGACAGAATCACGTGCCCGACTGAACAAATTTACTTTACTATCACGTGATTATTTGGCAAAACAGAATCGGCGAGTTTCGCTCCTAAACCGGCGAAAAACTGACTCAAACATTTTTCACTTTTCAAAAATTTCAATGATTCACGCTCTGCTGAAATTTTTCACCTTTTAAATATTAAATGAGGTTGTAAAATAATTCACTCTAAAGGTATTTAACAGTGCTTCTATTAAATAAGAAAATAGTTTTGAAATTGCTTTATTAATTAGTAAGAAATTATTCCAACAACCGAAGTATAAAATTTGTATATTTGTAAAGAATTGCTATTCTAGTATTCACAAAGTAAACTCCTTATATAGAACATGTCCAACGTAAAGAAAATTACTGTTTTACCTGGTGACCATGTAGGTCAGGAAATTGTCCTTGAAGCTATTAAAGTTTTAAAATCTATTGAAACAAGTTCCAAAAAGAACATTAAATTTGATTTTGACAACCAATTAATTGGTGGTGCAGCCATTGATGCCACAGGAAAAGCTTTACCTGATGAAGCCTTGAAATCATGTGAAACTGCGGACGCTGTATTATTAGGAGCTGTAGGTGGTCCAAAATGGGGACCTGATGCACCAGTTAGACCAGAACAGGGTTTGCTACAAATTAGAAAGGCTTTGAAGCTTTATGCAAATTTGAGACCTTGCAGCTTCATTTCTGAAAGTTTGTTAGATCTATCTCCTTTGAAGAAAGAAATTGCTAGAGGAACTGATTTTACTGTTGTCAGAGAATTAGTAGGTGGTATCTACTTTGGTGACAGAATTGAAGATAATGGCAGTGGTGTTGCTCAAGATACCGAAATATACTCTGTTCCGGAAGTTGAAAGAATTACCAGAATGGGTTGTTTCCTTGCCTTGCAGCACAACCCACCTTTAACTGTTTGGTCTTTGGACAAAGCCAATGTTTTGGCTTCTTCCAGATTATGGAGAAAGACGGTAGACAGAGTTATTTCTGAAGAATTTCCAACCATTGAATACCATCATCAATTGATTGATTCTGCTGCAATGATTATGGTTAAATCCCCAACCAAACTAAATGGTGTTATTTTATGTAACAACATGTTTGGAGACATCATATCCGATGAATCCTCTGTTATTCCAGGTTCTTTAGGTTTATTACCAAGTGCCTCCCTTTCTTCATTACCAGACTCCAACAAGGCTTTCGGTCTATATGAACCATGCCATGGCTCTGCTCCAGATTTGGAAAAGGGTAAAGTTAATCCATTGGCAACTATCTTATCCGCCGCTATGATGTGTAAACTATCTTTAGATTTGCTTGAAGAAGGGATTGCCATTGAAAAGGCTTGTAAAGAAGTAGTTGAGTCTGGCATCATGACTGGTGATTTGGGTGGTAGCAACTCAACTATCGAGGTTGGTGATGCTGTAGCAGCTGCTGTTAGCAAATATATTTAAGAGATATGTTTTATGAATTGTGGATTTTTATTTTTGTGTTTCAATTCTAAGTGCTTTATATATTACTATTATATTAAAACAAAATGTATGAAATAAAACTATTTTTATTTTCAAGCAAATTCATTCATTACTATATACAATTGTGATAGGCTGCTATTTTGATTGTGATGTTTAATGACCCGACCATTCAATGGTGCTTAAATCAACACCTTCTTTATGAAGTTCCCATAATGGAGACATTTCTCTAAGGAATTCAACTCTTTCGGTGATAGCCTTTATAACATAATCAATTTCATCTTCAGTTGTGAATCTGCCTATACCAAATCTGATAGAAGAGTGGGCTAAAGCTTCATCTTTTCCCAAAGCACTCAAAACATAAGATGGTTCTAAAGAAGCAGAAGTACAAGCAGAACCTGAACTCAAAGCTACATCTCTTAAAGCCATTAGCAACGATTCACCTTCAACAAAAGCAAATGAAACATTAACACATCCAGCATATCTGTGATTCGGATCACCATTTAAAGATGTTTCTTCAATTTTTAGCAAAGAGTCAGTTAATTTTTTGGATAACTTTTTAATATGCTGAATATCAGCTTCTTTTTCTTCCAACATTATTCTAGCGGCTTCACCAAATCCAACAACCAAAGGAGGTGCCAGAGTTCCTGATCTTAAATTTCTTTCTTGACCACCCCCAGAAATTATAGCTTGAAGTCTCACTCTAGGTCTTCTTCTAACATACAACGCACCTATACCCTTTGGGCCGTATATTTTATGTGAGGAAATAGACATCAAGTCAATCTTCATGTCTTCGACATCCATATTGATTTTACCATAAGCTTGAGCACAATCAGAATGGAAATAAACCTTCTTAGATCTACACAAAGCACCAATTTCTTTCAAGTTTTGAACAACACCAATTTCATTATTTACACCCATAACGGAAACAAGACAAGTTCTCTCTGTCATGCTGTTCTTAAGCTCCTCCAAATTGACCAGTCCATTTTCATCAACTTTCAAAAAAGTGACTTCAAAATCGTCTTCCTTCAAAGATTTGGCAGCTTCAAGAACACACTTGTGTTCAGTGTTTGTAGTGATTATGTGGTTTTTTCTTAGACCTGAGCCGGTAACGTTTGATCCATAAAATTTGGCTACACCTTTAATGGCTAAATTGTTTGATTCAGTGGCTCCTGAAGTAAAAATGATTTCCTTTGGATGGGCTCCAATGACTTTGGCAATTTGCTCTCTAGCAACTTCAACTTCACTGTTGGTTTCCCAACCATATGCGTGAGTGTTGGAATGTGGATTACCATATAAACCAGTGTAGTAGTTCATCATCTTGTCCAAAACTCGAGGATCTAATGGGGTTGTTGCTTGAACATCTAAATATATAGGTCTGCTTCCTTTTGTAGGATCCAATCTATAAGCATGGGACAAAGCTGTTGATATATTCTGAGACAAGGAAGCAGATAACTCAGCGCTTGAGTCATTCAGCTTAGATTTCAATTCGGCCTCTTCCTCGGCTGGTTTTTGCATATTGGTGTGAGTAAGCAATCTTGAATCATCAAATCTGTGGTCAATGTGGTGCTTGTAATCGATTTCTGAGGAAGATTGAAAGGCCTTGTTGATTAGACGAACATTAAGAGGTCTCAAGGCCCCCAAAGACATTTTCTCTGAAACTATTCTTTTGGAAACACAAACGTTTTTGATCATATTGAGTGTTGAGCTTCAAATGTATCAATCTGTTAGGTAATTAGCAGTGTTCTGGTTGTTTTTGTGAGGAAACTTTGAGACTTTGTAGAAATCTGTTACATAACTATTTCTCAAGAACTGATTTCATATTACGCAATATTCGACAAATTCGCACCACCGCTTTGAAGTTTTTTGCCGTATCAAGTTAATGCTAAATCCGTCTTAAGCCGGAAAGGGGAGCAGCCAAAATCCACGTGACCTTAAAAAAGCCCGGCGTCGCAAACAGCGGTCATGTGCAAAAAGAGGGCAGATTTTGTCTTAATGTCCGACAGAGCAAAGCTCATCTGGGATGGTGCAACTAGTGCTTCGTCTGTATTGCCGCTGTAATACACCTAAAAAAGGCTTAACTCCTTTGAGACGGACTAGCCAGCTGGCTTATTGCTTAAAATTATGAATATTTATTTTTAGTGTAGCACCTCATGAGTGGTAGCCCTGTGTTTACTTTAGCAGCAAATCATTTTACTATTTATAGGTTTTGGCTATGGCGGGAAGAAGCGTGACATTGTCACTTACTTTCGGAGTTAATTACCCACTACCCGAGCAACCTTAGGAGACAGAATAAACCCCTTTCCTCCATTGATCGAGAGTAAAAGCAAATGAATCTACTTGCTAGAATTAGAGAAAAAAAACGCTACAAAATCGTAGAGAGGCTTGGAGGAGAAGGGAAAACTCAACTGGCAGCCAAAAGAGAAAGAAACTCACAGTGCCCGCCCTCCTTAACCAGGATTTTTTACCTGTGAAATCCAGGACAGCGCTGAGCAACAGCAGCAATCAATGTCACGTGACGTAAGCGAAGAAAAGTGAAGATACCAAGGGCGAAAAAAGAGTCATGTTTTTCCGTGTGGGCATCGCTTCGGCTCTAAAGATTTTCTTCATTAAAGGATAAATAACGAAAGATAACACCGAGAAAATCTAGCAGGCAACAACAAACGACCCTCCACCACAGAAACAGCTCTAGGTATACAAGCTTCATTTCCCACAAAAGCCAAAATTTATTAACGATTTCAATACCATAATCTGAAATTGACTTAGTTAATTTCATCCAAGAGTTTAGAGAGTGAGGGTTCTTTACCTCCCACCAGCTCTAGGAGCTAAACTAAGAAAGACTCAAAACTATTTTGGGAGCGATAGTATGTCCAAAAGGCTTGGCTAAAAATATAAAACGCCGACTCTGCCCGAAGTCGCCGTAATTGATGATAGCTCACAAGAAAACACAGAGCTGCAACGGTAGAAAAATTTTAAGATTAAAAATGACTTGCATAAGAGATAGTGAAACAAAACAATTTGTTGCTCTTTTTGTATTCTACTGTTCTGTTTCCGCATGTACTCGAAAGCTGCAGATCCAGATTTTCCTTCTAAACAATAGAAAAACTGTTTTTTTCAACCGTTTTGTATGTCAGACTATTACGAATTCTACGATCAGTGGAAGCTGCTTATTTTTTTTTTTTTACGAAAAATAAAATTTCTTTTTCATCACACACAGAAACAATACAGGAGAGAAGCTCTGTTGACCTGTCTAGGTTTATCTTAACAGCTGCATGAAACTGTTTTCTGCTGCACTTATATGTATGTTAAACAGTTGATTCTTCTTAGCTGAAAAAAACAAGTGAACACTATAAAGCGGGTTTCGTTTCTTAGTCCATTCGCCATGATAAAACCCACACACTTATATTGTGTTTGTCTTGAAGCATGCTACACCTTTGAATATCTATACACAGACAAATAAAAAAGTCTGTGCAAATCGTTGAACTGTGAAGACAGATGCTGCAGATGGAATTTGTAATACGTAAAGCCTAACTCAAAACAAAACAGAACAATGATTAATAACTGATAATCACCACAAACTAACAGAAATATTGTTTCATAATCTTGGCGAATAGATGATTTTTGCCACCAAACCACCCAACTTTTGGTAGAGAATCTTCGCTTTGAAGCCCTTTTTTCCAGCATTACCTCATCTTAAGACCACCGCCAAGTCTTGTGAAAACATTTCATGGCTTAATTTCCCCTCTTTAATCTGCAGTTACGTTTTTAAAAACGGAGAACGTTTTTTTTCTCACGCAAGAAACTGCATGAGTTTTTCTCAACTACCATATTATTTGCCGACTATGCCTTACCCAATGGGCCATCCCTACCAAAATCCATTGTTTCTTTGCTTCAGTTCATTCTTTGCAGAACAGAAAGCGTTATAAAATTACAAACATGCATGATTGTTAAGACCGTTGAGATCTCAAGACAATTGATGTTGAAAATCGTATATTGCATAGAAATTTTCTTTCAACGCTCAAAAAAAAAAAAACGATTTCCTGAAAAATTATTGCGTTGTGAAGAGTACATAAACAAAGGACAAAGCCCTGAATAAAAGGAGGGAACAGATATGCTTGACGTCATATAAAGGAGGCAGAGTGAGTAGTGAGAAGTTTCATCTTTCTTTACTTTTTTTCTTGAAACTTTATATATTGATTAATTATTTAAGGTGGAAGAACAACCAAGAGGCTCCATTTTTTAAAACACGTCAAAGTAAACCAAAAGTTATAAATCTGAACCAAACGGACCCAGAACACACATTTTAAAGCTCTTAATAATATCATCCTCCCATAAATAAGCATCATTGTCATTTTTCGCATTTCTGTGTAGCAAATTTCGCACTTCCTTTACATATCATCACTCAAAGCATATATATTCATTGCCTCCCAACTGAATAAACGATATCATCAAAGCATACATTATTAGTAAAGCATACCACGCATACAACCTGCATATATCTAGACAAAGCCAAAACAAAATGTCAAACACTGCTCTCACAAAAATATTTTTTTTACTACTGCTAGCATTCGCTAGGCTACTCTCTGGTTCTCCGCTTTCTCCAGCTCTTGAAAAAAGAAGCTCAATGGTTACATGTGATGCTGTTGTTCAACAATGTTACCCCAAGGTTACCAACAATGGAATGAAAGGTGTTCCTGTGGTTGCCAACATGGTGTCTGTGCAATACGACACAAGTGTTGGTGCCTATTACGTTACCATTAACTTCCAAGTCACCGATACTGAAATATCAACTGCCAACTTGAACGAATTAAAATGGCTGGGGAACAATGCTGCTACTCCTACCATGATATTCTCCAGAAATGGAAACCTACTTCCAGATTTGGATCTGCAAGATTTTACAATCTCAACCTATTTCTCAGGCTCCCAGGTTTCAGATGGAAATGGATTTATGAACTTTAAAAGTAAGCTAGGTCTTCAATTTGACTTTTGCCAATACAATTCCAACGGCGGTTCTTCCTCCATTGGTGCTTGTTCTTGTTGGCAGTACGGTTCTACCTCATTTGATTACTACTTTGGCTGTAACAATGATAACAATTGTAATGGCCAAGATGCCTGGCCAGATTACATATGGAATTCTAAGTGTGGAGCAGCCTCATCAGCCGTCAACTCGTTTGTTCAAAGCAACATTGCTCATTCCAAACAACCTTACAGCTATTGCTCAACGAGCCTTTATTCAAGTGCACTTCCTACTAGCACTCACGCCTGTGTAACTACTTCAACCGCGTCCATAACATCAGTTGCATTGAACCAAAAAAGCTGTACCTACACCATTTTCACTGTAAGTGACATTACGGTTTATGAAACCTTTGTTACTGAATCAAACGGTGTTTCACA